>OX467712.1:13734634-14204634 GCA_950111635.1 Agelastica alni
GATTTTGTAGGTCAGAAATCAATACGTCGCCTCCGAAAGGAATACATTTTTCAATTTCATCACGTTCGGTCTTGAGGACCAATAATATCAAACCCCTTTTTCGAGGTATAATTTGTAGACCGGAAGAACGAACTCGGGGAGTTTCATCTTTTGCTGAATACCTACTTTTAATCATAAATCGTGGAGAAAGTCGTCGACGGGCAACAATCTGTCCCTACAGAATAACAGCGCCCCAATATTTAATTTCCTGTAAGGTGTATTTTTAAAGCTCAATGCCTCACGCGCCATGCTACCATAATTTGATACAGTGTGAGCTTCAGACCAATAAATAAAATATCTTTGGCCAGAGGGAACTTATCGAAGTAATAATTTTCGTATTGCCTGTCAAGTGTTCTCTACAAACTTGACAAATATTTAACAAACTCGCAACACAGATTGTGTTTATTCCATAAACTAATTTGAAATTCTTCGATTTGCACAAAGTTCATTACTGCACTTTAACTACCCCAAATCAAAATGAACCAACCATTTTTTGTGGTAGACCAAGCAGTTTGCATCTTTACACTTGTATAGATTTTCTAGGTTTTTTTCAGGTTTTAGAAGTTAATAATCCCAAAAAAATTGAGAAAAATACCTTTTAAGCATTACTTACATAAAAGATTTCCATTTCATTTTTTATCTTTTTTTTGGGCATCACCTTACTAACGCCATCTATTTATGAACCCCATCGTCATTCAGTGAAAATTCCATAAGATCGACTGACCATGTTTTTCTTTAGGCAATGTCCAGACTACGTAATCGTCAGGCTGCACTCTGAGCGTCAGGCACAATCAACCTATCATACTTTTCTATGATAAATATGATATTTCCTGGTTCATGTAGTGTTGTTTCTTTGAAGTGCAATCATCGTTATAGTTAACATGCCTTTGTTACATGTGGTGAAAGCTGTCGGCTGTACTTCCACTATCTTTTAAACTGCTAGCCTTATATTTTCTATCAATGAATAAATTCTTTTTTTTTCAACCCATCGTAGAGCGGTGTAGCGTATGTTCTTTTTAACAGATAGGTACTTCATGGATGTACTTAAAGAAGATGCTTTTTCTGATTCTATTTGAAGCTAATAATGACCATTTTGACTACATGCATCCTTAAGCTTTAGAAAGACCTTTCGGAATGAAAATGTTTATTTCTAAATGGTAGATTGCTAGAGAAGTAAGGCAGGGATGCATCTTGTTTACGACGCTCTTCAACGTATACTCACAGGTCACGAAAGCGTTATGGGAACGAAAAGAGGGGATAAGAATTGTCGTCGAAATAATAAACGCCATTTGCAGACGACACAGTGATTATGGCTGAAATTATGAAAGAGTTACAAACTTACTAGACGCAGTGAATAGTGAATGCATCCAAATGGGACTTGACATTAGCATCGATAAGACCAAGCTTATGATAATATTGAAGGGACCGACAAATAATAAACAACTAACCCTGGATGGGCAACAAATAAAAAGAGTGAAAAAATACAAATATCTGGAGCCTTCATTAACTTCGAATTAGATCCAGATTAGGAGATCAGAGTAAGAATAAAATTAGCGAGGACAGCATTCTTAAAATTTGGACTATTATTATGTGAAAATAAATTCTGCGCTCAGATTGAGGTTTGTAGAATGTTATGTCTGGTACTAATTAATTTATGGGGTTGAAACATGGACGTTAAAAGTACAAATAATAAAGAAGATCAAAGCCTTTGAACTTTGGATGTACAGAAAAATACTGAGAATTCCATGGACGGCCAAAGTCACCAACGAGGAAGTGCTGAGAAGGATGGGTTGAGAGAAAAATTGTTAAGAACCATCAAATTACGCAAGACAGCATACGTTGGACACACATTGCGGAACGAAAAACACAGGCTGCTGCAGGTCATCATGCAGGGTATAGTAGAAGAGAAAAAGGAAATCGATAGAAAGAAAAAGTCATGGCTACGAAATATTCGAGACTCTTCTTCGCTTTCCTCTTGACAGAAGAGTCGTGATCAAGCTTCGTATTACTTCGTTACTCGCTTTACGATTTCTCGCCATTTTTCACGGTTGTAGGCGCTAAGTGCTGCTTGGTTGATTGTTAGGTCAGTGGATGCCCTTATTTGATCAGTCCAGCGTGTAGGAGACCTACCTCGGGACCTAGTACCTTCTACCCGATCCTGAACTATTAGTCGCTCCAAGTTGTCCTCGTCTTTTCTCTGAATGTGCCCGAAGTATTTAAGGATTCGAGCTTGCACTATTTTGGATCATCTTTGGGGTTTGTTTACTTCTTGGATGATGGACGCATTAGTTCTTCTTGCTGTTGTCCAGGGACTGGACAAACATAAATGTGGAGAAATTATTCCACGCGGTTACAGACAGAAAAACTTTTAAAAATGTAGTCGCCAAACAGACGTTAATGGGGACGGCATAGGAAGAAGAAGATTGTGACACTCGCTTTCGTGAAAAGTGTTTGCTTCCTCTCCTAACCTTCAACTCTTATTAACTCGTATTATTAAACCCAATCTAAACTTTTATAGGTTCTTTACTTTGCTAATATTTACAAAGAATAGGAATGATCTTTGCTTAAATTTTAATTTTTATAATCTAGAAATTATGCGCCGGTAGTTTAATTTTTTTTTCTGTATATTTTGCAATGTTACCAGAACAAATAACCACCGCTGTATAACTTTTTTGTACTTATTTTTCTGTAATAAGAAATATGTAATTAAAAGTTTTGCAAGTGAGATTCTTGAAGATTGTTAAAACTTAAGGGGTTTAATTAAAAAATCTTAAAATATCTAGCTTGGTTTATTTGAAAAAAATTTCTCATTAACATCGAAATCTTGTTTAGAAAAAAGTACTAATTAAAACTAGTTGGAAAATTAACAAAAAAAAGGAATGAATCTTTCGCAACAAACTTTTTAATAGAAAATGGGGTGTTTGTACTCTACTGAAGTGTAACCAATGCAAGGGATATAGAAATAATCTTTTTATTTAAATATTATTAATTCAATAAATAGATTGTATTTTTAACTTACATTGTCTCTGTATTGTATGATGCTTTTACTTAAGCACAAAAAAAGCTAAACAAAAACATTTAAAATTAGACATATGGTTTTTATTTTTTTTAGTTTTAAACACTGACGAAACTGTATTGGTTTTAAAGTAAATTACGTGAATTTTTAAGTCAAACCCGTTTATATGACGTTGTAAATGTGACAGCAGCGCGAGCATCTGAATATTGGCAGAACTTTTTACTTATAGTTGACGTTTAATGTTATATTGTATTAGTAAATTATAAGTTTAAAGGTATTGTAGTTAGATACGTTATTTAAAAAAAAATTGTTTTTTACCGCATAAACTTCCTTTTAGATAATACATAATATAGGCATATATTTTTCCTTAAAAATCTTTACTTTTTTGTCAAATTATGCTCTATTAACCTACAAATTTATTGTTTACATTGGACAGATAATTTACGAACTAATTGGTTTGATAAGCGATGTTGCAAAATATACTTTTTACAACGCTATAACTTTTGCAAAATCTATGACACAGTTATTAAAATAGAAATTTTCTTTGTAAAATTATTGGTAATATGCTTAAACAAACGTACCAAATTGTTCCTAAAAAGATAATCTAATGTTATAATTAATATAACTTTTTTTAAAATCTGTATCTAGTGTATAAGCAAAAATTGTTCCAGAAACACCAAGTTTGACAACTTACAATAAGAACCCATGGAAAATAAAGCTTTTTCTAAAATTACATTTTTCGAAAAAAAATTAGTAGTAGTAGTTCACGAGTTGTTGTCCCTAACAGTTGGTGTTGAATGACAAATGCAAATAAAGTGTCAGGCAAAAGCTTATTGTATGACATTAGTGTGTTCCTATTAGCATCAGCGCATCTGTTCGTGTATGTTAAATATTATTTTTTTTCCATTGAGGTTTGCGTGATTTTATAAAAATAAACAAAATTGAGATAAAGTACCCCTGTAAAAAGGCGTTATCACCGCAAGAAATTTATATGAATATGGTAGAAGTATCGGGTGACTCTGCCCCTTTGTACCAGGTAATTAAAAATCGATCATAAGATTTTAAACTGGAAAGAAAGTCCTGTCAACATGCAACAGGTGCAGGTGCAGGAGTCCCCAAAACTGTGGTAACCAAAGAAAATGTAAATTTAGTCCATGACTTGGTATTAAATTACGGAAGAATTACAGTCAACAATAAAGCAGAGACATGTAGGTTTTTTGTAGAAAGCGTTGAAAAAATTTAACATCAGGAATTGGGTCTCAAAAAAGTCTCTGCACGTTGGGTTCCACCAATGCTGAAAGCAGACCAGAAGCGTGTTCGCCAGGTTGCAGTGGAGACAAATTTGGAGATCATTAATAGAAATCCCGATGAGTTTAAGCAAGAATCCAAAAACATGGAATGGCGGCATAGGGGTTCCCCTTTTCCTCAAAAATTTCGTGTGGTCCCATCATCTGTTTAGATCATGACTACAGTTTTTTGGGGTTTTGCAGGTGTTATTTTCGTGGATTATTTACCGCGTAGGCTCACCATAACAGGTGAATATTATGCGAAGCGATTAGAGAAAAGGAAACAGGAAAATTGAGTCTAGGTGTGCTCTTCCACCAGGACAAAGCTCTGGCCCACAAAAGATTTAGTATGGCTGCCATTCACAATGCGGGATTTGAAATTTTTGAACAACCCTTTTACAACATCTTTTCCCAAAATTAAAAAAACATCTTAGTGGAATCCGCTTTGCTGATGATAACAAAGTGATGTCGGCTGTAGATGAATGGCTGAAAACTTAAAGTTCTGAATTTTTTTCAAAGGGATTAAAAACACTTAAACACCGATATACCAAGTGTATAAACGTTGCAGGTGACTATATTAAAAAATAAATTAGTTTCATTCTTTCCATGTGTTTGCTTCTATGTTAGGGAAACAATTCGAGAACTATCCTCTTATAACACTATGTTTAAATTTCACAAATATCTTAATATAATTTTGTAACCACTGAACATTCTTAACAAAAAACACGCTTTTAAATTAATTCGATTGCATGTTTGCTTATGCGAAGATGGTATCTGCAAAACATTCATTTTAAACGTATTTAAGTTACATTTTCTGCATAACTTTTAGTGTCTAAGTCAGCGTTGCTAGTTACGGATATATAAATAGGAACTCTCGTATGTTGAAATTTTCTGTTTAATAAAAACGCCAATCCAATCTTCTCTGCTGGAAGTTTCATGCAAACGTATTTGATGAAATAGTTTGTAAGCTACAAATAACCCAAATCCTCTAACTAAGTTAGTGACTTAAAACGACATGCACAGTGATAGAAGAAAATTGACTGTTTTAGAGTTTGGAATTGCAGTATTTGTTATTTACGTTTGAAATTCACTCGCCGGTAAAGTTGTTTGCAAAACTTTTTAGTTTAGTTTTACTTTCGAGAAGTTCGGGACACTACACAATTCCGGCGTTTAATTCCAGTTGTCGACATTAAACTTTTAAATCGGGCACTTTCTCTCGCCAAAGAAATGGTTCGTTGTGGCTGAATAAAGGATGTCTTAACCTGAACTGACATTTCGACTAAAAATGTCTGGAATGAATATTTTATTCCACTTTTAGCATTTTCGAATCTCCAACGGTGCGGGGAATGTTGTCCTTTTTCTTTCCCACAACTTTATTAAATTCATTATAATAAAAAAAAGTGAAGGGTACAAAGCAAGCAGTGGGGGATAAATTTTAAAAACTGTTTCAATTTATCAAAGAACCTGATCAAACACAAAAATAAGTTATTAAAAATGAATAGCAGTTTATCCAAAAAAAATACTAAAAATATTACAAAGAAAATTTAAAATACCAAAGCATAATTTTAAATACTGAAATGTAAATTGTAATATACTAAAGAAATATACCTTTTTGTTGTTTTAAGCAACCAATACTGTAAAAACTTAAATAATGACTAATTTTGGCACTACCGCAACAACCTTTAATGGCACTACAATAAAATACTTGAAAGAATACACTTACCTCGGTCAGATCATATCTCCAAATGAGCTTAGAATTAAAAAATAAATAACAGAATAAATTTGGCATAATAACGATATTGTTCTCTTAAGGAAATTATGAAAAATCACTCAAGGCTAAGAGACAAATATTTGACTCGTGTATTCTACCCGCCATAAAACATGAAACTTAAATCAGAATAAACGCAAAGTAGATACTTGCAAAAAGAGTATGGAAAGAACTATACTCAATATCAAAATAAAAAATAAAATAAGATAATTTGGTCAAGAGTCTATCTACGTTAGGCTTAACTCCAAATCCACACCACTTCTAAATGAAATCAAATTCTTAGGGGTAACAATTAAATGCAGTCTTAACTGATGGAAAAAATACATAAATGTTCTAACTTCCAGATTTTGCTCTTTATGTGAAGTTATTCGTGCTTTACAGGATTAGGTATCAATAAACAGCCTTAAAATATACTACTATGACCATGTACAGTCCATTATACAGCAACGGCATCATCTTTTGGGGTACGCTTTTGGTTTTAACCCTGTTTATGTTATATAATTGTACTTAAAAAGAGCAATAAACAAATTTTTTATTTTAAAATAAAAATAACAGAATTTTTTAAACAATACAGGCAACTAGATATAAATTGTTTTTAAATATTACGATATATATACGATTTTATTTTGCTCATTAATTAAACAAAAGTAAAAAAATGCATCTATCCACGAAAGACATTTTCAACAAGGTGGAAGGAGCAACAAGTGAAGTAGGGCTGAAGATTAATGAAGAGAAGACGAAATATATGTGTATAAATAGAACGACACGAAGAGACAGAATAGGACAAAATATGACGATCAACACCTTTAATTTCGAAAGAGTACAACGTTTTAAGTATCTGGGGGCCGTAATCACAGCGGACAACGATGTTACCGAAGAAATAAAAGACAGAATCCAATCTGCAAACCGCTGTCTATTTGCACTGAATAAGCTCATTAAATCAAAAAATCTCACAAGAAGTTCAAAGATCAAAATCTATAAATCCATCGTCAGACCTGTAATAACATACGCATGCGAAACGTGGACCATGACCAAAGCAAACGAAGAAAAGCTCAGACGCTTTGAACGAAAAATACTTGGAAAATTTTTCGGACCTCACCATGACATCACCACAAACCAGTATAAGATCAGAACCAATATCGAATTAAAAGCACTCTACAACGACACCGATATTGTCCAAGAAATTAAATCACAGCGACTAAGATGGGCAGGCCACGTGCACAGACTGCATAACGAAAGACTTGTAAAACTGGTATGGGAGGAGATTCCCACAGGCAAGAGACCGCTCGGACGTCCCAGAATGCGATGGAGAGATAACATCCAAGCAGATCTCCGGAAAATGAACATTCCATTTGATCCTAGGTTGATGGAAGACCGAACAAATTGGAAAAAAGTTGTACAGTCAGCCAAGACCCACCCAGGGTTGTAGCGCTACGTGATGATGATGAAAAAAATGCATTCTTATTAATCTAATCTAATCAATTTGTTTATTAATAATTTAAAGTCGTCAAAACATATATGAGTGCGAAAAATGATTGAAAATATAAATTTAACTTTCGTCACTAGAGACGAAAGTTAACGTTATGAGAATTTTTCTCACTTGCGACGAAAATCACGTTTTCGTATTCCATTACAAAGTGACGTTTTTTTGTAAAGGGTTGTAGAAAAAGACTATTACAGTTTCAACAGCTGGGGATAAATCTCAATATATTTATCTGCATATACATATATGCAGCTATGTGTGGGTAAATATATAACTGGATATATATATATATATATATATATATATATATATATATATATATATATTTATATGTTTTAATATTGTACTTTATATTTTACCTGACATATAATGCTTTTTTTTAATTTTGTAACCCAAACTTATTTTGACGTTTGCCATATCCGTTTGTAGATTTTATGGCAATAAAAGATATTATTAAGATACTAGAAAAAATCAAACTAAAACTGCAGATGTAACTTACTGTATTAAGAAACTAAAATGGAGATCGACAGTTCATATGATTAGAAGTAAGAGTGATAAATGGTCCAAAAAAGGCGTTACACTAGACTAGCTACCACGCCCGTCCAGCCTTCAGCATTTCAACCGTAAGCCTGTCACACCCTGCAGCCATACCCAATTTCATACTATTAAACACTTCCACAATCTCTTTTGTACTAACAACCCTAAAAAATATAATCAGACACCCATTTCTAGAAATGGCAACTGATTATATGAGTGCAGAAATATCCTTTGAGACAAACTATGAGGTTCATGCAAAACTCAGGGATGACAAAGAAAATGATGATCAACCTGGTGAACTCACCTGGTACACAGATGGATCAAAAACCAGCGAAGGAACTGGTTTAGGCGTCTACTCTTTAAAACCCAAATATGAGCAAACAAGCTCAATGGGAAGACATGCCTTGGTCTTTCAAGCTAAAGTACATGCCATAAACGCTTGTGCTGTTGAAAATCTGAGATCTGAGATCAAATTTTCAACTTTTATTTGTTTTAGTACACTAAGTAATTGATTCCTGTACACAATGCCGCCACCGCAGAGACCTCTTATTCCACTTATTACTAAGAAGTGTTCCGGTATGCCCGAGAATTAATCATACTTTTATTGCATTCTTTTTGGATGCCTTCTTTTAATAGCTAATAATATTCGTTGCATAAAATTCGATGTTGGTGTAGGGCCAAAAATTGAGAACGTCCCAAAGGAATATGAACCGCCGCGCTGTCGGAGTTTTCCGGAAAATTTTTGTATGATTGATTACTCGGGAGTATTTCGACCAATTTATCCTGCTCAGAAAACGAGCTAAAAGTTGCTAGCAACTTGTCAATAAAACACCTCCGTTAAAATTTATATTCTGTCTGAGAATACAGCCAAGGAAAATAGGTGTGTACCTACCTAGTCTGGCCACATTTTCGAATATTTCATATGCCCCAGCTATTGCACAACTTTCGAAAGTTTAAATTACATTTTAGTGTTATATTCCACGGTATGAAACGAAATCTATCTTAAGAAAACGTTTCCATTATACGTGGATTCTACACGTGATATAACTTTTAACGGGTTTGATTTACATTTTCAGCACTTTATATAATTACAAGGATCGCTCCCTTGTTTTTAAACTAACACTGTTTAGACGAGAGCAGCTATCAAATTTTACAATAATAGTAAATCTTAAGCTCTTCAATAAGTGGTCGTTTGTAAAAACAAGTGTTCACCACTTTTTTTGACACCTACATTTCTTGATTAATGTTATGCATGATTTCCTTAAAATCAAAGGGATGAAAGTGAATCTAAACAAGACAAAGGTAATGGTTTTTAAAAGAGAAGAAATCATGACAAACTGAGAGATGTTGATTGAAGGAGAAAGAGTGAAACAAGTAAGAGAGTTTGTATACTTGGGTTAAGAGTTTTCGGTCGAGGTAAAGCAAAGGGAAAGGTGCAGTGAAATAAATGAAAAGGGCCTTGCATAACTTTATAAAGATCAACGTGTCACTGGTCCCTACACTTATGTGACTCTAATGGATAAAGTGAGGAATAGTATGATAAGTGAACGCTGTGGTGTAAAAGAAGTTGTAGTAACAAGGATAAAAAGAAAAATACTTTGATTGTTTGGACAAGAGGTTGGATGAAAGAAGAAGATTGACGAAGATTGAGTGTAAAGTGGCTAGTTGGTAGAGGTCAAGCAGATCGAAATTGTTTTAAAGAAAGGCCATGACAAGAGTAACAGCAAACGACGAATTTATATGAACGCGCTGATCTAAGTAAAAGAAGCGAAACACGTATGTAGCAAGTGAAAAGAAGTGGTCTCTGCCTTCCACTGCGGGAAAAAGGTGTAATTATATGAATGTATGTATGTTCATTCAGTTTTTTCAAAAAGAAATGTAAGTTTTAGTATTTCGAAAGAAATCTTTTACTTCGGTATTTGTACAAGGGTCGCTATTTATTTCTCTAGATTAACAAACACAACAAATGTCATTAAAAATGTTAATTTAAATTAATCTTTTTTTCTAACCGTTTAAATCAGTACGAAATGCAATTTTGGCATTGTGAAGATGATATCTTTAAAACATGCATTTAACTGACTCTTCAGGTATTAAAAATCGTTGGCCACGCTATTTAAAAACCCGATTATTTTAGCTAATATGTCATAGCTCGCATTGTCATGATGAAAATTGAACTGTCGACTCACCGCCGATTTGTAGTAACAAATACTCAGACATTAACTCGGACGATTGGAAGTATCAACAACCTCAGATTAGCAGTTGAAAAAGAATACTATTCTTTACAAAAATCGAGAATATGACTTGGTGTGTGCTAGAAAGGAAATGATTGTGGACACGCTTTTTAAAAAGTTGCAGGTCATAGTTCTCTGGAAAAACTGTGTAGTGTCAAGCTTGAGAGTAAATGTGTGAGACTGATCAGCGTGCCGAGTTCTTCGACCGAATGTGGCCAATGGTGGTACAAGAGTTTTTATTTCTCTGGAGCATTGTAGAGCAATGACTGGTATGCAACTCTTCTTCTATGTTCTAGAGGGTGAAGGGTATCTGTGAGAGTTGAGCTGTTTATCAAGCGAATGGTTTTTTTCTGAATGGAATCTAGAAGACGGAGAGAATGCCTTGGTGCTGAACCCCAAATGTGCAAGCAATACTGCAGTAGAGGTCGGATTTTAGCCTTGTACGTCGTCAACAGTTGATCAGGAGTAAAAAACTTTCTGGCTTTCCACAGAAAACCTAGCCTCTGGCTTGCTGACGATGTTAGCAACATGGTCATTCCAAGACATATTATTGGACACCGTGACTCCCAAAATCGAGATGAAGGGACTTGGTTCAAGGGTATTTCCGGACATTGTGATGGGATGATTTGAGGAATTTACTTTCTTGGAAAACGTGGCACTTTGTGTTTTTATTGTTGGTTTCCCACTCGACGATTGCTTTAAGATCTCTATTGATGGAATCGAAGCTTTAAACCACATTCTATAAAAATGGAGTACCTCATAATGAAAACATTAATAGTATTTTTGTAACATGTAATTTTAATTGTGAAATATAAGTATCTGGGCATAGAAATCTCAGGCTTTGGTGATATTGAGACGGAGGTGAGAGAACAGACAACGAAAGCAACAAGAATAGCAGGATGCCTAAATGACACAATATGGCGAAATAAAAACATTAAAATAGAAACCAAATTAAGAATATACAAGGCTATAGTAAGACTAACTATGACATACACGGCAGAAACTCGACCAGAAACAGCGAGAACTAAACAACTTCTAGAGACAAACGAAATGGGAGTACTTCGTAGAATAACTGGAAAAACGATCTTGGACAGAGATAGCAGCGAGAATATAAGAAGGACATGCAAGGTAGAAAACATCAATGAGTGGGTTCTCGGCAGAAAGAGAGAGTGGAATGAGCACATCAGTAGAATGGACAACGAAAGAATAGTCAGAACAGCACGCGACAAATCACCAATTGGTCGCAGGAGTTTGGGACGACCCCGAAAACGATGGAACGACAACTTAGCAGTGCAATAGGCAGAGGGACGATGAAAAGATACAGGCTATCCGCCTAGATTAAAGAAGGAAGAAAAAGAAGAAGTAATTTTAATTGTAAGAAGACGAGTAATTGAATTACAAATAAATTACAATTAAAAAGCAAGTAATTTAGTACTGTTTCAATGACAATGAATGTCATTTAATTACTTTTTAATTTACTATAATAAAAATACTTAACAACACTGAGCGTAACAAAAAAAAGTGAGATTACCTTTACCTGAAGGCATCCTATATCCTGTAATTTCGATAGAACTGCTTGGGAAACTAATAAATTCTAAACACCTTGGTAGGAAAAGGGATCACATTTTTTTATCGCAGTCAACAGTTACCGACAAACATATTCATAGAAACTCGCCAATGAAATGCATCACCATAATATCTCGATTAAACTTAATTAAATATTAATCTGTATTCGTTTTGCAATCAAACAAATATCCACGGATTAATTTTGGATAATTTATAATTAGTATCATTCAACAGTATTTCCATGTTCCGTTAACATATTTGATGTATGGATAGTTTAATATTAATACACATTTTCGAATTTGCTTGATAAATACAGGGTGGCCAACTGAAAACGAAACAAAGCCATTTGCAGGAACCTTGCCAACATTTGAAAAAAAGGGTCAGACCCGTCTATTTTTGATTGAAGGGGGACACTCTACGGTGTCGATAATATTAATAATGAACTCATCACATATGGGGGAATGAAACTACAGAAAGAACTCACCAAACTGTTTAAAAAGATAATTTGATAACCATACCAGACGAATGGAAAGTAAGTATATCTATACCTATACATAAAAAAGAAGAGAAAAGTAACCCTGATAACTTAAGAAACATAACGCTACTGAGCTCGGTCCTTAAGCTCTTTACTAAAATAATCGCTAATAGGCTCATGGAAAATGTGCCAATATCCGAAAAACAGCAAGGAATTAGTTCCAATAGATCAACGGTGGACGCAATATTCATATTACGCCAAATGATAGAAAAATCGATAGAATTTAACAAGCCCCTGTTTGTCTGTTTTGTGGATTTAACCAAGGCCTTAGACAGGGTCCGACTAAATGACGTAATCAAGATTCTAGACCGGAACAACATCGATTACCGGTACCAAAGAATTATACAAGAACTGTGCAGCAGTAGTAAAACAAAAATAAAAACGAACGATGGACTGTCTAATGAACTGCAAATCAATACGGGCATACGACAAGGTGACAGCCTTAGTCCTACTCTGTTCAACATAGTTATGGACCAAATCATTGAAAATATTAAAAAAGTAAGCGCTGGATATAGGATGAGCAATCGCACCATTAAAGTATTATGCTATGCAGACGATGCAATTCTCATAGCAGAGATTGAAGACGACCTACAACGCCTGTTATACAAGGCAACAGTAACAGCACACAAATTTAACTTGAACATAGCAACAGAAAAAACAAAGTCAATGGTTATCTCTAAAGAACCCATAAAGTGCAAACTGGCAGTCGACACCAAGATAATCCAGCAGGTGAAAAGATTCAACTACCTTGAAGTGAAGGTATCAAGCGAAAGAAACCTTATTGAAGAAGCACGAACACAAGCCATAAAAGCAACAAGAGTCAGCGAATACCTGAGAGATATCATATGGCGAAATAAAATGATGAGTACAAAAAGCAAGCTGAGGATTTATAAAACCTGTGTAAGACCTATTTTAACGTACGCCACAGAAACCAGAGCTAAAACATCAACAACGAAAAGAATAATGAGAACGAACGAAGTGAAAATACTAAGAACCATCAAGGGTGTTACCCTCAGGGATAGAATAAGAAGCCAGGATATCAGAGAAGAACTAGAAATGCAGGATGTAGTAAGATGAGCTAGAACACGCAAGAGGTGCTGTAAAGACCATGAGGAAAGGATGCCAGATGAAAGGTGGGCAAAGTGGGCTATGTCGCAAAAACCAAACTCGCGAAGACCGGTAGGCAGACCACAAAAGAGATGGTACGAAAGCTGGAGCTCAGCGTCTCAAAAAGAACTCAGAAGGAGGCTAACCGCAACGGACTAAAAAGGACCAGGTCCTATTGTAGGAAGATGAAGAAGAAAAAAAAGACTCTTTTACGGTATTTTTGACTCCACTACTTTCAACCCCAAGCGAGGGTAAGAATTACCCCAAAATTTTTAAATGGCAATGGGGGTCGAATAAGACGTCTTTTAAAAGCTCCTACAATTCTCTGTACAATAGTCTTTAAATTTTAAAATTTCGTCCATTATTAAGAAATTAGATTTTAAATGTGAAACTTATCTGCAAACACGAACGGTCAAAATGTCATTTATTTGAATTAAGCACGCCAATGGTATAAATTTAGTACCTAGTACCTAGTTTTTTCTTGCACGAGACGGTAAATCGCCACAATTGCCGCTATTGCTTCAATTCAAACCCAAGAGTTTTTCACGAGGTGCATACACAGCAACCGGAGAAATTAAATGTATGGGCTGGCATTTGCGTAGACCGACTGGTGGTTTTTTACCAGGCAATTTTCCTGGCGAAATGTATTTGCAATTACTGGAAGACGCTATTGATCCTGCCTTGACTAATATATTTGAAAATAATCCGCAGTATGACGAAGATCATTTTTATTTTCAACATGATGGTGCTCCTCCTATTATGCGGCGATTGTTCGTCAGTATTTAGACCAACGTTTTCCACGTTATTCGTTTGGGAGAGGAGGCAGCATGGAGTGGCCTCCACGATCGCCAGATTTATCGCCCCTCGATTTTTTTTGTAAAGCCATCTGAAAATTAAAATCTATAAAACACAACCAGGAAGATTTGCGTCAAAGGATCGTTAACGAGTGCCGTCGAATTACTCCGAAAATTTTTCGGAATGTGCGTAAACGTTTTAAACAAAATCTTTATTATTGTATGGAAGCGGGCGGTCATCAGTATAAACATTTAATCAATTAAGCAGTAAGTAAGCAACTAAAATAATTTTTACGTGAAACGTGTATTGGGAGAAAATGTAAAATTTAAAGACTATCGTAAAGAGAATTGTCAAAACTTTTAAAACACATTTTATTTGAACCCCAATGCCATTTAAAAATTTTGGGGTAATTCTTACCCTTGCTTGGTGTTGAAAGTAGTGGAGTCAAAAATACCGGAAAAGTTTGTCCCCCTTTAATTAAAAATCGATGGATCTGAGCGTTTTTCTAAAATGTTGGCGAGGTTCCTGCAAATGGCTCTGGTTCGTTTTCGGTTGGCCACCCTGCATGAAATTTATTTTATTCTGTATTTGAAAATTGATTTGATTATTCAATTATTACGGTGGTATGCAATTAATCGAGAGGTTTAAAAAGTATATATTTAAACATTTACCAGCATTATTAATTAAAAAGCAAAATTTAATGTTTTGTTGATTAAAGTTGCTTTAGTTAGAGCCAAATTAATTTTTTCTACGTATATTTCTTTAAAAAATTGGGCAGGGATTTTTAAAAAGTATTATTAATAGTTTTAACAGTTACAGTAACCACGTTCTTTTTAGTCTAAATGTGATATTTGGTGCATATTTAATTAAAAAATTACCACTAAGGCTCCCATGCTGTAAAGGGACAAATAACAGCGCAATTTTCCAATTTCCCTGCTCTTTTCCCAAACATGTTTATTCGAGGAAAACCAATAAACCACAAGCACCGCTTCCAATAAAATAGGGAAATGGTTGACTAAAGATGCGAATGAATATGAGATCAAAGAAAAGTTATTGAAAAAGCATCCAGAATGACCACCGGTGTACGCTTTTTATAGGTTTTCCAATGAAAACTTCCTAACGGAAACCAGTACCGTAGGCATTACGTCGACTTTGAAAAAAGTTGACATGGACTGTTAGATTCATGGGCGACAATGTTATTGTAAGCGAGACTAAAAACATGTATCTAATTTGTTAAAATAAAAAAAAACCTTTTGACAATTCATTTTTTAATTCGTAAATAAACTTTTTTTACTTACGCTGTGTTTGAAAAAAATTGACATGGATTGTTAAATTTATGATCGAAGGTTTTATTGAACGAGAGATCACCAACATTTGTCTATGTTAAAATATTTTTTAAAAACCGTCTGAAAGTTCATTTTTAAATGGTAAATAAATTTTTTTTAACTTACGCTGTATTTGAGAAAAGTTGACAAGGACTGTTAAATTCGTGGTAAAATGTTTTATTGAAAATGAGTTTAAAAAAATGGGTCATTTCGTATCAAATCGACCAATAGTTGGAATCAAAATTTTGGTCAAAGGTTTTCTTTTATCATATAGCAAAGATTTGCCAAAGAAAAAAAATTTGGAAAACGAAAAACTTGTAGAATTTTGAAAATCGTCAAAACACCTTTAATATTATTAAGAGACCCTAACATTTTCAGAGAGGTGTTTTTTTTTGTTTCAAAATTATGAATTTTTGAATTTTGGCAAAAACACCTGAGACCAGTATAGTTATAAAAACATGAAGTTTTGTCAAAATAAACCTATTTCAGTGAATTTTTATGAAGGGTTTTACTTCACAACATATCCGGGGGGTTACTTTAAAAATTAAGTGACCCCCTTTGTAGGGGGTTTTCATATCCCTCTGAGAGCGTAAAAGTGGAAGCCAATATTTTGATAATAAAGCAAAAACATATAAACACTATAGAAAATCCAAAATAAACATTAAACGTGGGAATTACCCCTAATTAAACGTCACTTTTTATAAGGGTCATTTATATTAAGTTAAAGTTGGCTATCTGGTTAAATTTCCGCCATAATTGCCCACTAGATCGTTAACGCTAATAAAAACAAAAGCTTGATAAAATAACTTTAAGTATCCATTCCGAGAGGAATGAAAGAACACATCTGTGATTCAAATATATTAGTTACTTAACTGTTTTTATAGTTTATGGGGGAGTTTATTTATTTAAGCGGCCTATCCAGTTAAATTTGTGCCGTTCAGTCCGACTGCCTCTGATCAATGATATATCAAAGGCGGCCAAGTCATGTGTGAACACAAACACCTATCTCCCTTAACTACGAGCAAATATTTGTCCGCTGGCCTCGTTCTGTTCGGTGGCACAGCCACCTCTCTTTATCTTCTTCGCTTTCAGGACCGGCTGTGCCTTACACTTTACGCACAACCGATTTTTTAATTAATCATTTTGTCGTTTGAGTTTATCTTTGTCCAGAGTAATTATATAACTGATATTTCAATTTTTTTTAATTGAAAATTAAACTTGAACTGCAATTAATAATTCTGGTAAACGACAGATGAGAACCATAACGAATATTATTTTGGTTACCTCATGCCATAACAAACATTTTTGTTTAGACTGATAAAGAAATAAATTATCCTTATGCTTTGCTTGCTTTAAAATATATCTATATATCCCAAAATAAAACAAAAATTGTCCTGCTCTCTCCACTGGTATTAAACCTTACCTATAGTATATATTAAAAATAACGTAGAGTAATAAATTCCTAAAATGTTTTTACCCGCTATTGTTAGAATAATAGGCTTTCAAGTATTCAGCCGGCCATGAGCGTACTTCCAAGAATTACATTATTTTTTTGGGTTCTTTCATTCACGTACGCCAATGACCGGCTGAATACTCGGTAGCCTATTATTAGCAGGTAATAACACGTTAAAATGTATTACTTTACGTTATTTTTGAAATATACTGTAATTACTACCGACCTGAAGAGGAGTTGCAGGCGATGGTTAATGTTATGCATGATTCCCTGAAAATCAAAGGGATGAAAATAAATGTGAGCAAAACGAAAGGAATGGTTTTTGAAAGAGAAGAAAGCATGACAAACTGTGGGGTTTCGATTGAGGGAGAAAGAGTGGAACAAGTTAACGAATTTGTGTTCAACTTGGGTTCAAAATTTACTAGAGATGGAAAGTATGACTGTGACATTGAGCGAAGGGTGTTAGCAGGAAAACAAATGAATTGGGCACTGTATAGCTTTATGAAAAGCCAGAAAGTGTCAAAAAAGGCACGTCTGGCGGTGCATAGAGGTGTGTTGGTTCCTACACTTATGTTTGGTAGTAAATGTTGGGTTTGGCAAAAGAAGCATGAAAATAGGATTAATGCTGCGGAGATGAGTAGTCTGAGAAGTATAGCCGGAGTGACTCGGTTGGATAAAGTTAAGAAAAGTGAGATAAAAAAACGCTGTGGTGTAAAAGAAGATGTGGTCACAAAGATAGATAAAGGAATGCTTAGATGGTTTGGACACGTAGAAAGGATGGATAAAGGAAGATTGACGGAACAAATTTATAAGGCGAGTGTGAATGGACAAATCGGTAGAGGACGACCTCGGAGAACATATCTCGATCAGATCAACATTGTTTTGAAGAAAGGCCAGGTCAAGAGTATTAACAACCAAAGAGCATGTATAAAAGCACTGATGAAAGTAGAGGAAGCAAAAGATGTGTGTACGAACCGTAGCAAGTGGAAGGAAGTGGTCTCTGCCTACCCCTACGGAAAAAAGCCGTGTCTTTATGTATGTATGTATGTAATACCGACCTTAATCCAAACACCCCTAAATATAACAAAAATTAAAATGTGTAAAGCATGAAAAAATTACAATTTTGTTGTCTTGGTCATTGCCATTAAAAAAACTTTTTGTTGCACAGTTTAAATGGATCTTTTAAGCGCCGCTGTCATATTGAAAAGGCGGCAATTTGAAAGTTTCGGGAACTTTTTGTAATTATGGTCGGACAAAAAAGATCTTTACCTTTAATACGAGTGAAATTAAATAAAGAATTAATTGATGGTCCATCATTAGTGCATCCTACTGTAAAAGCACATAATTGTGGTCAGTTACGACGATGGTTACAATTCCATGGTTGTCCTCAAGGTAAAAATAAAGCTAAACTAGTTAATATAACAATAATATTGAAGTACAGCTGGTTAGTCCAGGGCCAAACATTTGAGAGAATAAAATTTTGTTAGCAGTGTGTGGTTGGTCGAAAAATTTAGTATAAATTATAGGTAAATGAAAAAAAAAATTAAAAGAAAGACGGTGGAGGGTAGGTGGATAATCGTTTTTAGGGGTGAATAACCGATACTGGTATAAAGTAATGATTTTTTTAAAAAAGGTGACCCCCATTTCTAGGATAGGTAGAAAAATAATTGGGTTTTGCTTGGTAAAAATTATCGTAACGCCATACGTATCTAAGCTAAAGGGCGTTGAAGAAAAAAAATTTGGTTATTACTACATAATTTTCAAATAAAAATATTCCGAAAACGGTACACAGTATCGAGTTTTAACAAGAGTACCTTTTTGGTGTAAAATTGAATGGTGTTTAAGTTTACTTCAAATTTTAATTAATAAATTTTTGTTCAATACTACTTGGTACGAACTATGTAACTAGCGCCCTCTATGAGAGTCAGATATAAAAACAAATTCATGGGATGTATCAGCTTCTAAAACATATTCGTGTAAAATTTCATTACAATGCTTCCAGTAGATCCCAATAAATGTGTATAATTTTTTTTTCTTAAACTCCCTTTATCTTAAATACGAATGGCGTTACAAAAATTATTTACAAAGCAAACCCCAATTATTTTTCAGTTTTTTACCTATCCTAGAGACATGGTTACCTTTTTTTAAAACACCATGTATAATAATTAAAAGTACGCTGCTGATCATAAATCCGTAATATGCTAATTTCTTTTATTAATTATTTATATTGAAAACATTGTATACACTGCTTATACACATACAAAGTGTCCCAAAAACAATGCGCACAAAAAAATGTCAACTATTAAAAGGTCTATAGTCATTTAGGTTAGGTTAGGATTCATGTGAGTGGGGCGTGGTCGCCCCTCCACCGCGACCCTTAGTAGGTCTATTGTGGCTCACCCCTAGAGGCTACAGTTCACCGCACAATCCAGCCCTTCTTACGAAGTTCATGGTTGTATAGGGTGAGATTTTTTTAAAATCGGTAGGTTCTAGGTTAGTGTAACCAAATATGTTGAACCTTATTCTTCCCAGGCCGGGGCATGAACATAGTATATGTTCAGCAGTTTCGTCTTCCACGCAGCAGAACCGACAGTCCGTTTGTTGGTTCAGATCTATCTTTCGGAGTTGGTATCTTAGACGACAGTGTCCCGTAAGCAGTCCTGTTAGAATCCGCAGGTCATTTCTGCTCCATTCTAGGATCTGCTTAGTTGTGTTTCTCGAGGGTTGTAACGTTAAAAACGCCTTCGAGTGGGTTAGCCCTGGTATGTCGGACCAGTACGTGAGTATTTTCCTCTCCGCCCAGTCCGAAATAATTGTTTTGACAGCACTTGTGATGACTCCAAAAACCGGTTCTGGTCCAGTGAACGCAGATTCGGCCCCCTGTTTTGCAAGTGTGTTCTATAGTCATTTAGTCAAGAGCGTTATTTTCGTGACTGTATTCAAATAAATTAGCACAAATGCAAACTTTCTTATGCAGACCGCCCCTGTAATTTTTTGGCTCTTTTTTTTTTTTAATAAAGTTGCTTCCGAGGTTTGACGGACTCAAAAGAGTTATAGCATCTCGGCCGGAAATTTTTGGGAATTTATGAGCGAAGTGCTGAATATGTGAAAAGTAAAAAAAACGCCTGTTTTCTTGACTGGCTTTAAATCATCCGGCATGATAACCGATCGAGTTATCATGCGTCAAACAGGAGTAACTTTTTTTGTAGAATTTAAAGCTTATTTATATTATTTACTTATAGTTAAGCCGAAAAATAAAATTACTTCCATTTACTACACACAACCAAGTGTACAGTGCAACAGAAGTAGCTTGGCGGGCGACTAGCCTCTAAAATAACAAATATTCGGCTGAATATACTTCACATACGTAAACTTCTTCCTCCGATTGTACTTGAGACTCACGGTTACTAAAAATTACGTCGTCGCCGATCGGATCGTTATTCGAATGTTTTCGTTATGCGCAGATTTTGTGATCTCTCGCCCGCCAAGCTATTTCTGTTGCACTGTAACTAGCGCTTTTTATTAGCAATGCTAAATTATAGTCCAAATTCTTAATCTTCATGCCAAAAAACGTAAAGTTGCCAATTTTCAAATAGAAAAAAAATTATTGCGAAAATCAAAATCTATATTTAAACTTTAAACACCCTATATATCGAAAACTAGCAATATTTGTTTGACATGTTGAGTAGAATCATCATATTTTGAGGTCTAGAATCTACAATTAGGAGATTGGACATTCCTAATGAATCACCCTGTATAAACAGTGCGAATAGTAAAAAAATGAAATTTGCCTAAATTTGAATTATTATTAAACAAGTAATCTTTTTTAGTTCGTGATGCTTTAGCTCCTTGGCATTAACAAATAATATCAATTATTAAAAAAATAAATACAAAAATTGTTAGCACAAATGTTCAAAATTACCCCCATTGACATCAATTAATTTAGTTAATAGCTTGAAATAAGTTCTCTTGTTCTCGTATTCATCTAAAGCAAAGAATGTATTCTAACAATTTTATAGTAGATATTTAGGCAAGAATTAAAAAAAAATTCTTAATTTATACTTAAAGAAATCTAAAATGTATGCATACATATAAAATTGGAAAAACAAATATTATTTCGGAGTAAATACTAGACTTTTTGCCGGTAATAGATACATATTTTAGCGATATTTACTTTTGGGTTTGGCGAATTTTAAACAGTCAGTACAATAACAAAACAATTTATTCTAATATTTTTATACCATAACTTCTTACTTTATAAATCACTTGGATACATTACAAAACTTTATACTTTCGTTTACAATATATCACTTTCTTTATTTACTTCAAAACTTAAAACTAAACTTGATCGGTGACATTCCTTTTTATAAATCTATATCAATTATTATAGAACGGGAAATTAACTAAAGAATTCTTGCTGCCCGCGGCTATAAATCATTCGCTTTTTTGATGACCCCGAAGCTGCTACATCACCTTAAACCAAACAGGAACGGACTTCGTAACAATATAGTTACGCCTTTTTCCTGTAGGGGTAGGCACTTAGCACTTCTTTTCACTTGCAACGTTTCTTACACATTTCTTTCGCTTTGTTTAACTTTCGTCAGCGCTTTTATACATGCTCGTCGGTTGCTGGTACTCTTAACCTGGCCTATCCTCAAAACAATGTCGATCTGATCGAGATACGTTCGCCGAGGTCGACCTTTACCGACTTATCCATTCACATTTGCCTTATAAATCTGTCTCGTCAATCTTCTTTCATTCATCCTCTCTAAGTGTCTAAACCATCCAAGCATTTCTTTATCTACCTTTGTTACTATATCAGCGTTCCATATTCCTTACTTTATTTATCAGTCATACAAACAAATTAATTTCTTGTCATTAAGAAGGCATAGATTGTCGCAGGAACTAAGCCGACACAACATTTACACAAACCTATTAGAACATTCGCTTAAATAATGTTGCTTGCAAGATTAAATGTGTATTAATTTTACCTCAACAAAATGCATAGACTGCCGTACGTACACGTTCTCTTCAATAATATTAATTTTAAGTTGTAACAGAGAGACTGCTTCACGTAAATTGATGATTATTCTGCATTTGCATGAACTTTCTATCTTATTACAATATTACAAATGTCTTTGCTTTGATTTAAAACCGAAGAATATTGTTCTATTATCTATAAATTTTTTATTTTGTTAACCTCCTAAATACCGTCAAATTTTAATCAAGACACCTCAACATTATATCAAAGCAAAGAAATATCAAACAAATTCGAAAGTAGGTTTTGATGATGGTATGAGGGTTTGTTAACATACTAGTCTGGAATTTTTAATGATTAGTAGAGGAAGGAAAAATTTCAAGTGGTAGCATATTAATCTACACAGTTCAAAATTGCTATGATAAGAGACTTTTGTAGTCCCCATAAGCACAGTAAGAAAAAAGGGAAAACTTTAAATTATCACCCTAAATGGGAAGTTATAATGTCCCAACTGCTCGTTGGAAGAATGCTTCTCACTGACCTGACCAACAAAAATTCTTTTGGGCAATATCCACGAAATTATACGTTTTTAAAAAAATTGTCAAAGCATTTATAACTACAAAATATCTGATAAGTTTTAAGCTTTATAAAATATTTACTCGCACTTCATTACTTAAATCTCAACCGACAAGACCACCTACATACTTACTTCACAAAATATTTTTAATAATGTTTTCTTCAAACAAATATTTCTTTCCAAGTTATTCGATTACCACTCATTATAAATCACTATATTAATTGTAATTGTTGATTGTCTAATTGTTTAAATAACGTTAAGGATGTACATGCTTGCCCTTAAAACTTCAGTGAAGTATTAAATAGCTTAATAATGTGTTTCTTAGCTTAATTTATTTCTTTACTGATGGAAATAATTAATACATTTCCAAAATGTGTCAGTTGCGAAACGAGAAGAGTCTTAAACAAACATACATAACAAATAAATATCTAAACAACAGAGCAGGATGTAGAGATAGACTCGGCCAAAATGTCACTGTGGGGGAATAAAATTTCGAGAGGATCGCAACCTTTAAGTATTTAGGAGCCACAATTGCTCAACAATCTGACAAAAGAAATTAAAGTCCGAACTCAAAGTGGAAACAAATGTCTCTATGCACCGTTACCGTATCCTTTAACTCATAATGAAGGGCAAGATAGAAGGCCGTAGAGGAGTCGGTAAAAGACAAGCCGCGTGGTTAAGGAATCTTAGAGAGTGGACCGGAATTCGAAGCGCAGAACAACTCTTTAGAATCGCCGAAGACAGAGCACAGCTCGCCATTGTGATTGCCAACATCAGGAGGACCTGATATGGCACCAAAAGAAGAAGAAGAAGAGAGCGTGACGTACTCGTGACGTCACTGCTTAAGATGGGTAACGTGCTCGCAGTACAAAAATTGACATAAAGTTATGTGTGTTTGGATAACGATTTTGGTTTTTTGGATTTTTTTGAGTTTAAAATAAGTTTTTTGAGTTTAAAATAAGATTTTTGACAATTTCTAGGTTTAAGCAATAATATTGAGGCGGTTTTTGTGATATTTAAAGAATTAATATTAATATTCAGCTGTTAAAAAGTAGGGTTTATGTTACCTGTAGCCGAGGCCACTTTTTAACAGACGGATAAAATTATGCATAATGCCCTAAAAAGCAAAGAGATGAAAGTAAATGTAAGCAAGACGAAAGTACGGGTCTTTGAAAAAGCATGAAAGCATGACAAACTGCAAGGTGCTAATTAAAAAAGAAAGAGTGGAACAAGTGAATTAGTTTTTATAGTTGGGTTTAAAGTTTACGAGAAACGGAAAGTATAATTGAGATATTGAGGGTAGGAAGTGGGCGGGGAAACATAAATAGGCCCCTGCATAACTTTATGAGCAGCCAGAAAGTGTAAAAAAGGCACGTCTGGCTGTGCATAGAGGAGTGTTGGTTCCTACACTTATGTATGGTTGTGAATGTTGGGTTTGGCAGAAGAAGCATAAAATAGGATTAATGCTGCGAAAATGAGTATTCTGAGAAATATAGCTGGAGTGTATCTGATTATTATTTGTATAAACATAAAGGGTTTCATACAGCTGTCGTTGTTTTTTCTCCTAAACTAAACTCTTTATTGAGCCTTGTTGTGTCAGTCTTTATCTTCCAGTCCCGTCTTTTTCATGGCTTCGTCTCTCCACAACCGTCTTTGCCTTTCTCTCTTTTTATGACCTATAGAGCTTTAGTCCGTTATCTTTTTTATTCACCTATTGCTACTTCTTTTAAGGTGTCCGTACCAATTAAGTTGTTTATCTGCGATCTACTTTTCTTCTTATTTTCTAGTTTCTAATTTTGTCCATACGTGTTACTTGACAGCTTTTTCTCCAGTACTCTATTTTTACTGCATTTACTTTAAATTTGTTCTTCTTATTCAGGACCTATAATTCTGCCCTATATGTCACAACGCTCTCTATTATTGTCTCATATATTTTTTAGATTTATCTTAATTGTTCTATGCGCTTATGACTATAAGTTCGAATAACCATACGGTATGTTACAAATGAAATAAATTCATTATTTCATTTATTGTGCATTTTTGTTTATTGTTTTTAAATCTATCGCAAAGCCATTTTTAAAATTATAATTATTTTCTCGGGATAAAAGAAATGACATTTTTTTTTGGAAACTTCCCACGTATTTTAACCAACATGTACTTTCAGTCTTTGAATGGATCCATTAATCTGACAACTTCACAAGGCAAGAACGGATCCTTCAAAAAGAAACACACACCCGCATCTAAAAAAGGTCTTCATTATTTTCGTGAATCCTAATAATACACATCTTGGATGTATATTCTTTACATCAGACGCGCTCATTTAAAATGAATATGGCAATAAAAGAAAAAGGGAGGTAGTTTTTTTTTTCTTGAATGGTCTGTTTTCCATGAAAAATTTCATAATTTTTTCAAAGTACAATTTGTACGAATTACTCCCATTCATTGAAGTATTTTTTGGTAATACCTGAATAAAATATCGAATAAAAAAAAGCAATTTTGAAAGAAAGAAACCTCTGTAACATTTTGACTCTTGTTGATACAGGGTGATTTTTCTCGATGGCGCATTAGACTAGTTAGAAAAGAAATCTGAAAATTTGTAATAAGGAGTTTTTGGCATTGGTCTATGGAATGAAAATATGCTTGACTTTCGGTAAATTTTAGGACTGATCATTAAACACACCCATTAGATCTCACTTCTTTTGTCGTTGAAGTCAACAACATATATCATAATATTGAACTTGGCTCTCATTTCACATTTATGCTTTTGATGGGTTCCGTTTTAACTAAGTCTTTGTCTGGTTACGAATTATTTGTTAAACGACAGGACACTAACACTCTGAACCTGAAAGTATTTTGATAAAGTCTTCTATAAAACCACTAACAATTTAGCGATGAATTTGTATTGATACAATACCTAATTCAACTAGTTAAGCACGTTAAGCGACAAAAACTCTGAACAAAATATTTCTTTATTTGTTCTAAAAAAGATTAAAAATTGTCAAAATTTTCTAACGCCATTACTTCGTTTTTTATTATTGGTAAGCGTGATTAATAAATTAATTGTACGAGTTTGTTGCTTTGGTTAAGAAAGACCCTATACATGTTTAACAATGATATTATTCCTGGAGTTTTCGAATAGCTAAAAAGCAGTCTAACTTTATAATCCTAACTAGTGCCAACTTCTTGTTGCGGTCGTGTTTAATATAGATTCCTGAAAAACTTTTAATAAAGCAAAACCCTCGGCACAGGAAATTATTCCAAATATTCAAATAGTCTGACGTTTTCGCAAAGAGTAACGTTGATTTCCAATAATTAATTACTGAATTTAAAACAACCCTACAAAAAATTGTATCGATAGTAAAATTAATTGGAAAAGTAACAGTTTGCAGGGCAATTAACAAAATTTGATTAAAGTTTATAATTGTTGACCGAATTGTTGCATTTACGGAATATTCATTATTCTATTCAGTTGGTGAATATTTTCGTACGGTAAAAGTTTTACTTCAAATACACGGACATTTTTATGCCAAAACGAAGCGTGGACTGTAATTCTTAAGAGAGTTATAAGTAATGACAAAAGAAAATAATTTACCCATAACGAAAAATTCCTAAAATATAACATTGAGCCACTTACCTGAATTGCGGTTTGTAGCGTTTTGACTCGTCTGTCGGCACTGACTTAGTAATTTTTTAGTTTTACACGTATTTGTCTTTCAAGACGAGAGTTGGTTAAGTCTGTCTGTCACTGCGACGAGGTTCTTCTCTAAATGTTTAATTGACAAGAGGGTTCGAGCTTAGGTCCTGAGTTGTTCCTTTTTATTGTCAGGCCTTTATAGTAGCACCGTATGTTCCGAGGTTTTCACTTCTTCTTGACAGAACCTGCATATGGTTGTGTTTTCCAGTCCTATGTAAAGGATGGTAACCCAACGTGTTACGACCTATTATGGAACGATGTTTGCCTAACAAATAGGTAACATAACTTTGACAATATCCCTCATCCAATAAAACTGAGGCCCGCACTTTCTTTTGTTCAGTTAAATTACTTGATCAATTTT
Organism: Agelastica alni; assembly: GCA_950111635.1. Lineage (NCBI taxonomy): Eukaryota > Metazoa > Arthropoda > Insecta > Coleoptera > Chrysomelidae > Agelastica > Agelastica alni. Next base: position 13,761,386 of record OX467712.1, read on the forward strand.
TTAAATTTTTCGGGAACAAAAATTACACAGACTACCACAATAAACGTATAACTTTCAAAAAAGGAACAATTTATGAGCTTACTTTTATCGAAAATGTATCGCAAGTAGGTGCTGCAGAAATTTTTTTATTCTATAAACGTATAAATCCAAACGAATTGTTTTGATCTATCAATAGCAACGAGTCAAAATATACATAGCTTACTATTTAAATACTCGATAGTATTATATATCGAGGAGTTTATAAAACACTCTCTCTCCTAAAACAAAAGACAGGGATGTGTTGCTTCGCCATGGCTGTTTATCTTATACATAGATGATTTGAAAGAGAGTGCGTATGGATTGAAAATGAATGATTTGATCGTCAAATACCCTCTTTACGCCGATGATTAAGTCATATTAGCGTCATCTGAAGAGGAGTTGCAGGCGATGGTTAATGTTATGCATGATGCCCTGAAAATTAAAGGGATAAAAATAAATGTAAGCAAAACGAAAGTAATAGTTTTTAACTATTACTTTCCACATCTGACGGGTGAGCATTTAAGGCGTTCAGTCAAAATCACTAAAAATTAATACATGCACGGGTAGTACTTGTTCTTTTTAACGACATATCATTTAAAAGAATATCCTCCCTCTGTAGGGGAAAGTGGACTAATATACAATTCTTCATCAAACAGAGTTTCTTTTTCCTTCCAGCACATTATATTTTAAACTTAAGGTAACAGAGCAAAATCAATAGTATAAGAATAACATCCATATGGTACGTAACACGCAAAACTTGATCTGGGGGCACTGCAGTGCCCGCCAAGTCGAGCAAAAAAGCGGCATGGCCGTACCATCCTTTCTCGAAGCAGTTCAGGCCATTTCCGACCCCCCTATAACTTCATTGTGAATGAAACTAGAAGCGCGAATTTTTAGTAACCAAGCAGGCATTGTATAAACACGGTATATTTCAAATTTCATTTAATTTGAATCAGTAGTTTAAGAATAATAACTAGTCAAAATTTCTTTATTTTGTCACTCACTGATTGACCGATCATCAAAACTCAAAGGCACTTCTAGCAGACCTATAAACTTTAAATTTAGAATACAATTAGTGTTTAGTGTAAATCGTCCTTTTACTTTTGAGAGAGTATGGTGTCATCATGTCTCAATTGCTCGGATCGTAGTTCTCTCTATCCTTCTCTGTCTTGAGCTGCAAGAGAAGCTTCTTGCAGACCGTGACCAATGATTTCTTTGGTTTGGTACACTCAGCGCGTCGGAGACGTGTATAAATTAAGAAAAAACTTAAATATTTTGCAATTTTAGTACAGTTTTTTAGAAACACCAACTGCATAAATAACTTTGTAATCCCATATAAATATATAGGATTACAATGTTAAATTTGCAGTGAATGAATCAGTGTACCTGTATATGTATTATAGAGGACAAAAAGTAGGATTATCTACAAAAAAAATGAGATGTCATCAAAACCATAACTTGTAAAGAAGAGCAATTTTCGCAACTCAGTTCTTTTACCGCAAAAAGTTGTAAGATCCATTTAATACCAAGTCGGTTAATTTATTCAGTCCCCACTTAAGGGTTTTCCTGTCTTAAGTTATTACGTAATTAGCTAACCTACCAACATTTTATAGTGACCAAATCAATATTAAAAATCGTTTATGTTTTAAATAAATAGATTTACTTTGCAATCGCACTAAACAATCTTATTTAATATAATATGTATTACTTTTGAGATACATTGTATTTTCATGCGATAGCCAAGTCTATTTATTTAAAACATAAAAGGACCCTTAAGTAGGTACTAAATAAATTAACCGACTTGGACCTCACAACTTTTTACGGTAGAAGAACTGAGTTGCGACACTTGGTGTTTTTTACAAGTTATGTTTTTAATGGCATTGTACATTTTAAGTCAACAAAGTGTATCGTACATCTCTGTATGTCAAGGGATAAACAATTTAACAGGTTACCTCGATATTATACCTAGAAGCTAACGTCAACAGTTAGTATATCTCGAAAAAGTAAATACTGTCAAGAATTAAATAAGCGAGAAAAACTCTTATTATTATTATTAATCCGGTTTATAGCGTCTTTCGCCTTCCGGTTCCCAGTTGCCAGCCTCTTCGGTCAGTCCAATCTCCTGGGGCTAGATTTCTTTCGGACATCGCTTTCTGAATGCCCCCTATCCATGTTGGTTTTGGTCTACCTCTTTTCCTTCGTTTTGTTGGGGTCCATTTGAGCACTAGTTTGGGTAGCCACTCATCTGTCATACGTTCAACATGGCCGTACCATATAAGTTGTCTTCTTTGGATTTCATCTATTATAGTTGTGTCGGTCTTTACAATTTGTCGAATTCGGTCATTTGTAACCCTATCGAGACGTGATATGCCAGCAGATCTTCGCCAGAAATCCATCTCCAGGGCTAGCAATCGGCGTTCTAATGTTTTATTAAGTTGCCACGTTTCACAGCCATATAGAACAGTACTTTGAAAGATAGTATTATATATCATATGTTTTTTTTCCCTAGATATATTTTTTGCCCACAACAGCGAGTTTAGGCATCCTATAACTTTCTTTCCTTTTAATATCCGTTGTTCTATTTCCTCCTCAGTACGACCTTTACATGTGATTTTTGTACCCAAATAGGTGTATTCCTTACATATTCCTATTTTTACATTGTCCAGATCCAGATCTGTTGTTTCTGCCCCAATACACAAATATTTCGTCTTGCTCATATTTACCGTTAATCCCCCTTCTTCGTATTCTCTAAGAAGTCGTTTTCCCATAAACTCCAGGTCTTCTTTATCTTGGGCCGCGACGACCTGATCATCCGCGAAATGCAGATTATACAGAGTAGTGTCATCATTTAAGTGTATCCCCATTCCATGGCACGCTCGTCTCCACTTCTTTAACACTTCGTTTAAATATATTTTAAATAGTGTGGGGGATAAACTACAACCTTGTCTTAGACCCTTAGTGACGGTGAAACTTTCAGATAGATTATTTCCTAACTTAATTTTGGATGTTAATTGCTGATATAACTGTTTAATAGCTATTATTACAGTGTTATTGATCGTTGATTTCTCTAAGACTTGCCACAGTTTTGTTATCGGGACAGTATCGTACGCTTTTGTAAGGTCTACAAAAAGTAAATGGACTTTCCTATTAGTTGCCACTCTTTTCTCACTCATTTGAACAATGCTAATAATATGGTCCATGCATGAGCGGCCGGTCCGAAACCCTGCTTGTTGTTCGATTTCGTTTGCTTCGTATTCTTGTTCCAGTAAGTTTTTTAAGATTCTCCCATATAGTCGGCTTAGGGTGCTTGTTACCGAGATACATCTGTAGTTAGAACCTTTCTGGCTTTTTTGTGGATTGGTGTTATCCAGGCTTCTCTCCAGCTTAACTCTTATAAGTATGAAAACATTGTTTACAAGATCAGACCATAGCACAGGGCTCAGAACTTGAATGGTGAGATGTTACATTTTTTCTGTCTTACTCTACGGGTGCGAAAGCTGGACAATGGACACACAAACAGAGAAAAGAGTAGAGGCTTTTGAAATGTACATGTATAGACGAATGATACGAATTTCATGGGTACAAAGGATCACTAACGACGAAGTGCTCCAACGCCTGGGTAAACAAATGGAACTGCTAAACACCATAAACAAAATCACTACTTGGGTCAAGTGTTAAAAGGAGAAACATACGACTTACTTCGACTCATAATAGGGGGTAAAGTACATGGCAAAAGATCAGTAGGAAGACGCCAGAATTCATGGTTAAAAGATCTGAGGAGGTGGTTTGATCGCTAATCCACAGAAATATTTTGTGCTGCAGTTTCCAAAGCCACAATCGCTATTTGGATCGATAACCTTCGAAAGGAGAGGGCGCAATAAGAAGAAGAAAGTCTATCGATATTTCTTTTTAACTACACCTAATCGTGAAAATTAACGACAAAAAATTTAAAAAAATTGTAGAGACAATTATAAATATTATACAAACAGTATCAATTATGCAATAATCTTTCATCCGCTTCCTGTTTCTTGTGAGAATAAAACGTGTTTTGTAAAAAATCCTATTATTACGCTCCCTTTTGTACTGTTTTACAAATTGTGCTCGGTATTTCCTTTGACTAAAAATTTAATAAACAGTTTAAAACTTAACTTCATCGTTGCTTAAATTACCGAAATAATTTCTATACGACAAGAAAATATGATATTTATTTCGGATCCTTATTGCGTTAGCTTGATACTCGCGCCGAATTCCTTTTTCTTCCTAAAAACTTGCCAAAGTAATATTGCTTTGGAAAGTTTCCTACGTGAATATTTTAACAATTAATTCGTAAAGATTTAATTTAAAATTTTTATTTTTTGTTGTTTGTATCTAAACAATTAACAAAAACTTTTATGTATTTCTTTAACTATTTAAGGCCCTATTTGATCACTTAGACTTGTTTAATTATCCTCATTATTCCTGTATACTTAGACATCGCTTTTGTAAAACGTTTAGCATAGAAGAAACACAAAATGGTGTTACTTTGTGACAATCGGTAAGTTGTATACGAACTTTCAACTGAAAGTGCTATATAAACCGTTTTACTCAATAGCTAACGAGTAAAACGCAGGTGTTTATAGTATTTCATGCACTTGTGGAAGTGTCTACATTGGAACAACCTAACGGTCCATTAACACCAGGGTCAAAGAACACAAAGCCAACTGCCGTCTTGGACATACATAAAAATCTGCTGTCGCGGAGCACACAATTAATAATAATGATCACAGAATTAAATTCGAGGTTACCCAAGTTTTATGCACCACATCTGCATATTACCCGAGACTTTGTAAAGAAGCGATTAAAATACATAAACACCAGCAGAACTTTAATAAATCTGAAGAAACTTACTTAAAAATACAACGCTGCTACCTTACAAAAATAAGAAGAATGAATTTCCGGAACATGACCAATTTCTGAACAGCCATCAAATATGTTCCGCCCACCAAAACGTGTACAACCTGCGATCGCGACATACAAATGTCATAGACTCTCAGCCTTAAAAAGCAGACAAGTATATTTCCAGAAGATGCCATCCACTGGAGAGATGGCGAAACGTCGAGTAGAAATTTACTGTTTTAAAATAAAAATGTGACCGTAGTGAAGTTAAACTACAAATTAAAAATTTACGTTTTTAATAACTTCTCCTGCAACATCTTGCTGTTTAATTATTTAAAATAACAATTGTGCATTTCCATGTATTGTTTCATTAAAAATTATCGTTGTGTGTACCTATATACATTAGTAGGGGCGTATCAAAAGGGGTCATTCTCGATGGTGGATATTTACCGAATACCTCGTGGGTTTAAATTCGTGAGTGTTAGCTTCTTTAGTATTAATATTGATTTAAAACACCTTATAAACCTCGAACAAATGCTTAGAGCCAAGGTCATGCTATAAAATGGCGCTTGGCAAACAGATGTTTACATAAAAATCACGCAAGAATATAAAAAAATATATAATAGAATACAATACAATACTTTATATGACGACGACGCGATTCTTGCCTTTGCAGCATTCATTTTTCTTGCAGCTCAAAAAAAAAGCGTCGTCGACGACCAAGATTTTGGGTTAGACTAAGTCTTCAAAGCAGAAAAAAATACAGTGCAAGTGATTTATTTAAGGACTTGATACTTAAAGATACGGATGTATTAAATTTAGAATACAGAAGTGACAGTGTTTTCAAAAACTTTCTTTAATAAAATCTTCGAGGTCACCAGCGTGGGAACGGTTAGGACATTCTGATACAATGTATCAGATAGTTTGTCGCGGAGATCCACAATCACATTGTGGGGATTCTGCCCTGTCCCATTTTTGTAAGGAATCAGCACATTTCCCGCAACCTGTTCTAACTCGGTTGAGCTTTGACCATAGTCGGCGTGGCGGGTCGGATCCGTTGAAACACTGCGTTGGATCATCTAGTTGAATGTAGTGGCCTCCTGCACTTTCTGTCCATTTATTAGTCGCATGAAAGTTTTCATTCGGACCCTAAAGTCCGAAACACTAAGACGGCTGGAAGCATTCGAGATGTGTGTATACAGAAGGCTCTTAGGTTAGGTTAGGTTTTATGTGAGTGGGGCGTGGTCGCCCCTCCACCGCGACCCTTAGTAGGTCTATTGTGGCTCACCCCTAGAGGCTACAGTTCACCGCACAATCCAGCCCTTCTTACGAAGTTCATGGTTGTATAGGGTGAGATTTTTTTAAAATCGGTAGGTTCTAGTTTAGTGTAACCAAATATGTTGAACCTTATTCTTCCCAGGTCGGGGCATGAACATAGTATATGTTCAGCAGTTTCGTCTTCCACGCAGCAGAACCGACAGTCCGTTTGTTGGTTCAGATCTATCTTTATGAGGTGGTATCTCAGACGACAGTGTCCCGTAAGCAGTCCTGTTAGAATAAGCAGGTCATTACTGCTCCATTCTAGGATCTGCTTAGTTGTGTTTCTCGAGGGTTGTAACGGTAAAAACGCCTTCGAGTGGGTTAGCCCTGGTATGTCGGACCAGTACGTGAGTATTTTCCTCTCCGCCCAGTCCGAAATAATTGTTTTGGCGGCACTTGTGGTGACTCCAAAAACCGGTTCTGGTCCAGTGAACGCAGATTCGGCCCCCTGTTTTGCAAGGGTGTCGGCTTTTTCGTTTCCTTCTACCCCCTGGTGCCCAGGTACCCACAGTAGGAACAGAAGGCTCTTAGTACTACATTAGTAATGAAGAGGTTTTGAGAAGGATAGGTAAGGACAGAGAATTAGTTGTCGCCATAAAGAAGAGGAAAACCGCGTACTTAGGACATGTTATTCGGAGTGATCGAATGAAGCTGCTGAAAATAATAATAGAGGGCAAAATAGAAGGCACACGAAGTATAGGAAGACGCCAACATTCGTGGTTAAAAAATAAAAGAGATTGGACCGGATTAGACTCACATTCCTTATTACGAGCTGCTCAAGACCGGACCCATTTCGCCGAGATTGTTGCCAACCTTCAATAAGTGAAGACGGAACCGAAAGAAGAAGATAATCAATCACAAATATTTATAATTCCGATAAATTTTGTTTCAATGTAGTGAAGTTTCACTTTTGACCTGGGTCCCCCAACCCAGTCCATTTTTTTTTCTATATATTTCTTGTAATTTTACCTTACTGGCAACGGACAGTAAAGGCGATTATAAATGGGGCTCGGGAAACCCAAATAACTTATTGCAGCCATAAAACTAATTATATAAGTAGGTACTTGTAGTCATAAAACTAAGTAGGTAGGTTTGTATTGCTAAAGTGGAGAAATTCTTTATGGAGAGGTTATAAACCTGAAAGCTCAAGGTCTACTGTGAGACTCCACTGACTGTTTCAGGGCTATTCACTATAAACTTCACCCATAACTAGGCCCGTCTGGCTGTTGCCCCGGTGATACTTGGGCCTGTTGGCCCATTGTACCCTAAGGTAGGTACTTCGAGTTTGATTTGGAGAAACCCATTTTAAAATTTATAGTTTTTAAGTTTATAAGAAAAAATATCGATAAGAGAGACGTCTGAAAATAATAATTATAGTGTTCGAGTTTTGTCCGGAAAGTTTAAAATAGGTGAGACTCAAGTTAGTGACATTTTAAAGAAAAAGGTTGACTTAATACAATTGTGTCGTAGAAAATGAAAATCTAAAACAACAAAAAAACGGATTAAAACCGAAGGTGTTGCCATTGATTTTATCATTACTAAAATGTTAATTAATAATTCATATTCAAATTGCAGTTGACTTTATTAAAGCATCGAAACATTTCTTTGATTTAAATTTTACATAAAACGCATATTGAATTTTCATCATAAACGTAATTAAATAAAATTATAGTTTTTTTCTCTGAATTATTAAAACAAGCGTGTTTCTGGTATTCACAGAGAAAAATGTATGTATGTGTTTTAATAATAGTTTTGCAAATAGCAAACCACTAGGAAGCCACGTCATTTAAACACTTGTTAACAACTATATTTTTTTTTCAGAATTAATACTTAATGTGTTCTATATACAAAGGGTTATTTTAAAAATAATATTATATTTTTACGATATTTACTTCTTGGGTTTGGTAATTATAAACTCTCAGTACAATATTTTTACACAATAAATATTATTTTACAAATTACTAAGATATTTACTTTATAATTACTTTAAATACTCGACTTCAAACTAACTAAACTTAAAATTCAAAACCTCGATCTACGATTCCGTTTAAATACTTCCAAATCAATGTTCTCAAAAAAATCGACACTATTCAAAGAAATTCGATAATCATCCAGTGTCTTCTATAACTAGCGGCTCATTAGGTATTTACCCTATTTGTGGTAGATGCGCTGTCGCCTCAAGGCAAGGTCAAAAGAGACGAACCCAAAAAATCGTAACAATATCATGACAGAAAATAATGGTTGGTGATTTCTTAAAGAGGTGCAGTTTACATTTCAACAGCACTCATACTTAACTTCATAGGAACAAACTCTAATGGCGTTAAGACTTGTGACCTTGGTGTTAATCAGGGACCACTGTTTCGTCTATTTTAAAGATCACCTAAAGCTTCTTAGCCATTCTTGCTTCTTTGGTTCTGTTCTTCTTCTTCTTTTATTGCCCTATCCGATTAGGGACGTTGGTTATCAGCTATGCGGATCTTATTAGCTGCGCATCCAAACGGTTCAGTAGATGTTGCTCCAAACCATTTTCGCAAGTTAGCCAGCCAAGAAATTTTTTTTCTACCAGGCCCTCGTCGGCCGTCAACTTTGCCTTGAACTATGTTTTGGAGAATTCTGTACTTGCTATTTCTCATGATATGGCCAAAATGCTCTAATTTACTACGTTTCACAGTAAGCATGATTTCGGGTTCATATCCCATTCTTCGGAGTACTTCTTCGTTGGTAATTCTTTTTATCCAAGAGATTTTAAGAATTCTTCCAAAAATCCACATTTCAAAAGCTTGCAGCTTTGTTTCCATAGCGTCTGACAGCGTTCAAGCTTCTACACCGTGTAGAAGAGTGGAGTATATATAACACATGACTTTTTCTTTAAGACGAGATTCAGATCTCTACATGACAGAAGCGGTTTCATTTGTATAAACGTATTTATCGCTATTTCAATTCTATGTTTTATCTCCTGTAAGTGATCCCAGTTTTCGTTTAACCTGCAGCCGAGATAAGTAAACTTTGACTTTCTTCCAACTGGCTTATTGTTTGTATAATAATAATCTTTTATTAAATAGGAAATCCTAGTTTACAAAAAATATATGATGTAAAATCATTAATAAAAACAAAATAAATATATATAGATAACTAACTAATCTAAAAAAGAAAAATGTGAACATGGTATTTAACATTACACAATACGTAACTACAATAGATATACAATGTAAGTGTTGATATAAGTAAATAACTAATCAATAATTAATTTTTTTATTTTAGATTTGAATATTTGAATAGATGGACTCATCTTGATTTCCATGGGAAGTTTATTGTACTCAACTAAACCTTGGTGAAATAATGAATTCATAGTTCTTTTCATTCTAGTACGATTAATATGAAAATCAAACCTACCCCTAGTCTCATAGTTGTGAATTTGGTTATTAAATGTTATGAATTCATTGAGATAAGTTGGAAGTTCACAATTAACCACCTTGTAAATGAATATCAGGGAAAAATATAATATCCTCTGTTTTACTGCCATCCAATCAAGAACTGATAACATAGAGTTAACAGGGGTATATCTGTTGCACTGAAGTATGATCCTCATTCCACGATTTTGCAGTTTTTGCAATGCGGAGACACTATTATTATCTAGCAGAGAAAGCAAACTAGAACAATAATCGAAATGTGGCTGTATGATTGTTCTGTAAACCGTGGTAGAAGATTGGAATGATAAATGTGTTCTGACTCTCGAGAAAAAATATAGTTTTTTAACAATTTTTTTGTAAATATAGTTAAAATGTGGTTTGAAATCAAGTGTGTTGTCTACAATTATACGAAGGTATTTTATTTCTGTTACTATATCTATTTTATTTCCATAAATTTCTGTATTCAAATCTTGGACATTTATTTGATTGTGCTTCTATTTTGAAGTTATAATCATAGCTTTAGTCTTTTGATGGTTAAGTTTCAATTTATTCACGTTCAGAAACAAGGATATTTTTTCCAGGTAGCCATTCATTTTCTCTATAGCAATATTCAGATCTTCATCACTTGCTGCAACAAGTGTGTCATCCGCAAAAAATTTCATGAATTCAATATCACCAATAGTCTTTATATCATTCAAGTAGAGTATGAACAAAAAATGTCCTAAAACACTGCCTTGAGGAACACCCGTGTTTATATCCCTATTAGATGATATTTTCCCATTCACTTTCGTCCTCTGTGATCTATTGGTGAGATAGCTTGTGAACCATTTTATTACAGTCCCACCTATCCCCTAGTATTTCATTTTTTCAAGCAAATTGTCGATTTCAATGGTTTCAAAGGCACGTTTGAAGTCAAGGAAAACCGCTACTATATATTTATTTTCATACATTATTTGTTTCCACTTGGACATTGTGAACTGTAAAGCAGTTTCACAAGAATGATTTTGACGAAATCCTGACTGATGTTCCATAATTATATGGTTGCTTTCAAAATATTCTTTAATTTGGTTGTATGCAGCTAATTCAAGAAGTTTTTCCAATGGTGGTAATGTGTTTATGGGTCAAAATATACAAGTTACCTGGTTGGATTGGATTTTTACTAATCACCATATATTTGGTCTTATTGACATTTAAGCTCAGGCAGTACTCTTTACTAGTTTGATTAACTTTAATACCGTGTCGTCAGCGTAACGGATATTATTGATGATTTCGCCGTTAACTCTGTTGCTTCGATTTGTATTTTCTAGAGCCTCTGTTAGATGTTGTTACTGTTAAACATTTTTTGGATCCTTTGCAGAAATTCATTAAAAATGCTATACAATGTGAAACAACCAAATCCCTAAACACGTCAATTTTAGATTATAAAATTATAAAAAAAATAAAATTAAAACGAGATATCACACGGGATGAAGTATTTTAATTTTTTTTCACCGAATCTATTGGTTCTAGGAAAAAGCTTTGAGATTAAGATTTTTGTTCAAGTAAACAGGGATTTTAAGTAATATTTTTATTTTATAAAACTTAATCTCGAAAAAAAAGATTTGATTTTAAATAAGGTAAGTGATGCTTATTTTACCCCCCTAAAATGTAACAGGAATGTTGAAAAATACCGGTAGTTAGTCTTTTGTGAGTGAACGGAAATTAAAATATTTTAAGTTTCTATCTTTACTTAAATTTGAGAAAAAAATTAAAACTTTTATTTTAATCGATACCAAATATAAAGATGTAAAAAAATTCTTTTTGTAGTAACCAACAAAATAAATTTTCTCCTTCTTAATAAACCCCAATTATATCACCAAGTGACCACTCCAATAATCCTTTTTATGTTTCCTAATCTATTAACAAATTAAACACTTCTTTTCAAAGCAGACCGAAGGAGGATGCACCTGTGTGGTCGCCCCAACAAGAAATTTAATTATCCTTGAGATCCCAATTCCCAATTATCTGAATGTGGAACTACAGTTGAGCCCCGCCCTGTTCTCCTTTCTGGTTCTTCCACAAAAGTCTTTAATCTGGCACCTTTTTCGGATAATTAATCAAATAACAAAACTTACGAATCGTACAAGGTACAGTTTAATAAGTCTTAAAAAGATTTTTTTTAATAAAAATCATCCGTATTTAGAGTACTTTAAGATTGTTCTTTTGGATTTTTTGGACGCGTTTACGTTGCACTGAGTTTAGTTTAGTTTTCAACTCAATAGAGACAGTTCGAATCAAATTACAGAATCAGTCAGCAATGTTTAGGTCCCAGTAATAAACTTAGTAAGTTGTAGTAAAGACCTTGCCAAAGAATCCTACGACACGAGAATATGCAACAAGCTTGTCAATGCTCCTCCTGGATCAAAGACCTTCTGGTCTTTGGCTAAAGCCATAAATAAGAATTTCACAACTTCTTCTTTACCACCACTCGAGAGGTCCGACGGCACGACAGCCGTATCTTCCAAAGAAAAAGCGGATCTGCTGGCCGAATTGTTCAGCTCTAACTCAACCCTCGATACCAATAGAAAACAACCTTTTTTTTTATGTTCTGGTTCCCACGAAAAGGGATATCCTGTAATGTTCAGAGAACATCGTGGGAACCAAGAGAAAGAAGGTAGGAGTTGGTGTTCTTCTTAAATTTCTGGAGGTTGTATGCCTCGGGGAACACCTCCCTAGGTAATGAGTTCCAAAGCCTCGCAATTCGTTGGATGAATGAGTCTTTGGAAAGTGATGTTCTGCAGGTCTCCAAAGTGACCACGAAGGGGTGTGAAGACTGAACTTGACGGGTTAATCTCGAAGAGACTGCCAAAGGAGGAACGATTGTTGATATTTCAGAAGAGCATCGCCCATGAAAATATCTATAAAATAGAGACAAATCGCCAACTTTTCTACGGTGTTCCAGACAAGTGAGCGAGTTTGTAAGCGAGGCATCACCGAAGAGACGAATTGCCCTTTTTTGGACAGAATCCAGTAGCTTTAGGATATGTTTAGGTGCTGCACTCCAAATATGGGAACAGTACTCCAGTACAGGTCGGAGCTGTGCCTTATAGATCATAAGCAGCTGACTGGAGGTGAAATAGCTCTTGGCACGAAACAAAAAACCAAGTTTTTGGGATGCACTTTTGGCAATGGACCTCACGTGATTTTCCCAGGAAAGGTTAAGGTTATTGCTGACCCCCAACGATACCTAGAATAAACGCATCAATGCCTGAGGTCACTATCCGCCATCGCACTATCAGGAAAATCCTACGAAATCTTGACTCTAATAAGGCAGTAGGACCAGATGGAATTCCGACAATTGTCCTGAAGACCTGTGCTCAAGAGCTCACCCCAGTTCTCTGTAGACTCTTCAAGTTATCATACAGCAAAGGAGTATTTCCGTCCATGTGGAAAAACGCTTAAGTCCAACCGATTCCGAAAAAAGGAAAGAAGACTATTCCTGCAAATTATCGCCCTATTGCATTGCTCTCGGTCATATCCAAAGTTATGGAAAAAGCGATTAACACAGAACTTATCAAATATCTGGAGAAATTTGAGATAATCCATGACAGACAATATGGATTTCGACAACTTCGGTCTACTGGAGATTTGCTGGCTTATGTCACTCAGCTCTGGACAAACACTATTGAAAAGTTTGGTGAATCTCGTGCAATAGCCTTGGATATATCTAAAACCTTTGACCGCGTTTGGCACCAGGCATTGTTAAGTAAAATATCTGCCTACGGTCTCCCAACCAAACTGCGCCAATGGCTCTTGAGCTTCATGCAAGATCGCTCCTTACATGTGGCAGTTGACGGTATTTCTTCTGATGCGTTTAAAACTAATGCCGGGGTCCCCCAGGGTTCCATCCTGTCCCCCACCTTATTTCTTTTACACATCAACGACCTCTTGAAAACCACCACGAACCCTATTTACAGTTTCGCAGACGATAGCACACTTGTCTCAACTTTTACATCCTATCGATCACTTTCGGTGAATGATACAAATAGACTCAGGCAGGAACAGGTTGATTCCATCAATAGAGATCTTGAAGCAATCGTCAAATGGGGAACCAACAATCTTGTTCAGTTTAACGCCCAAAAAACACAAAGTGCCACGTTTTCCAAGAAAGTGAATTCCTTAAATCATCCCATCACAATGTCCGGAAATACCCTTGAACCAAGTCCCTCCATCTCGATTTTGGGAGTCACGGTGTCCAATAATATGTTTTGGCATAACCATGTCGCTAACATCGCAAAGTCGGCAAGCCAGAGGCTAGGTTTTCTGTGGAAAGCCAGAAAGTTTTTTACTCCTGATCAACTGTTGACGACGTACAAGGCTCAAATCCAACCTCTACTGGAGTATTGCTCGCATATTTGGGGTTCAGCACCAAGGCATTCTCTTCGTCTTCTAGATTCCATTCGGAAAAGAGCCATTCGCTTGATAAACAGCTTATCTCTCACAGATACCCTTTACCCTCTAGAACATAGAAGAAGAGTTGCAGACCAGTCATTGCTCTACAGATATTTCCATGGCAGATGCTCTAGAGAAATAAAAACTCTTGTACCACCATTGGCCACATTCGGCCGAAGAACTCGGCACGCTGATCAGTCTCACACATTTACTCTCAAGTTTGACACTACAAGGACCAATCTTCATCAAGAATCTTTCTTTTACAGGACTGCTACGGAATGGAATAAGCTTCCAAAATCAGTTTTTCCAGAGAACTATGACCTGCAACTTTTTAAAAAGCGTGTTCACAATCATTTCCTTTCTATAATCCCCCTTCCCCTTCTAATAGTCGCAGTGCGAGCCGTCCGTGGCCCACAAGATAGGTCTACCCTTTTTGCGACTATTTTCATAAAAAAAAAAACCTAAAGCAGCTGGTTGGAATTACTACAGGTCACCACCTTTTAAAATAGCTTCGACTCGTGCCGAACCATTTTTTTTTACTGAAAATAGTCGCAAAAAGGGTAGAACTACCGTGTGGCCCGCACTGCGACTATTAGAAGAGAGTGGGATTATAGAAAGGAGATGATTGTAGGCCCGCTTTTTGAAAAGTTGCGGGTCATAGTTCTCTGGTAAAACTGATTTTGGAAGCTTGTTTCATTCCATAGCAGCCCTGTAAAAGAAGGATTCTTGATGAAGATTGGTCCTTGTAGTGTCAATCTTAAGAGTAAATGGGTGAGACTGATCAGCGTGCCGAGTTCTTCAGCCGAATGTGGCCAGTGGTAATATAAGAGTTGAAGGGTGAAGGGTATCTGTGAGAGTTAAGCTGTTTTTAACCGAACCTAGCCTCTGGCTTGCTGACTTTGCGATGTTATCAACATGATCATGCCAAGACATATTATTAGACACCGTGACTCACAAAATCGAGATGGAGAGACTTGATTCAAGGGTATTTCCGGACATTGCGATGGAATGATTTTAGAAATTTACTCTCTTGGAAAACGCGGTGCTATGTGTTTTCTGGGCGTTGAACTGAACAAAATTGTTGGTTCCCCACTTGACGATTGCTTTAAGATCTCTACTAAGGAAGACAACATATTCCTGCCTGAATATATTTGTATCATTCACCGAAAGTAATCGATAGGATGTGAAAGTTGAGACAAGTGTGCTATCGTCTGTGAAACTGTTAAAACTAATAATAATATACCAATAATAATATACTAATAATACTTATAATAATAATATTAGTATTTATTATCCAATACACCTGAAATAGCTGACAACAGGTACCTAAAACAGAGCAATAGATAGCAGCAAAAGGGAGCACAAGAGATTTATGACGCCAGCAGATACAAATTTAATGATTTACATAACCAGCAGCAATAAGGGCTGTGGCACAAAAAAATCCAAATTGGTCTGGGAATGTCACGGTTGCCTGGAGCAGCTGACAAGAGGTAACAAAATTTGCCTCATTTGGTGACCAGGACATTCAGGTATTCCGGGTAATAAAGAAGCCAATGCAAAAAGGTTTAAAGCAACCACCGATAGGTCAAATACCATTCTGTGGACATACGAAACAAAAACAGAGGCTAGAAAATAGAAGGAAGGATTGAAATCCTGATACTGGAACAAACCAAATGCTTACTGAAATGGCAATACTGTAGGGACAACAACCTAAATCACTACAAAATCATCATCCATTTCATAAATTCTCTAAAATGGATGGGAAAGGTGGTGAATGATTCTTGCAGATTCTACAAAAAGGACAAAGAATTTCTACACCATCTTTTGATAGAATGTACAGCACTACTACAAAAAAAGTTAAATAATTCTTTTCAAGAAGATCTTGGAAATTGTGATGTGGTATCACTTATTTCGTACTTGGAAAACTCTAAATGGAACCAGAAGTAATACTGTTAATAATCTAAAAAATGGAACTAAAGATCTCTAGGTCAAAATGCACATTGGCTTTTGTCATGCCCGACTATTTTTAAATGATAAAATAATACTAACTTCTAGTTTGTGTAATTTTTAAGTATAACGAATTATTAGAAAAATACATTAAACAGTTTTACTCTAGAAGCAAAAACCGTGATAATTTTTAATCACAGTGTCATACAATATTTTCTATCTAGGCTACGTTCCTCGTTGGCAGTGTAACAAATTCGGACTACTAAATCATTTTAGTCGAACCAGCGATTTCTCCATTTGAATAAGGCTAATAAATATTAAATAAATTAGTTCGTTTACGTAATTAGCAGTAAATACATTTTACCATTAGCGTTACATTCTATCAATGAATAAAGGCAACATTATACAGGATTGAAAAGTGTTTGATACCATGCAGAGTGAATACGTTGAACAGATAAAGTCCCGATTTCGTAGTTAAAATAGTTGGACCATTACAATTTACTAGTTAAATTCACTAAACCAAAAACTGGTTCAACAGTGAGTATCATGTTCGTGAAGAACCGAAACTCAAATTCTAAACACATCGGACCATCTCTGTTGTGTGCTAGCTATGTAATCAGTTTTAGAGAGCCGCCGGTTACCTCCGTCATTTTTATTTTACACTTTTTTTTCGATAACAAAAGACCTTTAACGCTGCCAAATAAGCTAAAAGTTAATTCGTACCATATTCCGTATAGAAAATCGTGCAAAATTTTAAATTTTAGGAAGAGTTGTTTAATATCAAACAATTTTGCAGTAATAAAATAAAAACTATTATTGCTTCCGTAACAAACATTTTATTTAAAAAAAAATTCTTTTTTTAACCTAATAGTGTACACAGAGTGGCCAACCGAAAACGAAACAAAGCTATTTGCAAGAACCTCGCCAACATTTTAAAAAAAATTATTCTTTGACGCAAATCTTCCACGGTGCTCCTTTGCATTATGCGGCGATTGTAGTCAGTATTTAGACCAACGTTTTTCACGACATTGGAAGTAAAATCTACAACCAGTGTCTTTGGAAGATTTGCGTCACAGAATCATTGACGAGTGCCATCGAACCTTTCAGGCCTCTCAGAAACACAACGACGTTATTAAGGGCAATCATGTGAGACGTCCGGTCAGGAGCATCATAAATTAACACCCGCACGTGTTAGTACTTGTCCCTTTTAATGGCATTCCCTCCGTAAAGGGTCAAAAAATCAAAGTTTTTTGCTATTTGTTTTAATGATATAATTTCTATTGGATCGCGATTTTGTTTAAATGAAAATTCTTCATTTTACTACTAAAAATATTTTAATTTAAAAGGAGGTTCTAACACAAATGATGAACCCCATTTAACGAGCAACTTCTTATTTCTTAACAGTGTTTTTATTAACATTGTCAGTGAAAATTAAAATGTTTCCAAAGAAAAAATCAGATGTTTGTAAAAACACGTCAGAACTTGTCCGAAGTTGTATTTAACCAATAAATGATTTGGAATTCCATTAAGCTTTTGATTTCTTGGGTTGAGATGCAAATTAGTAATCGTAGTTTTAATGCTGCCTGTACAGTTTTATATTTTTTTATTTGGTCAATTTCTATTGTTTTTTCGTTAAATAAATTTCAAATAGTATCATGAAATCTGTCCGATATTTATAAAAAAATTTATACTGGTGATAACGTACATCCAATAACACGACAGGATTTTAATGATGGTTATAATTAAAGAGATAGAGAAATAATTCATTAAATATGTCTTCTGCATGTGCGGTGACAATTTTTCAGATTGGCCAGTTTGTCAACCCACGTTGGTACCACGTGACTCCTATGTATGCATAAACTCACAATGACATATGTGCTGCTCCGCAACCAGTGAGGATGATGTATCCACAGCTGATTGGTTGTTTTTCAATTAATCAATACATGCAGGGAAGGATACAAAGAGAAATAGTAATGAGGCAATAAATCCCGATAAAACAGTCTAAAACGTATTCAGTATTGATAAAATTAAATTAATGCCTTTGTAAACAGTAGCCCGTCGGTAATGTTAATTATATTTCAATAAAATATAACAAATAATACGAGGACTGACAAAAAAGTAAGATAAAGCTACTTTATTTTTAAAATAGTACAATCTAACTATATTCCTCTTCAATATACTCTTCCTGCCTACCCACACACCGTTGCATAAGTTTCCTCCATTGTTCATAACAGTAAATAAGGTCTTTAAGCGTTAGGCATTTTAGTAACCGCGTCGTTTTTGAAGTTAAAACTTCTGTAAGCGAGTTGAACAATTTTTGGTAGTTGGTCAAAATAATATTAATAAATATTAAAAAATTTAGTACTCATTGGTGTACTGTACGATAATAATACAATGAAAAATACAGGGTAAACGAAGCATGGGAAGAAGACGCACTTTATGGGTGAAGAACTTGAGAGAGTGGTATCACTGTACTTCAATAGATTTGTTCCGAGCAGCCGCATTCAAAGCAAGAATCGCCATGATGATAGCCAACCTTCTAAGAGGAGACGGCACGTGAAGAAGAAGAAGGTGTACTGTACATCATCATCATTATCAAGTAGCACTACAACCCTGGGTGGGTCTTGGCTGACAACTATGTTCGAAGGAGATGTTCATTTTTTGTATGACAAAATGTTGTGTCTCCAACGCATTCTGGGTCGTCCAGGTGGCCTTCTTCCTGTAGGAACCTCCTCCCATATTAACTTCACTAGTCTCTTATGCTGTAGTCTATGCACATAACCTGCTCATCTTAGAGAAATAGCAAGTACAGAATTATCCAAAACAAAATTCAAGGCAAAGTTGATGGTCGACGAGGGCGTGGAAGAAGAAGAATTGGATAGGGCAATAGAAGAAGATCATAGTTGGCATTTTAATTGTCGGTGAATGTCCAAGGCCACGAATCCTATATTTTTACTATTACACCTCGTATTTGACCCAATCGAAAATTGATATATTTAATAAAATTTACTTAATTAACAATTTATGTATTAAAACAAACCATCGTTGAAAATTTACTAACGCTCTGGAATAATGCGTAACGTGTTACACAATTCATACCAACGAACAAATAATAAAAACAAACAAGTGATTTTAATATTTATAACAAGTATGCAGGTATGAGAGCACTGATAAAAGTAGAGGAAGCAAAAGATGTGTAAGAACCGTAGCAAGTGGAAGGGAGTGGTCTCTGCCTACCCCTACGGGAAAAAGGCGTGATTATATGTATGTATGTATGTAAGTCCATTTACTTTTTGTAGACCTTACAAAAGCGTACGATACTGTCCCGATAACAAAACTGTGGCAAGTCTTAGAGAAATCAACGATCAATAACACTGTAATAATAGCTATTAAACAGTTATATCAGCAATTAACATCCAAAATTAAGTTAGGAAATAATCTATCTGAAAGTTTCACTGTCACTAAGGGTCTAAGACAAGGTTGTAGTTTATCCCCCACACTATTTAAAATATATTTAAACGAAGTGTTAAAGAAGTGGAGACGAGCGTGCCATGGAATGGGGATACAGTTAAATGATGACACTACTCTGTATAATCTGCACTTCGCGGATGATCAGGTCGTCGCGGCCCAAGATAAAGAAGACCTGGAGTTTATGGGAAAACGACTTCTTAGAGAATACGAAGAAGGGGGATTAACGGTAAATATGAGCAAGACGAAATATTTGTGTATTGGGGCAGAAACAACAGATCTGGATCTAGACAATGTAAAAATAGGAATATGTAAGGAATACACCTATTTGGGTACAAAAATCACATGTAAAGGTCGTACTGAGGAGGAAATAGAACAACGGATATTAAAAGGAAAGAAAGTTATAGGATGCCTAAACTCGCTGCTGTGGGCAAAAAATATATCTAGGGAAAAAAAACATATGATATATAATACTATCTTTCAAAGTACTGTTCTATATGGCTGTGAAACGTGGCAACTTAATAAAACATTAGAACGCCGATTGCTAGCCCTGGAGACGGATTTCTGGCGAAGATCTGCTGGCATATCACGTCTGGATAGGGTTACAAATGACCGAATTCGACAAATTGTAAAGACCGACACAACTATAATAGATGAAATCCAAAGAAGACAACTTATATGGTACGGCCATGTTGAACGTATGACAGATGAAAGGCTACCCAAACTAGTGCTTAAATGGACCCCAACAGAACGAAGGAAAAGAGGAAGACCAAAACCAACATGGATAGGGGGCATTCAGAAAGCGATGTCCGAAAGAAATCTAGCCCCAGGAGATTGGACTGACCGAAGAGGCTGGCAACTGGGAACCGGAAGGCGAAAGACGCTATAAACCGGATTAATAATAAAAAAAAAATGTATGTAACCACATGTATGCTGTTAGATTTTCCTAAAATGAAGCCATGGTGGTTCTCATTAATTATGTTTCTAGTGTCGTGAGTACGTTTTTTTAATGATCAAGCAGTCGAGTAATTTGGGGATTTTGGATTGCTTACTCACAGGACGATATTGCATAATCTTGAAGTCCAGATTTATATATTGGAATGAGAAAACTTTGTTTCCAGAATGTGATAGATTATGAGAATAAATATCGGCGGAATTGTGTGTAATTCCAATCGCAGCAAACATGATCCGCTTTTCGGAATCGCATACATTATCAGATTCTTGTCTACGCTGTACGTATGTAGAGAGATTATGGAATACAGTGTCGTCATCATAGAGTGAGTGGTCTGCGTTCGAAGCTTTGCGATACCGAGAGCGTTCGAGTACCCCGTCAGCAGTATTTCGCCAGTAATGGCAGTAATGCGGTTGTTGTGCCCCGAACTCATTGCATATGCAGTCGGTAATTTGCAAATATCATACAGTTCGCGGAACACGTTAAAAGGACAGACGCACGGTAGAAAATCGGTATAAAAATCTGACGGACCGTAAAGGGAGGTGGAGTGGACGGACACGTTCGACTTTTTAATGGAACGATTTGGAAATCAACTCTGGCGAAAAATTGCTAATGGTCCCAAAAAAAAAAAATACATCCTGATGTTTTCGACGTGAAATGTATGCGTGAACAGATACTATTTTTAAAAAAAAAAACAATGTAAAGTCCATATTTTTGTTACGGAACACTAGATTTTTTTGCCGATAATTGTGTTTGTGTGAGCGTATCGCATGAAACAGATCATTTTTCACATCACAATTGTTCTATAAAAAGTATAAACAGGGTATATACTAAGCTAATTTATTTTTAAAATAAAACAGACTAACTATGTTTTCCTTTAATACACTCTCCTAACCTATTCCTAGTTTATTTGGTAACCATGTTGTTTTATTACCAACTTCTTTTAAAAACTGAAAATGGATCACTTTCAAATATTCCTTTATTTTTGGAAAAAATAAAATTAAAAAAGGGATTAGGTAAATATAATTATTATACGATCAATGGTAAAATGCTAAACAATCTTCGGTACGCGGACGATACCACTCCAATAGCAAAGAATGAAGAAGAAATGGTTCGAATGCTTGAAAGGGTAGCTAATGAAAGTGGGACTCTTGGTCTGGTTATTAACTTAGACTAAACCAAACTCATGGTAATTGATAGAAGTAACGCAGTTCAGCTAAATACAGTACAGCAAATATTGAAACGGTTACTGACTTCATCTACTTGGGGTCTTTAATAACCAACACAGGAGACTGTGAAACGAAGATAAAAAGACGTGTAGCACTATCGTGGGCAGCTATGGTAAACCTGGGAAAGATATGGACAGACAGAGGGATAACCAAAAAGACAAAAATGGCTCTGGTGAGATCTTTGGTGTTCTGTATATTTTCAGACGGATCCGAGTCGTCGACCATTAAAGCGGCTGATAGACACCGCATAGACGCATTTAAAATGTAGTGCTGAAAAAGAATGTTGCGCATTCCATGGACGGCTAGAAGAACAAACGTGTTAATCCTTAATGAACTTGGCATCACGGATCGACTATCTACCTTCTGCCGGAGACAAATCCTCCAATATTTTGGACACATCACACGCAGAAATGAGGATTTACCTGGAAAAACTTATAGTACAGGGCAAAGTAAAAGGCCGAAGACCCAGAGGCCGATCTCCGTCAGGTTGGCTGGACCAAATAAACAACATCACAGATCAACCATTGCAAATGAATTTTCGCAAAGTCGAGGATCGCCACCTTTGGAAACGTAAGGTTGCGATTTACAGGTAGCCATAGTGTCACGATGCTTCAGACATGAGGATACGAAGAAGAAATATGGGGGGTGGTAAAGAAGCATAAGGATTTGTTTTTCGTTCAAAAACAGCTCCGCAGAGGAGGTATTACGAGCGGGTGCATTGTCCAGGTCGGTTCACATGTTCTCGCAGTCTTTTCAAAGCTTTCAATCAGTAGGTTCGACGTCAAAAAATTCCGGCAACACAAATTAATTAAAGTCCTAGACAAACGTTTTTAAAAGGTTTATCAATGGGTCTAAGGATTCCAATTGGGACAGGCTCCCGTTTAATAATAATCTACATATATTCGGAGTATAGTTGAGGACAAAATTTTTATTAAACATTACACCACATTAGACTACACCACCTGAAAAAGATGGGCAAAACACAAACATTTGCTTTGCAAATGCCCAGCGCTTTTCTGCAAGAAGCTTAGGTTTCTGGAAGGGGCCTTCCTAAAGCCCTGTCAGAAACTTAGCCCCCAGGGAATCGATAAACTTTGTATAAAGTCTCGGAATCCCGGGCCTCGAATAGATTAAGGGTTATGCACAAAAGATCTGATAGGTCGAGGTGCTTGAGAGGCTGCATAGCCTTCACGACCCCCACCAAGATCTACAATCTGTACACTACACTATTCTACATTACATTACACTACTTTGCATTACATTACACTACACCATTTTACATTATACTACACTACTTTACATTATCCTACACTACTTTATATTACACTACACAACCCTAAAATAAAGCTTTGCCTTTATTTTCGATCGTTTTGCTCCTTTTAATAATGGTGTTGACTTTTAATGGATAAATTGCCTTTTAGTTTCTGGATCTACTAGAATATCGCAAATGATCATAGTTTTTTAACTTAAAAATATTTTAATTTCTTCGTTATTACTGATCACATCAGTTATCATTCTGATACACAAATTTTTGAATAATGCATAAAATTAGTGAAGTATAATGTTTAATTTGATACAATGAAACACTAAAGAAAACTTTAAATTATCTGTGCTACACTTTAATGGATTTGAAAGAAACCCGTTTGGTACAAATAAATTAATTTATTATTAAAATATAAATATTATGAATGACTATAATATTATTTTTGTCAGCGAATAAGCATTATAATGTATTAATCTAATTTTTAAAGGGCAAACGTGAGTTTGCTGATGCTGATGCTGATGATGGGCAACATCCCGAAACCGGTCCCTAGGTGGTTACTTCGAGTGGATAAATTTAATAATTCTCTTTTTTACTTAGCAGGCATCTGCATATCACCAAAAATGGGATTATGCACGATTATCTATCAGATATAATTCAAATTTCGTCGAGGCACATTGCCAGGAAAGTAGTTATTTTTTTATATATAGTTGACCCACGCATGCCTACATGTATAGGTAACCTTCGGTGAAATTAATTTATTTAGTTTTGTACATTCCTGTGTAAATAATTTACATAGCTTATACATGAAAGTTTAAAATTTTTTTAAAAACTACGAATTTAAATAAAAATTTTACTCAAATAATTACGAATAATATTTCACCAAAATTTAATTCGTATTTACAATAAATAACTATTTGTAAACATGTAAACTCATGACATTTTTCGTGTTACAGTTTTGGCGAATGCGCTTATTTTAAATAAAATTCGCCAAAATATGGAGTAACCACCATAATTTATTTAAAACTTTCGGTAGGTATATTTTTCAATATAAAAATTGCATCGAGCCAAATTATCGAATTTCTTTAACTTTTAAAATTACCACTAAATATTTTGTTACTGATTTAATTTTAATTTTGTTTGAAATAGAGATTTGACATTTAATAATAATAAAAAGGCGAGACTATATGTATGTATTGGATCAAAAAATCTATCAGATTTTAAAGAAATAATTATAATCCAAAAAATTTCATAAAAAGATTATTGTAATACTCTACGACTTTGTTAATGTCTTAAAAACGTGAAATTTAACATTGTAATGCAAGCAGGAAGAAATAAATGCGTCCGAAGCAAATAAAAAGAAGCTTCCGCCTCAACTTTAAAAAGATTTAAGTCTATTAGAACAACGTAGGCAGCTAGTGTATCGATAATTCTAGGATTTAAAAAATGAGTTTCGGCTAATTTGGTTAGAACTGAGCCGGAGCTTAGCCAGGAGAGAGGCAAACCTCGGGTAATTTTCTTTGCCGCAAAGCGAGCATTTTATTTGAATAAACCAGCGAGTCTCGGGCGCAAAAACAGCTTTACTGCCTCCATATATTCCTCTTAAGAAGTAATAAATTACAATAAGGCCGTGGTCCTTTTAACGTTAGAGAACTTAATAAGCCCACCAGCCCGAATGATCCTGCCGCTGTCTTTGCGCTTTTTGTTATTTTTTTTCTTTTTTTTATTCTGTTCATTCATCCAGTCTAATTAAAGAAAATAAAAATGAGATATATTGCGAGATATTTTTTAAAAATTTTAGTTTAACGATGTACAG
Organism: Agelastica alni; assembly: GCA_950111635.1. Classification (NCBI taxonomy): domain Eukaryota; kingdom Metazoa; phylum Arthropoda; class Insecta; order Coleoptera; family Chrysomelidae; genus Agelastica; species Agelastica alni. Next base: position 13,786,113 of record OX467712.1, read on the forward strand.
GGTAATTCACTTTAAATTGCCCACCTATCATCGTTATTACTGGTGCGATTAAACGTGTATTATACCGCGGTGCGGAAATAGTATATTATGCAACTAGTGCGATAAGTTTGCGATTGCTCACGAGAGCGAAGTTGAAACAAGTAGGGAATATTATTTACAACTCAATAATAAATATGCAAACTTGCGAAAACCATACACTCCACACAGGCGTTTTTTTGTTCAGTGTAGACAAGGAGCATGCAGTTAAATATCTACAATTTAATAATCCAGAGCAGCATACAGGACATAGTATTCCGTCGTTTCTCGACTACCATGTTGGCCAGGGCTAAAAAGCTGGTGTTATTAGATTATTAGGTGATATTGAGAATGAATTTTTAACTTCCTAATGGAAAGTTATAGTAATGGAACCGATTTTGTGAATCCCGAATTTTGACATACCTCCAAATTTCAAGGTCCCCAGAGACGAATACAATAGTTTTTAAGTGGACGTCTGTGTATGTGTGTGTGTTTACGTGTGTGCGTATGTTCGTTTATTCGTATGTTCGTATGTGCGTTAGGAATTATTTTAATTGACCGAGAAAAAACAATGATATCGACGTGGGACCAATTGCATTTGGCGCATAATTACGCAACTTAGAACTGATTGGATTTTTAGCAAAATCTGTCAAGCTGTTTTTTAAGATGAATAAAAAAACTGAAAAAAATGGTAAACTTTCGGAATTATTTTTCGTCCTGATTAATTTCAGAACAAAAAATGATATCGACTTGGGACCAATTGCATTTGACGCATAATTACGCAAATTAAAACTAATTAGATTTTCAGCAAAATCTGTTAAGCTGTTTTTTATGGAGAATCAAAAAACTGAAAAAAATGGTAAATTTTCGGAATTATTTTTCGTCTTGATGATCTCGAGAATAAAAAATGATATCGACGTGGGACCAATTGCATTCGCCGCATGATTACGAAAATTAAAACTAATTAGATTTTTAGCTAAATCGGTAAAGCTGTTTTTTATGGAGAATCAAAAAACTGAAAAAAATGGTAAAATTTCGGAATTATTTTTCGTGTCGATTATCTCTGGACGTGGGACCGATTGCATTCGACGCATAATTACGCAACTAAGAACTGATTAGATTTTCAGCAAAATCGGTTAAGCTGTTTTTTATAGAGATTTAAAAAACTGAAAAAAATGGTAAAATTTCGGAATTATTTTTCGTGTCGATTATCTCTGGAACAATAAATGATATCTACGTGGGACCGATTGCATTCGACGCATAATTGCGCAACTTAGAACTGATTAGATTTTCAGCAAAATCGGTCAGGCTGTTTTTTATGGAGAATTAAAAAACTGAAAAAAATGGTAAACTACCTGAATTTTGCAATTTATAGATTATACTATGTTTTATACAGAATTTTAAGATCTTTTTATAATATGATTATAGCATGTTAGGAATATTTGTATGAAAAATATGATGACAATTATGAAATAGAGAAATAAAAGAGATAGTTTTAAAAAACAAAAATAGGAATTGGAGAATTTTAAACTTGTGCCAGTATTGAGAGAATAGCATTGAAGACGCTATAACAGTGAAAAATTATTGTTAGTAATAATAATAATTAAATAGAGTTACTAACAAATAATTATTGATCATAATAATTAAAAAAAAATTCAATTGTTATAAAAAACTGAAAATAGCTCCCGCTTATGAAATGATAAGAAAAAGTTTGAAAGAATACGGTTGACATAAACAAAATATTGTAGTTGCATTTATCAGTACAATTGCACAAAAATTCTCTAACATAAAATATCTTGAATAAAAGACACAACAAGGTTTAATAATAATTAATTTAATGAAACATTTAAAATTAAAAAAGTCGAAAAATTAACCTAGTAACTAGCAGAAATATTTCTTACCCGTTTTTGGACACGCAAAGAAGACGAGGGGCTGAGAAGCTCCTAACTGTGATTAATTATTCCAAAAAAAAATTGATAATGAAGGAAATGAACTGCTAGAATAATTTATAATCCCGTATTTACGAAAAGCTTCCCTCAAAGCAAAGACAAGAAGAATCGCAACGTGGCGGCGATAACAAATGACTTACTAAAAACTTTGAGAGATGAAAGTGGCTGTCCAGTAAAAGATACTGCCACAAAAAAAAAACCAGTTACATGAGACAAACAGAATTTTTTTCATTTCTTTCGTATAAAAAGGGAAAACCAGAATCTGGAGTTTATGAGACACAAATAAATTTCATTTCAGAAATTCTGTGCGGATCTTATTTCGCTCTCTAGTTCCAGTTTTTAGCGAAAGCGCGTTTACAAATCTTTTTCAAGTTTTATGTCGCGATTTTAAAAAACAATTCCGGCCGCATCACAGATGCTAAAATAATTGAAAACAAAGCAATCCTCAACGCAAAATTACCAATATAATTTTTATTTCAGTATTAACAGTGACTACTTTCAACATTAACGCCATCTTCAACCATTTTCAACGTACTAGCTTTTTATAGAACAAAAAACCAGTAACAAAAAGTTTTTAAAACCATTTTTAGGCGGACCATTGGTATACTAAACAATAGAAAACAATGTCCGCAATGCGCAATTAAAAAATTTAATTAAAGCCAAACAATTAATTTGTAAAAGACAAACTTTTTATTGAACAAAGAACTGACTTTAATGCCTTTTTTTGGTGTACAATTGGCATATTAAATAAAAGATAACGATGTCCACAATTGCCAGTTAAAAAATTTAAAAAAAACATTGTAAGGTACAAACTTTTTAGAAAATAAAAAATCAGTCACAAAAAGCCACTAGTTTTTTCTTTAAAGCTATCTTAAGGCAAACAATTGGCATACTTAACAATAGAAAATAATATCCACAAATGGCAATGAAAAATTTAAAGAAGCAAACAAATAATATGTAACGGACAAAATTTTTAGAGAACAAAGAACCGGTCATAAAAAGCAACTATGTAGTTTAGACTTTAAAGCCATCTTTAGGCGAACAGTTGGCATACAAAATAATTATGATCAGCAGCGACTGCTACAAAGGAATTCTTGTGAAATCATTTCCTCTAGTTTTCAGGATACTAACTAGTTCTGGGGACACAAAAAGTGGACTTATGAGGTTTTATGTGTATATCTGTATTCTCTGCTTCTGCTTTTAAGGCCTAATTATACTTAAGTGTCATAATATACTAATTTTATAAAATTTATGAAATTAGTGATAGCATATTAATAAAAACGCAATAACTATCAATCTAACCCATTTTTTTTTTCAGATGAAGTCGATGTGATTGGTTATACTAGTACCCAGAGCGATACGGACGATCACTGCAGCGTCCAATCAGCATCAAGTGATAGCGGCGTCATCATGTCCACTTGCCGTCTCACTCTTTCCGAAATGGACGTCATGTAGGCAGACGGCCGACAGGACCGAAAAAAAAACAAAAACAAAAAAAAACAAAAACATAAGAAGGAAGTGGACGCCTCCCAAGCCAGTACAGCCCCCCCATCCCGTGGCCCAAACCATTTTCGGGATGTGTCCACCTAGTCAACGAACACAGTCTGTCTTCTCTATCTAGTCCAGTCATTGTGTGACCGTGACTTTTTTTGAGTTGCCGAATGAAAAATCGTACAAAAAAATTTTCTCATAATGATAAACATGTTTTTATGCACAAAAGGATATTTCGCCATTTGTAACGGCATTAGGTACATTTATTATTTTAATAATTATAGAATGGGGCATCCTACACCCGTCGGTCTTAGTATGAAAAACAGCTTAACCTTTCAGGTTTTTTTTTAATATGATTACGTTTTTTTGAATGAAACACTGTATTACATGGGTTTTTTTACCCTACAAGTAAAATCAATTAAAGTTTCTGTAATCTATACATATAAAATGCTTTGTCCTGAATGACTGAGTGACGGATCAACGCACAGCCTAAGCCGCTGATCGTAGAGACCTGAAACTTGAAGAGTGTGTTATTTGTATAACGTGGGCATCTGATAAGAAAGGATTTTTTGTAATTCTGCCCCTAGGGAGGTGAAAAACGGGGGCAAAGTTTGTATGGGACAACGTGATTCCTTGGTCCAATCTACTTCAAATTTTGCATAAACAGTCTTAACAGTATTGATGGAAAACGAGTTTCGTATTTTATAAAAACTCATCGCCTAACGGGTCCCATTAGAACCATTTTCGACTTCTACGTGGACAAAGTCGCGGGCAAAAGCTAGTGTTATATATACCTGATTGTTTTTATTTTGTAATATTTAAAGATTTTTTTAATTTGTAAGCCTAAACAGAAAACTCGAGTATGCCACGAATATGTGCAACATAATTACATACATATATTAGATAAAATATCAATATTTCTATCACAACATACAGGGTTACTCCAATAGACTTTGAATTAAATGCGGAGTAGTATAACATTCTTAACTTAAATGGCACACTCTGTATTTAAGAATGTAAACTGATTGCCATTTAAATTATCTTTTAGCCCGTAATGCGGTTTTGTAACATAAGATTCTAAAAATAGAGATCAAATTACTCTAGCAAGAAAATTAAACGTAATAAGAGATTTAATTATTTATCACGTCATAATTGTAAAGTAAAACAATTTTTTAAAAAGATATACAAAATCAGTTTTCTTCTTGTTTGGCTCTACAACTCGTCGTGAGTCTTGGCCGCATTCACTATTGCCCTCCAACCCTTGTGCCTCTAATTCCCACTGTCTGATGCCCATCTTTCTAAAGTCTGCCGTTACAGCGTCCTTCCATCGGTTTCTGGGGCGTTCTACCGGTCTTCTGCCAACCGGGCTCTCCCAAAAAGCTGTGTTTATAAGGCGCTGATCGTCGCTCCTTATTACATGACCTGCCCATCTAAGCATATTAGCCTTCATTTGTCTAGTAAGGCTCTCTTTCCCAAATAATTGTTGGAGCTCATAATTACGTTGACGTCTCTATTCTTGCGTGTTAGCATCCTTACAGGGACCGTAAATGGCTCGCAGGATATTACGTTTCCATACCAGCAGTTTGTTTATTTCTCTTTGGTTCAGATTCCACGTCTCGCTTTCATACGTCACCACAGGGCGGATTATGGTTTTGTAAATTCGAATCTTAGTATTCCTGGAGAGAAGCTTAGATTTTAATAAATGTTAAATGGAGAAAAAAAACCCTGTTTGCCGTGACTATTCTGGCTGCCACGTCTTTCTCAACTCGGTTATCCTGGGTTATTATCGCTCCCAGCTACTTGAATTCCTTTACAACTTCAAAGTTGTGGTCGATAGTATAGACGTTATGCCTGACCCTATTTCTGGTATTTCTTGACATTACAATGTATTTAGTCTTGTTCTCGTTTACTTTTAGACCCAAGCTTCCTTAAAACGGCTGAAAATTCCACACACACACACACACACACACATCTCGTGTTGTCTGAGCTATGGTATCGACATCATCAGCGAATGCTTGAACAATCTTCGATCCTCGTGCCGAAATGCTTGTGATCAAGTCTGTTTCAACTTTTCGTATTGAATATTCTAAAGCTAGGTTAAATAGCAAGGGGGATAGTGGATCTCCCTGTCTTAAGCCAGAATTAATACTAAATGTTTCTGATCTGTGACATCCCACTCGTACTTGAGCGTAAAAGTTGCTGACGCGCATCTTCGTCATTGTCACCAATTTCTTTAGGATACCCATTTTGGGTCATTGCTGACCATAGCATTTTCCTGTTGATGGAATCATAGTCCTGTTGAAAATCTACGAAAATCTGGTGTACATCTTGGTCAAACTCCCAATATTTCTCGAGTATCTGTCTTATGATGAATATCTGGTCAATGGTTGATCTGCTAGGTCTAAAGCCACATTAATAGTCTCCCAGTATTTCTTCTGTGAAGGGTGTTAATCTTTTCTTTAGTATAATGGCTAATATTTTGTACGTAACATTGATCAGTGAGATACCTCTATAATTTTTACATGATTCTTTATCCCCTTTCTTATGTACTGGGATTATCAGTCAGATAATCAGTCCTTAAACGAAACAGTCCTAACTCTGAGAACAATGATACGACTTCTTGGACCTTTGGGACCACCTTAGAGCGATAGAAGATCGTTCCCTTTTTTTCAGTAAAGTCTATTAACTATGCTCTAGATAATCATGCTCTATAGCAGGCGTGACCAACTTGATAAGACCCAAGAACTACTGTTTTCTGACGAAACTCTGTGCGATCTACCAGTTACATACTTCTTGAAAGTTTAAATGAAACAATATACAATTGTAGCATTTTTATTTTTTCAAGGGGAAAAAGATAAAATTGAATGAAGTAACTACTTATTATTGCTTTGAGCATCTTCCATTAGATTAGCAAAGTCAAGTTTGTAGTTGGAAATTGCCAACCTTAAGGATGTATGAGCGTCCGTCAAGCGAGAACGGTTTTTACTTTTTGTTTGTTTTAAGTATGAAAATGTGGATTCACATAGACAAATTTCTTTAAATTTAAATATTTCTCGTTTGGTCCATTTGCAATGTATCTGCAATTTTTTTAGCCATTTTAAAGATGTCACCCAGATCAATGAAATTATGAAAGTGATAACTGATGAATTCCACCAACTTCTTGATTTTTTTTAAATCGCCAAAGCGAATTTCGAATTCTGATATCACTGTCTTAATTTCTGGCGTTTACTTGTCAGAAATAAAATTGTTAGTAGGGTGTTTTTTCATAATTATGGATCTTTGATGTTTACAAATTGTTAAAAAAATTTCTCCTCGATGTCAACTATCATAGATGCTTCGTGATACTGGAATGCTGCAATATTTTTTTTTATTTAATGTCATTGCAATCTATCAATCTTCAGCAATATGTGTAAAGTTTTTTTTAATTAAAGGGCTTGCACGAAAGCCGTCCGGTGACTGCTCCGTTTATTCTTGTACCTCTCAGAGAGGGTCTCGAGGAATCTTTCTTTTTAGTCTACGACTTGTTTATTTTATAATGCAATGGTCTTTTAAGTTCCAAATGATTGCTTTAAGAATTTTTAATTCCCTTGAATTTTTATTAATAAAGCTATACAATAACACAGATGATAAAATCTCAAAATTCATGCATACACCGTTTTGAATTTTGCTGAAATAATAAAAATCAATAGTTTTGGTAAACTTTGTGGTGTATATGCTATTATAAAAGTTTATTCGTTACATTAACACGTTTGCTGTCTGCGTTTATAATGTACGAACACATTGGCACAATTTTTAGTACGCCTTGCTTATGAAGGTTGCTAGGTAACGGCTTCAATGAACAACATTTATGTCAAATTTTATTATGAATAATACTAAAACACTATCGATTCGTCGACATTTTAAGCTTGCTTCTTCTTCATTCGTACCTTTTTCATATGCTTTGTTATATAATTAAATTCAACTTGGCTTTAGCAGCTAATTTTTCAGTTTCCATCAACATTCATAATAACCTAGCAACAATTACGTGTAGTACATAATTAAATGACGAATACAAAAGGGGGAAGTACCGTTAATATTTTCACGTACATTTTAAAGCTTTATTTAAAATTCAAAGTGCGTTATAGTTTTTTAACTTCCTTGTTAATTTTAATTGTTTACTTCCATTTAAACAACATCAAAATATTCTTCTGTAGCTTTTGTTTTACATTAAAATATTTTGATATTATTTTCCAAATCAATGAATTTGTAATGCTTCAAATAACGAAATGTCCTTAAATTGTAATAACGTATTAAATAAATATTTATCCAATTTTTTTGTACATTTTCCCATTCTGAATCACATAATGTCTGTGCTATAAAAAATTATCATTGTATTCCTTTATAAATTATTATTTATATGTATATTGTACATATTATCAAACTGAATCAGATGATTATGATAGTAAGGATGTTTTTTCGATAAAATAATAATTTTGAAATACAAAATATGTCCCAAATTTACAATAAGTACGCAAACCAAGGTGGTAGAAAACTTTGATCTGTACATTCGAGTTCGGGGTAATATTTTTTATTTTACAAAATTCTATTTTGTGGCGGGACATCCCGTATTGTATTATAATGAGGCGACTGACTGCGCCCAAGGGCCGCGACGCATATTTTTTGTCCCCTCAAATTTTTCTATATATACAGTGTGTCCACTTAAGTTGGAACCATATGAAAAACTTTTTTGTTATTGGTTTTGGGAACAAATGTATTCTTGATGAAAAGTTCTGTATGATCCAAAACTTCAAATGCAACCATCAGATATTAATTTTTTCAAGCCGTTTCCAAGTTTTAAAAAAATATGAATTTTATACAAGAGTAAGTACCTACCTTTATTTTTTACAATACAGAAGAATGTTATAATGTAAAGTTATTTTAATCACTTGGTAGTGACATGTGTACGAATTGTGGTTTGTATGCATGATATTTATGACGTTTTAAAATATTTGCCACTGTATCTTTGTATTTGTAATTAGAGAAATCCTTTTGCGTAATAACATTTTTGGTTCTTCTACGACAGAAAGCATCACTTTAAATGCAGTGTCTTCATTGTCAACCCATTTTCGGCGTTTATTTTTAAAATTATTTTCAATACTTTCACTGGTCTTGAATTTATTTAATATGTCTATTATTAAAAATATTTGCTAACTCTTTATGTGTTTTGTAATATTTTCCAACAATTAACACAATTAATATTTTTTCTTCACGATTTAGTAAATTTGCCATTTTTACTGTAATTTTATAAATACCAACTCTCTCTGACATTCACTGTCAAATACTTGATGCCTGTGCATTCTAGATAACATTAAATTGATCACGCCAGACATGTAACAGCCACTCTTCGAATGTGAAGCCACCGCCCAATGGAGGCACTACCTGGGTTGTATATAAAACCAAGGTAGAGAACAGCACAAGAGCTTCTACTCCTTAACAGGAGAATTGAAGAAATGAGACTAAACTAAGGAGCTGGAAAGGTACCAAAAACAGACAATGCTGAAGTGAGTAGCAAAAAATTAGACCTCTTCCACAACTCATTACTTACTTATTCATTCATTCATTCATTCATCTCGCCAGAATAATTAGTACGTAATAAATAATCACCAAAACTAAATTTTAATGTTAAATGGCTAAAATTTCATATTTGACCATAACTTTAAATTAAAAATAACTTTACTTTATATCATTCTTCTGCATTGTAAAAAATAAAGGTACTTTACTTTTAAGTTAAATTCATATTTTTTAAAAAACTTGAAACGTCCTAAGACATCTGATGCTTGCAGTTCAAGTTTTGGACCATGCAGAACTTTTTATCAGGAATACATTTTTTCACAAAACCAATAAAAAAAAGTTTTCCATATGGTTCCAACTTAAGTAGACTGTATATATATATACTTATATTGGATTTTTCCCCAATTTTTGTTTCTACGTATCATTACATACAGCGACTATTAATGTTGCTAAAACATGTTGTAGATAAATAATCGTTATTATTTGCACATTATAAATGGAGCAAAATAGTGACGTTTTTATATTATATATTGCGGTATATTTATACAATTGTGGGTAAAATTTATTCTAACAAAACACCATTTTACAAACAGTTAGTCCTTATAAATTACTTTGATTAATTAATTTAATTCTGTACATACGTTTCAAAAATACACAACTCAATCTGCAGGCCTATAATATAAGCGAAGCTTATTACTCGTTTACTCGAATCAAAAATCAAAACTGAGTTTGTAAAATGATAAAATAAAATATACCAAGAAAGTACTAAAATCAAACAAGAATTTAATCTGCATTTCGGTAGCAATGCTTAGCTGCCGTTTTGCAAATTTTTGGGGGAAAATTTCAATAAATTCATTATCTATTTTTAGCATTACCCCCCACCCCCTCCCCCTCACTGTTTGTCGGTTGTCATAGTCCGTGTGCTTTGGGATAAAATTAGTTTTAAATGTAGATGTTGCATTACTACGCTTATTAGCTAACTCACTACGATTCGACCAATCTGATACTAAGTTTAGCCGTCGCCATTTGCAGTAAGGTAAAAAACTCGCGGAAAGTATGTATTGTGAGCAGAATATAAATTAAAACAACCATTTTCATGATAAATTCTCATTTAATAAATGCAAATCCTTCTGAAATTAATTAATCATTAATAAAATAAAGCAATAAATCTTATTTTCGTCTTTTAAAAATGGCATTTATACCAAAAAGAAATAATTCTGATTCATTTTCGTATAAAACTCCATGAAGTGAAAATAGAAACCTTAAATAATATTTATTTACAGCTAAGATTAAAAAAGCTTAAGTAGTGTCTATTTGCATACTCCATTTAATAAATTTCAAGCATCTATTTATTTTTATTTAAATTTGGAATAGTACGCAAACATGTTGTTAACTTTCTTTATAATTCTAAAAACACTTTTTGAAACTAAAATTATCCTTTAGTTTTAAACTAAAAACATTTACTAAATGAAGCCGAACTGCAGATCTTATTAATATATAAACGTGAACATTAACCTTAAACCAAGCTGACCCAAAGAATTGCTTATTGTCACCAGGACGAGCTCCGTTTGAGCATTCAAACGTATAAGGCATATTTAAACACAATAAAACTATGTATAAATAATTGCGTCATCTAAAAACACGATCAAATTGGCAGCTGTTTGCGTAAACGATAATCTGGTTTGTCTTGACCTTACTGCAAATGGCCGCCGTGACGTCACAAAGACCTCACCTTTGTACGACGAGTTAGCTATTCAGCGTCAGCATCATTGATTTTAGTAGCAGAAATGACGACAAATTGGACGGGCTATGCGGTCGACAAAAATTATCATGAGGTTGATTTGTATAGACATCGCCAGTGAAAAAAAGGGTAAAGTAATTCATTTTTTGTAGTTTAACAACATTCTTCGCATTACTTTCAAATATTATTGTTACTGTACCTGCGTATTTTTAAAGATTTATTTTTATAATTATTCCTTTAAATAAATTTATTTCTGTCTCCTTAAATTTTCGGCCTATATTTTGTTCTACTGTAACGGTAAACGCAATAAATTTTTTATCTTTCCACTAACTTCACTGCACGAGGATGGATCATTTTTTTATAAAAACATTTTTAACTTCTGTGCATTCGCTTTTTAAAAATTCGAGCAATTTTCAATTTTCTTTTTCTACCAAATAATAATCAGTGTATTTTAATTAATATAAAAACAGGTCAGTTGGAAAAGTTTCGGATTCGTATGATCCACCTTAGATTTTAATCAATCCCACGCCAAAAAAATCTAATGGGGTAAGATCGGGCGATTTCGGTAGCTGTCTTATAAATCCACGTCGCCGATCTTGTGATTTTTAAATAATACCCACAAAACTTAAAAGATAGCGACTGGGAAGACCGAATGGGATGGAGATTAGGCGTCGGACAACGTCGCAAGATGTTTTAGAACCGGCTTATAAATATATATATATATATATATATATATATATATATATATATATATATATAAGACCTAAATGTACTTCTAGATGGTTTGCACCTACTTACTTTACGTTTTCGTATCCGGATTCCAGTCTATTCAAGTTTTTGGGCCCCGTAACGGGCCACGTCGATACTTTATCGTTGACCAACCATAAATCATTAAGGGTGCAGGTTGTGGGGCATCCGGGGCAAGCTAAAAGGTGTTCCATGTCCTGCGGTTCTCCACATTTGCACGTGATATGGCGTATTCCCCTGTTGAGAAGTAGATTGCCTGCAATGTTTTCACTAGGTTTCTGCTTTCAGCCAGTTTTTTCAGCAGGGCGTTACTGGTGTTTTGACAGTGATATTTATATGATAGTGTCCTGACCAGTGTGACCCCAAGGTATTTAGGTTTATCGGTGTGTTGTAAGACCTTCCCCTCCCATAGTAACCTGAGTTCTTTGTGAGCTTTGCGTGTGATTAGGTGGAAGGCACTTACTTTTGTTTTTAATGAGTTCGGCTTGAGAGAATTTTGTTAATAGTACCCGGACATGATATCTAGGGAGTGTTCGAGCTTTTCTTCGATATTGTCGAAGCTTTTGGATGGTACTGCGATGGCGAGGTCATCACCATACAACAAATGTCTTGCCCCATTTGTTATTAGTTGGTTGTTTGTGTAAATATTAAACAGGATTGGGCAGAGTACACTTCTTTGAGGCAAGCCATTCCTTTGAATTCTCCACCTGCTCTTCTTCTCATGCAACGTGACATAGAATCTTCTGTTTTGTAGTATTGTCTTCACGACTTTGACCAGGTTGTAGTCGCTCAGCGTATTATATATTTTTTGTAAAAGTTTTTTGTATGAACCTAAAAACACAATACCTTTTTTTGTATAAGGCTTAGTTGCCAAGTCATGGACTTCTAAAAAATTGACGTTTTTAATGAAAGGATTTTTTGGAAGTTGTTTTCCGAATTAAACAAATTTGCAATAAAATATTAAACGTATTAAACTTTTATTAAAAACGTCAATTTTTTTGAAGCCCATAACTTGGCAACTAAGACTCATCCAAAAAAAAAACGTGTGTTCACGTTCATACCACCTAGAAGTATATTGAAGTCTAATATGAACGAACTTTAGAACTTCGCAGATGTAAACAATTGACCTGTTCTAATTTTTTTTTAATAAAATAAACTAAATGGTTAGGAAGGTAACAGGTAATATTCTTAATGAATACTCCAAAACCATTACTTTGCCAGTACTTTTATTTGTAAAGATTTGATCCATTCTCCAGAATTACAATATATTTACTAGTAACGTATTTACTAATATTTTAATTTCTTATTACAATACAATAGCTGTCAAGAAAATTAATGTTTTCGTCTTCGTCTACGATGGCATTTAATTAATTCGAAAAGTCGAGTCCCTCTAGAATTATAAATGTAACAAAAACTGTTGATATTTCGGAATAACTTTCGTTTTGAAAATCCACTTCCGAAACTGTGAAAAAAATTAATAAAAGGCCATTCCTCCCGAAATCGTATTTACGAAAAGTCTCTCGATTACAAATAATTCTAAAGATGACCGGAAGGTAATATAAAACAAACAAAAATCGATAACAGATTATTGTCAAAGAACCACTGAAGCGATCGCGGACCCACCCAAGCGAGAAAAAAGGGGAATTATTGTATAATGAACAAATTTGTAAAGTGTCGCAGATAAATCTAACCGAAAAAAAAAAAATCGGTCACAGATGGATTTTGTTTTTATCTAATTCACACATCATTTATTTTTATATGTAATCTGTGACCAAACTTTTTATGGCGGTTTATTTGGTGCACCCTGTACATTTTAAAGTGAGATGGAATGAGATCGGCACGCACGCGGGCCAATTAGTTATACGGAGTAATTTGAAAAGGTCGAAAGTTTACCTTCTAGCAATACAACCATCATTTTGAATAATTTATAAAATCACTTGTTTTTTTTGTATCTCTATCTATAGAAAATATTATGCTACTTTCGTATTATTTTCTGTTAAAAAAATTTACCGGGCGCAATATTTAAATATTTATATAATCAAACTATGATTTTGGATTTTTTTTTATTATAATAAATATTTGAGTGCGTTCAATTTGGGACACCTTGTATCGAAGACGCTCGTTATTGCGCTGAAGATTTACCGTAGACCTTTTCTTGTAAAACTCTGTATAGATCTCGGGTCCCTCGTCGTCCTTTAACATCGGATAGCATTCAAAGAGTACAAATTCTTATATATGTCCTATTACGGACTTTATATTTTATACGACGCTGATGGAACGAGCAATTGATTTTGTAGTAATGAATCGATTTCACTAATAAACACAACGACGTAATAATCAAAACAAGGTAGAACATTCCTCAATCCCCAGAATTTATAATAAAACATACGCTCGTGTTATAGTCGATACGGCAAACTTATCAAATACGTAAAATGGTAAATCGTTCTTGTTTTTAAATAAAAAAATTACTTTTTAAACATGAAATTTCGAAAATGTAAACGAAAAGGATTTTTTTAGGTTATTAATAATTTATAACTCAATTTAAATTTTGTTCAAAAATTTTAAAAGTATCCAAAATTTATTATTTAAATAAGCTTTGTTGCTGAAAGTATTTTCTTGGATTAAAATTGGAGAAAAAGGTTCTGTATAAATTACCAAAATTTCGGATTTTTAAAAAAATGTAAGCTCAAAATTTTTTTTGTATTATTACTCAATAAATTATTAACAATTCACGGCTAAGTTTAAATTTTTTTGAGATATTTTATAAATACCCAATATTTATTATTTAAATATACTTTTTACCATACCTGCGTTGAAAGTTCGATTTCTTTCTCTGTTTTCAGGAAAGAAAATGCCTTATTTTTACTCGGGTAAAAATAATTTCATTAGATGTGCTATGTGTCTACTTTTTTTCTGTCGGATATTAATACTGTAAGCCTAGCAACGCATAATACTAAATAAAGTAAAGTTTAACCTTTACTCAAATTAATTAATTTTAATAATTGATTATTTTTAAGATAAAAAATAGTCCAATTTGTTAGTTACAGTTAAAATATAACTTATTAAAAAAATTGAAGGTGAAGCTGGGGACATTGTAAAGAATTTGTTACCCGATAAATCTAGCCCAAAGTACATGATCTGCTTTTCCAAGTGGATGGCAGATAATAAAGCGAAATCATATTCGGAGGAAGTTTTTCTCGTTTATTTTAGTTTAACATTTAATTAAGTAACATTTATTTACACTTCTTCTTCCTCTTCATTCTTGATTTTAGGCGAGTCGCCTATTCAATTATCGTGCACTTGCGTGAAGCTGTCGGTCGATCGTTTGATGCCCAACATCTCTTCGTCCCAATGGGGACTTGTCGCGAGCAATTCTCACAAGTCTGCGGTTGTCCATTCTACCTAAGTGTTCGTTCCATTCCTTCTTCCTGTTTGCTACCCAGTCATTGATGTTCTTGACCTTACAGGCTGTTCCGATATTCTCGCTTCTCTCTCTATCCAGCAGTGTCTTTCCAGTGATTCTATGGAATATCTTCATCTAAGACGTTTCTAGGAGTATTTTGGCGTTCGCTGTTTCTAACCTGGTTTCTGCGGTGTATGTCATCACCGGCCTCACGACGGTTTTGTAGATCTTTGATTTAGTGTCCTTTCCCATACTCTTATTGCCCCATATTGTAATTAGGCAGCCAGCGATTTTAATTGCTTTTGTTGTTTGATCTCTCGCCTCGTCTTCAATATCACCAAAGCCGGAAAATTCTATGCCAAGGTAGTTAAATTTCATTTTCTGCTCGATTACTTTACCGTCAAGCTCAAGTTTGCATCTTAGAGGGATTTTTAATGTTGTTAAGCACTTTGTTTTGGTCCATGCTATTTCCAGGTTTAGAGACTTGGCTGTTAGGTTAAATAAGTGTAATAAACCTTTGTAAGTCATCTTCATTTTCTACAATGAGAGCGGCATCGTCAGCATAACACACTATTTTGATTTTTGCATCCCCCATTTTGTATCCCTTTAGTCCTCGAATACTTCGAATAATTTCTTCCATTATTAAATTGAAAAGGGTAGGACTCGGGGAGTCTTCCTGGTGAATACCGCTACCCGCTGGTATTGGTTCTGTAAGGTCTCCTATTTGTGCTCATATTTTATTTTTTGTGTATATGTTCTCTATGGTTTTTGTGAGATTGTATGGGATTTGCCTGTTGTAAAGGAGATGCAGGACGTCTTTCAGCTGGACACGGTCAAATGCTCTAGTTAGATCGACAAAATATACAAACGCTGGCTTGTTGTATTCAATCGATTTCTCCATTATTTGTCTTATTACGAACACGGTGTCTGTGCTAGATCTTCCCGACCTGAATCGCTGTTGTTCGTCTGCCAACGATGTAAGATTGTTGATTTTGTTTGTAATTACTTTAGTTGTTAGTTTTAGAGCAGTGCTTAGAAGGTTTATTCCTCTATAATTTGATGGTAGTTTTTTGTCCCCTTTTTTGAACATTAGGATATTTACACACTTATTTAATTCGAACTTTCCATTACAGATGTGGCAAAAAGAAGTATGCGCACCACGGGAAGAAAGTAGCTCATTACAATTCGCGTGTTGGAATGACATACTTTCTTCCCTAGGTGCGCAATATTCTATTGTTGTTGAAAGTATTTTCTATAATTGAATTTGAGAAAAAAGATCTGTGCAAACTACCAAAACTTCCGATGTTTTAAAAGATTTTCTTTGTGTTATTACTCAATAAATTATTAGCAATTTATTATTCACTATAAATTTTGTTTGAGGTATTTTAAAAATACCCAGAACTTATTATTATTTAAAAATGCTTTGTTGAAGAATATATTTTTATTGAATAAAATTTTAAAAAAAAATTTTGTACACTCAAAAAGTTATTAGCAATTATAGCTCAGTTAAAATTTAATTTGAAAAATATTTAAAATTTTTATTTAAATATGCTTTTTTAAAATAGAATTTGGAAAAAAAGTACTGTGTAAATAACCAAGTCGTAACTAAAAAATAGAAGCACCAAATTTAAAAAAATCCAAATACGAACCATATTTTTTATAAAAGAGGCACAAAAAGTTACATTCTGTTTTGTCAAAAACCTTCAGGATTTTAAAACTTGTATTAACTAAGTGTTATCTATCAAAAAATATACAGATATGGCAAAATATTTGCGGAATATACGCATTTAAATGGAACCAAGCGATCTGCACGGTTGCTAGTCGATCAGCACAAACTATAAATATTCGCGATAAATAACCAAGTAATTACCCACACCAAACTAATTTAAATTGTCCCCGCTTCGGCGACATGTGTTTGCGCCGTTACTAATCAGTATGAAAATGTTAGCGACGGTGTGTATGTCTGACTTATCAGGAAAAAGACTACACCGTATGCAAGGGATCAAATAATCTTTCTTTAAAAAATGTGCTCATTCATATCTGTATTAAAAAAAATCTTCATGGTTTTAAGGTTTTTATTTTTTGGGGTAGCGTCAAAAAATTTGGTATTTAATGTGAAATATGAATAAGCATTAACACGTGTTTTTAAACTGTTTCAAGTAAAAAACAACTGTTATATAAAACGCATACTGCGTGGAAAAGTCAAGTCGACTCATTTTCCAACCTTCGCAGTGCCATTTTATTGCAACAAAGATTATGGTGCTATGAGCTACAGTCATCCAAATAATTCTCAAATAAATTAATAAAACATACCATCATAATCTAAAACCATAGTTGGATTATTTCCAAATTAAAAATACCACTATTTATATTTGTAAAAGACCGCACAAGTTCTACGGAAGTAACTGTACAAATTGTACGTAACAGAACAACAAATGTTAACGGAGAACGTATTTGCTTGCTTATTAAAAGAACCATAACACAGCGTATGAATTCCGGTTTAATCGTTACTACAATCTCAAGATGGCGTTCCACCCGTGCAAGAACTGAGCCTCTTGATTAAGGTGTGAGTGTGAATGTATGTTTGACAGGTGATTGCACGGGTACTGTTACAATTCGTACATAGCACTGCAACACGGCTAACTAACAGGGAAACACAGTAGAAGTTTGATAGAAATAATCAATATACGGGGTTGTACAACAATAAAGCAACATGAATTATTAAAAATGAAATATCATTTTCCTGTATACCTAAACGTAAGAGTAGTCGCATATGATGTGTAACATTTAACATCTCAAAAAGCTAAATACTAAAATATTTTATTCGGATAATTATTTATTATTACTTACTTGAATTTTAAGTCAATGATCTGCACTTTATTGAGACTTATTATCAACAGTAAATATTTATTTATATAGTTTACACATATAACAGCAAACTTTATACACAACACTGTAACTTAAGTGCACAGCTGATGGCTGACAGTCGGGTTGAAGCCTATCTGACGGCCAACTCTACCAACGCGCGCTCATTCGTCAAAGCAACTAGCGCGCGCTTCCCCGACTTTCTGTTACACTTTTACACATTTCCGTCCCATTTCACGAAATCACTCCCACAAAGATGTTACACATCAAAAATGATATATTTAAAAAATTTACCTTAACATCGTGTACAAAAGAATAAAAACGTTTACAGGATAATGGCATTTTCTTAATAATTAGTTAGGATGTTTGCACATCCCTTTATTTACAGTACTTTATTTTTAATCACCCCGTATTTGTCTAACCATAACGAAGACCACCCAAAATTATTAATAGATTTTCTTCGGTATATTTAGACGGACAATCCGACGGACAATCCGACGGACAAAGGTAGCGATTTGGATATGCTGTTTTTTTTCTTTTACTACACATTTATGTCTTTGGTGTTACAAAATAAAATTTTATTGTAAAAAAAATGCAACCTTTCAAATTTCTTACGTGAAGTTTTGAAAAAATAAGTACATTGAAACTACTTTGTTTATTATTAAAATGCTGGTAATATTGCTGAGAGATTTCAATAGTCTCCATTAATTTAATTGTTTGTTTAATATTAATTAATAAATTAAATTTTATTTCAATTTGAGTGACCCATAAATTAATTATTAAAATTCCTCCCTAAAGTCTCAAACGTTAGAGAAATTATTAGCCAATAAATATATTAAGTTATCTTACGACAGATATAAAATAAATTTTACTGACAGTGAGATAAATTAAATGAGCACTACTTTTTATATGGGTAGATTTTATAGATTTATACATTTATAAAATTGAATGGCTTTACATTTACGTTGCTCTAACAGATAACTTGTAGACGTTTCTCTACATTAAGTCCCAAACAACAAGACTGTAATAAAACGCATGCACAGTCTGGAACAAGAATGAGTGCATGAATCAGCACGCACTAATCACGAATAGGAGATTTAGCAAACATAAATTAAATTTTCTATGTGTCAATCCACGTCCTTTGGTATTCGAGAATTTACTGCCTCTAATAGCGAATCTCCGCGAACACACGAACCACGTGTTTACAATCATTTTTTGACACACTACAGTAGAACAAATTGACCTTTACCCTGACGTCATACCTACAAACCTCGCGAAATGAATCAATGAGTCAAAAATGGCTACTGTTACTTTGACTTGTGCCTAAATATTTCCACTGTTCGTTTATCTTGTCAGTATTTTTTGTGTTATAAATAACTAAATATTGCTGTTGGTTAAAGTAAATTTAAATAATTCCATATTACTGTTTTAAAATAGTCGAAAATTTAAATGAGTACTATAATAATCACTAATAAATATTCTGTAACCATTAACGAAAGTAGAAAATTCTATGAATTTTTTATTTGAATAAATTTATTTAAACTTAAAACAGCACATAATTTAGGGCTAACAAAAACAATTGGCTAGCATAATAAAAAATATCAAATCATTGGTAATGAAGGTATTTAATGTACACTATTTATACATTTATTATCATTCCAAAATTAACAATACAATATATATTAAGTATTTTAGAAATCATCGTCAAACTCTGAAAAGTGTTTACATGCATGTATCTTTCTTACTTTTTGGTTGTTAACGTAATTCTTACTTTAGTTGACTTTATAAATCTACCATAAATAATGTTCCCGTTTTACGAAAGTTTAGCCACCGTCTAAGAAGTAAGGTTATGTTAAAAATATTTATTAAATGCAAAACAGGGAATTTTGTACTCACCGTAAAATCAAAATAACAAATAAGAGGTTTTTAAAAAAAAACGACTTTATAGAATTTATCTGAATGCAAATGATAAAACGCTTTGAACAAAACTCGATGTATCAAAATAATCACAGTTGTCTTAAGAGGTCAAAATTAATTCTTATGAATACAACCGATTAATCGTTATTGGCGCTATCTCTTTTTAACATTTAGAGGTCATAATTAGAGATACAAAAGAACGTATGTCATTGCTTGAAAGACAAGTGTACATATTGTATGATGTGTTTCAGTAGAAAAGGATGAGTTATATAAAGTTTGTGTTCACTACTGTTCATTGTTAGTGACGTCAGGGTAAAGGTCAATTTATTCTACAGTTACAATGTACCCGCGAATTCGTGTATAGTATGTTTAGTTCGAGGCTCAATGGTCTACTTGAATGTACAATTTTCTTAATTACACTGTAATACAGTCTGTAAAAATAAAAATTTTAATGAAACAATAATATGAACGCTACCTTTTAGCAGACATAAATCATATTTAAATCATTAAATATGACCAATTAAAAACCATATTACGATTGAGCCATTTAAACCATCGATAAACGCTCACGTATACATGTCGCAATCATTACTAATATTAAAAAACGTTTACTAAAATACTTGTCACAAACATTCTACCGTTTATTATTCAAATGCAATTAAACCAGCAAAGCAAAACATTTCATTTAAAAAACTCCCAATCGACGTTTATACAAAAATTGCAACGCATATCCAAAACACTCTAATGAATATTTAAAACCTACCAAGCAATTGTTCGATGACTTTTCTATCTGTATCTATAAAACAAATAAAAAAAAATTGTCATCAATAAATTTTTGTACATAAAGTACCTATATTGTAAATAAATAAATCGTATTCCCTTTTATTTAATCAGTGTTGCAATGTCGTCAACCATTTTCTATAAATGTCCGCTTCTATTAGCCAACAGTTTGCAAATCTATAGAATTCTTGTCTGTTTACTTAAAAAAAAAACAAAACTTAAACATAAGAGAGCTTTCATTGCAAAACATGGTAAATAATAAATGTATATCACTTCTTTGTGTTCTTGAATGTCCCCGACAGCAATATGTATTTAAAAAAGTCGTTAAACGTATGCCTCATCGCTTTATTTTAGCTCAAATTTGTCCTAAATATATCTCGAAAGGTAGTACTCGTCAGGATATACGGGACATAAGATGGGACCGACCATCTGACCAAGAAACACGCAAATATAACCTACTTTATGAAGCACCCATACATGTGAGTAGACAAGTAGAAACATTCAACATTTGTTGCCGCAACATGAAGAAACTTTTAGGAACATTTTCTAAAACAAGCAACAACATATTACAATAATTTCTCAATGTTTCTCCGGTGAAAACCTGTCTTTACATTATATGGAAGCACCAGATATTAACTTTAAGTGGCGACACATCAGATGGCGCGTCGATGCATCTTTCACAGGGTCATGGTGGGTGGAGGTCACGTGGCCGAAGTATGAGATACGCGCTAAGCCCTCAACCCTTTCGAGGCAGAGGCTGAAGTTTAAACTACACGCTAGTCAACCAACTGACGTTCCGTTATATCAGCGCCTCTTCGTGGCTGCATCTATAACTCTACAGAGCCAGCTAGAGAAATTTTGCAACTATATAAATAAATTATCAACGTGAATGAGTGGTACATAAAAATCACTTGCTGACTTTAGAGGCAACAGGTGAAATGTTATGTAATTCTAATCACAATATGTTACATATATATATATATATATATATATATATATATATATATATATATATATATATATATATATATATATATATATATATATATATATATATACGATATACGATTGTTTTTAAGACATTTTGCTGTTAAAAGAGATTAGAAAAGTTGCTTCCCCCTGATACAGCTCTCGTAACAATTTAAAATCTGATATATAAAGTCTCGAGTCTAGCTCAGCACAAAACATAACTTTACGAATTAAAACATTCAATAAATTAACACTCATATTATTTACATCACCCGAGAGAGAATAGATATTTTTTGTTAAGCATAATGACTGTATATGGGGACCAGAGGATACAGAAAATTGAATGAAATTGAAACTAGTGGTTGTGTACCATTTTTTTAAGTGAATAATGAGGGTAATTTAAGCTAACTGCAATAATAGATTTTTTTGAAAGAGAAAAAAAATGGGCCCTTATGAAACTCACAACGTAATGGGCACGTTGTTACATTTATTTTATCATTTAGTTTCAATTTCATAACGATTCGTGCTGTTGACTTAATAAATACCGCTTTAATTTAGCACAAGAAACATTTCAAGTGTTGTAAGCATTGTTCGAGAGCTGTAACAATAAAAAAAAACTAGTTTTTAGAATCCAGCACTCCTGTCACCTGCATTGGTTGTATGAGATTAATAACTGTAAATAAAAATACTTGTAACTATTATTCATATTGCATTGTTTTGTTTCTCATTTCCAAGTCTATCTCTTATTATATTTTTAAGGCAATGAATTGTGTACCTATTATTAGATAATATACTGTGTTATTTTAAAATCTCACAAGTTATTTTATTTCACACTGTAAATTAATCCCTACCTTTAATTTCAATTGTCTTCTTTAACGGATTGTAACCTTCTTTACGCCGATGATCATATCATATTATCATATTAGCATAATCTGAAGAGACATACGATGGTTAATATTATGCATGATGCCCTAGAAATCAAAGGGATGAAAGTAAGTGTAAGTAATGGTTTTTGAAAGAAAAGAAAGAATAGCAGACTGCGAGGTGCTGATTAAAGGGAAAGAGTGGAATAAGTGAATGATTTTGTATACTTGCGATCAAAGTTTACTTCTTCTTCTTCTTCTATGGTGCCTTATCCGGTCTGGATGTTGGCGATCATCAAGGCTATCATAGTTTTGTTGAAGTCTCTCCGAAACAGCTCTGCGGATGTTACTCCAAACCATTGTCGGAAGTTCTTCAGCCACGAAATATGACGGCGTCCCGGTCCCCTCCTGCCAAATATTTTGCATTGCATGGCGAGTCCTTATCGTCTATACCTATTCTTTGCAGGGCGGTGATCAACTTCCGATGTTGACAATAGTCAAACGCTTTGGTGTAGTCAAGGAAACAAATGTAGACGTCACAACTGACATCACGGCATCTCTGGATCCGAACTTGATGAGTAAAAAGGGCTTCGCGTGTACCTAGGGAATTGCGGAATCCAAACTACGTTTCTCCAATGTTTTCTTTGCATTTTTTGTAGATCCTAGCGTGTATAATTTTCAGAAAGATCTGAGTGCATGACTCATAAGACTGATAGTCCGGAACTCCTCGCACGTCTTCGCAGATGGTTTCTTCGGTAGCGCTACAAACTTTGATAGGAGCCAGTCCTCTGGAATGTGACCCGAATCGTAGATAGCAATAAACAGCTCGGTTAGCTCCGTCGTGCTTTCTTTACCCAACACCTTCATAATTTCAGCTGGTATTTCAAAGTTTACGAGAGTCGGAAAGTATGACTGTGATATTGAGCGAAAGGTAAAAAAATAATGAATGGGGCGCCGCATAACTTTATGAGCAGACAAAACGTGTCAAAAAGGCACTACTGCCAGTGCATAGAGTACTGGTCCCACATATATGTATGGTAGCGAATGTTGGGTTTGGCAGAAAAAGTATGAAAGTAATATCAATGCTGCGGAGATAAAGATTAAGAAGATTAGCTGGAGTGACTCTGATGAATAAAGTGAGGAACAAGTGATGGATAAAGTAAGGGAACACTGTGGTGAGAAAAAATATTTGGTAACAAAGATAGATAAAGAAATGTTTAGATGGTTTTGATACGTAAAGAGAATGGATGAAAGAAATTGGCGAAACAGATTTATAAGTCGAGTGTGAATGGGTAAATCGTTAGGGGTCGACCTAGGCGAACATATTTTGATGAGATCGAAATTGTTTTGAAGAATTGCCAGATCAAAAGTACCGGAGAGCATGTATAAAAACGCTGATGAAACTGAAGGGTGTAAAAACGTAGCAAGTGGAAAGAAGTGGTCTTTGCCTACCACAACGGGAAAAAGGCGTATGTCCTATGTAAACACCCCTATCGGCAATGCCAGACACGCGATACGACATCTGGTTGACAGATCTGAACTATTTATTTTATTTATCGTATGGCATAATAACACATGTATATAAAAACAAAAATAAATTCATAGGCTAACATCTAGTTGGCGAATGTAGTCGATCGCTTCGGTGGTCGCCATCAGGAAATCATTGAAGTCACCACCGTAGACCCTGTTCAGGCATTCGGAGATGGTGTGGTGAACAGTTTGTCTGGCCGCCTCGCAGTCACATCTTGCGGATGATATTTTGTCCCACTTGTGTCCGGTGCGTATTCTGTTGATGAATGTCCAAATTTTTGGTAAGCTGTTCTATATTTGCTGTGTGGGTTTCCTGAATGGCTAAAACGTCGATGTCTTTAGGTAATAGAATTTTCTTTAGCACTTGGCTTTTTGCCCAGCTTATACCTTTTACGTTAAGTTGGCAAATCTTAAGGCTAAGTCCTAGCCTTTTTGTCAGTCGGTCTTGATGAGGACCATTTCGGTTTAGTGTTCATCATGTGTTTTGGTCAGGAGATCACAATGATTGTCAGACCGCCAATTTTGTTGTTAATCTGAACTTTACTTAGTAAGTAGTCCGATTTATTTACATAAGAGATAGTGCTTTGCTTTCATCAATAACTAAGGTATTTTTAATTAATTGTTTAGTTTCTCTTTGTTATTCCTGGGAGAAAAAAATCCAGAACTTTCGTTCCATTTGTTTCCGAAACCCGGGCAACGAAATAAATTGTTGCCAATTTTGGGTCAGGTTTCAAAATCCTGCATAAGGTTTCCCGATTCAATATAAATAAAAATAAATAATATGCCCAAGTGTTTCGAAGGTTTTCAGGATGTTCGAATTGTTCTGGATTGTCCAATATTTTTTGTTGTCAATCTAGTTTGAAATCTTAGACTTGAATTTTTAATGAAAGAGACATGTCAACAGCCCCCACCATATTACCCAAGTCAGCAGATATGAAGTGCCGATTCATACCGAACTGCGTACCAGTGGCGTATCGTAATTATTTTGTAACGGTTACCAAATATTTATGTAGCAGAAAATATATTAAAATTGTTAATAAAAATATATATAAATTGATAATTTTGAGATCATTAGGGGTTGCTCTTTTCGTCAGTGACAATGAAAAATTATTTTCTTACTCTTTTAATTATTAACATTTTATATCTTCACCGCCCAGCGAAGAGCACGGATAGGTAAGAGCTAATCCTTCGCCTTGGGAAAGGGATAAAGAATGATGTGCGATGAACATGTTAGAATTTCGAAAATATCACAAAAATAAACAATTTATTATTACAGACAAATAACCAAAAAAGCAACACTAAAACACTTAACCTAAGAAATAATTCTGAAAAACGAAAAAGGTAAGGTAAAAAGTATTTTGAAAGATTAAATTGTACTTTAAACATAAATTAAAAATACCTGTAAACAAGGAATCGTTTATTCCGACAACTCTTATGTAAAACTTATGTAGAAGTCACTCTGTGAATTAGCTGTACTAAAGGAGGTCCATTGTATATCAAATACACTGTTTTTGTTATCAATCTCATATTTTTGAGCACCTTTAATTTTATCAAATTTGTGTCTTGTCAGTTGTTCAACATTACCAGTACCACTGGAAAAAGGTACATTGTGACAACCCTCATGTGTTTTTGACGTTTTATCCTACCCCAACTGATTTCGGGGGAAGCTGTCCCTAACAATAATAATTCAAAACTGCTAACCTACTTATTCCACCTCCCCACAAACTTCCCATTTTTAAAGTCTGGAAAAAATTATAAAAAAAAAACAATAGAAAAAAATATTTATTTATATAAATTTTCAAACAATATAATATTTGTTTATTTAACTTTTAGAATTAATGGTTGGAGAAGATATTAATCCTAATTCACCAGATTCCAATTGTTTTAGCAGCCTAAATAAAGCTGCTGCTTCTCGAATTCTACTAAATTCTATACAGAAAGCTTGTACTTCAATGAACAATTCTTGAACATTGATAATTTTATTTCTTATCAAAGACTGTAAAAAAACACACACTAATCGGACCAATCTATTTTGCATATACCTGTCCTTAATAGTCTCACATGTGGATATACAGTTTGAAATATACAAATGAACAAATTCAGTTGGAAGATCCACAGTAGTAGTTAACCTATTGACTACTTCCATGGAATGCAAAGACATCTCCATATTCACTAGAACACTGAAATATTCAGTAATTTGTTTGGATTGCATTAACTTTAAAAGAACTTCTATTGCTATTAAAGGATTGTTTTCTACAAGTTCAGGAAGTTTTAAAGGTGTTAATCCAATATGATAAACTAATTTTGGATCATCCTCTAATTCCCCTAACAATTGTTGTTGTTGCTGAATAGATAAAGCAGATTTATAGGCTTTATTCATTAGTTGTCTAGCTTCATATCCAGCCATATCTGGCACACACATAGTAGTATCATAGGCAACAGAATGTTCTTTTGGAGTGGTTGGATTCAGCCAAACAGGCTCATCTTGACAATTTAGTAAAGGTGGTGCTAGTGTCACAAATTCAGGTTTATACACCTTATTAATTGCAGCATCATCAGTTGTTGCTAATTTTTTTAAAATAACATCTTCTTTTACTGTGTCAAAATCATAACTGTTTGTAGATTTTTCTGGTAATGATAAAATTACAGGAATGCCAGATTTACATGTATGTGGAAGCTCAGACTGTTTTTCTGCTAAAATTAATTGCATTGAAGAGAAATCAGCACTCACCTAAAATAATATCATTTAGAGCATACAAACAAATTGTATTCATAACTATTGGGACATAGGCTAATGGAGGGTGATTTGGACCAAAATATGATGATAGGACTAAATATTTAAATTACTGTGGCAGTAAATTTGAAATTTTGTTTTAATTTTTTACTAATAATTTCACTGTAAATTTATCAATTGTTACCAAATCGGCAGAGAGGCATAACTTTAGACAAGGAATATTATTTTATGTATTATTTTACATTTTGTTATAGGGGGCGCCATGTGAATGATTTCTGATGATGAAATCGACTGGTAACTTTTTTTAACAAAACTTTTTAGTGATTTTGATTAGAAAATATGACGCAAACATCATTTTCACGTAAAATTAGCTCTCCTGTTTAAACACGATAATTTCATCCGTTTTCGATAAAAACGCAATTAAAAAATTTAGAGTCTCAGAAGAGGATTTCAAAAATTATTTAATTTATTAACAGTGTGCTTTAAGATAAGATAATTGTTACTGTGATATTATAGTCTATTGTTGAATTTTTTTAAAGCTATCATTATCTTTTTCGATTGAAATGCCTCGTCACAATCATTTTATGAATAAAAAAATGTGGGATATGATTTGTGTACAAGAAAATGTTTGCAGTCGCTCTGCAGCAAGAAGGTATGGATTGTTATATCCAGGCAAATGGCAACCAAATCACAAAACTTGTAAATCTATTTCATCGTTTTTGTAAAACTGGGTCATTTCACAATAAAAATCAAGGTGGTCGTCCGAAACAAATTAATAAGATGAAATTTTTGTTCAAGTAGAAGAAAATCCTGCAGTAAGTTTACTCATCTGTCAGCAGCAACAAGAGTAAGTACTGGGAAGAAGAAAACCTGCATGCTATTAAAGATAGTAATTTTCAGCATGACTTTAAATTTAATGTATGGTGTGGCATTATAGGCAACTTCTAGGACCATATGTTCTGCCTTCAAATTTAAATGGAAATTCTTATTTTTTTCACAAAATACTGTTAGTGATATTTTGGATAATCTGTCACTAAATGTAAGAAGGAAAATGTGGTTTATGCAAGATAAAGCTCCACCTCATTTCCCATTAGATGTTAGAAATCATCTTATATATTATATATCCTCAACAATGAATTGGCAGAGGAAGTGATTTTGAATGGCCACCAAGAAGTCCTGGGTATAACACGCTTGATTTTTATGTTTGGAGACATATGAAGTCCTTAGTTTATGCACAATGAAATTAATTTACAAAGACGAACTCTGGAGAAACATACAAAATGCGGCTAATTTTATAAGGGGACAGAATAATATATTCCTTGAAGTCCGAAAGTCTTTTATTAAAATAATTAGGAAAGGCATTGAAGTCGGAGGAGGCCACGTAGAACATTTAATTTGAGTTTGCTCTGTTTATGTTAAATTGTTTTTAATTCTGCTTTATTGTCGAAATAGAAGCCTTATGTTACAAGTTTTTTTGTTGTCTGTTACCTACTTGAAATCCCCTTCTGAGACTCTGAATTGTTCAATTGTGAAGATGGATGAAATTATGTGTCTAAACAGGAGTACCAATATTACCTGAAAATGATGTCTGCGTCATATTTTCTAATCAAAATCACTAAAAAGTTACCAGTCGATTTTATCATAAGGAATCATTCACATGGCACCCACTATAACAAAATGTAAAATAATATTCCTTATCTAAAGGTATGCATCTCTGTCGATTTTAATAACAATTGATAAATTTACAGTGAAATCATTAGCAAAAAAAGAAAACAAAATTTCAAATTTAATGCCTTCTTCCCTCTGCCCTCTTTTTCCACAGCAATCTCTTATTAAGGCATATTTGGTCCTATTGTCATATTTTGGTCCAAATTACTCACCCTTAGCCTATGTCCCAATAGTTATAAATCACCCTGTGTAGATTTGTTGAAACTTATCAATTATTAGTACAGTACCTATTTTAAAAAAATATTTACCTGCGATGGTACATCAGCATTCACAATTTGAACAGCAGTTTTTTTTAATAACGCATCTTTAGGTTTATCTGACAATAGTTGAATTATAAAGTGCTTTTCTGGTGCAGATATTCTAGGTAATTGTCCAGGATATTCCAATTTTGGAGCACCGACACTACTCTGTTGTTCTGGAGGATTCAGTAAGTGTATAAATACATTAGCAAAAGGAGTATTAGCGATGGGTTCTCCACGATATAACTCGTACAACAGTGTTATAGCTGCTAAACGTTGTTCAGGTTCTGGTAATAACTTGTTTTGTAATAACATTACAAGGCAAGAACCAACTTTAAAAAAATTGGATGACTCGAACTTTTTACGCACTTCATTTGAAAGAGCTTCCAATGTAAAATTACGAACACTTTGAGTTTCTAGTATTCCTAGTAAAATATCGCATTGTTCAACAGTTAAAGCCATTATTTAATCATTTGCAATACATAATACATTATGAAAATTGCATTATTTTTGTTTTGAGGTAGTATTGACAAATGACATAATAAAGGTTTATATTGACATTATTCAATGGTAGCAACTTAAAATAATGGAAATTTATGTCAAGAAGAGGTCACTTAAAATCGCCTATAATTTAAAGATCAGAAGAAGAGGATATTCCTCTCTTATTCCTGACAGCACCAAATGCAATGACATTTGATTTGTCATGATTGTTGCATATTTCCTTTTGTTTACGTTCATGTTTTTACGTTTTAAGTGAATGGATCTAATAAAATACAAAATAAATGGAATTCCCCCTACTGCATACTATATTCCAAAATTTATTACTGCAGAAGAAGAATCTTACATTATCAAGAATGTCTACGCGGTTCCTAAACCTAAATGGACTAATCTTTCTAACAGAAGATTACAAGACTATGGTGGTGTACCCCATGAAAAAGGTATGATACCCGAAAAAATACCTAATTGGTTACAAACCTTTTTAAATAAAATCGACGAACTACAAGTGTTTGAGAATGGTAAACCAAATCAAGTGCTAGTTAATGAGTATTTACCTGGTCAGGGCATTATGCCTCATACTGATGGTCCTCTTTTTTATTCCGCTATAAGCACAATCTCTTGTGGATCACACACTATTTTAGAGTTTGTAGAAAATAATGCAGCTCGAAACAAAGTGTGCAAGTTGTTATTAGAACCATGCAGTCTTGTGATAGTTAAAGATGATTTATATACAAAATACTTACATTCCATTTCTGAAAATAAATTTGATTTAATTGGTGATTGTGCTAATCTAGAGCTGTGTCAAAATTACCTTTGTGATAAACTTGAGAGATCCACTCGAGTATCATTAACTATAAGAAATGTTCATAAAGTCTTAAAAATAAAGTTATTTTAATTTTATATCTTTTTAATTTCCTTTAAATCATAAATAAGTTTTTTGGTATTCTACAATGAAACGAATACATAAATGTATTAAGTTATAAAATGTACTACTTAATTTTTTGTTAAACCATTTCCTTGTTAACAACCATTGCATTTAAAATAATTTAAATAAATTTTGGATTAATAATAAAAAAATAATCATGGAATAGAATATTTATTAAAATAGTTAACATCTTTTTAAAAATAACAACTCAATGTTTATCATCATCATCATCTATTTTAACAGTTTTAACTTTTTTGATAATTTCATCCAATCTGTGCAAGTCTTTTAAAGATACTTCACCTGATCCTCTTTGTAATGGTTTTGGTTGTTTTGGATGAGGTTTCCAACCAAGCATATTAATTATCTAAAAAACATACATGGAATGGAAATTTTTATTGAAACACCCTGAAAACTAATAAGAATAGAATACTTGTTATTTTTTACAATTGGGAATTTGAAATCAAACTTATTGTTACAATCAAATTTAAAACATTAAAAATGTTTTATATTATTTTTTCTAGGTAGCAAAGAAAAAAAGTAAAAAATTTGTAAAGAGCTTCCTTTCTGATTGATTTAGAATTTTAGAAAATGTACCACATGATGTCTTTTAAATTTTTTGGCAGCAACCATAAGATATGAAAGTATGATAATAAATGTAAAAAGTATATTATTACCAATTTTCTTTGAAAAATAAAATGCTAAATCAAACAATGAGTAAATTCTGATAAAAATCTCAATACACTATCATTTACCTGAAATGTAGCAGGTATACTTATTTCACCTGATTCAGGATCTTTAGTTCCATACAATTGTTGATAAATAGAAGCTGCTGCAAATTGAGTATCTCTTTGCAAATGCAACGACCTATTAATGGATGCGTTACTTTCAGCCATACCTAAGATTTTATCATAAAATTAATCTCAAACAATAAAATTTGTACTTCTTTTTATAAATAATGTTTCAGTATAAAAGTAGAAGTTGGAATTTTGTTGTTGTTGGGAAAAGCATGTTAGTCAATTTTTTCTGGTTTTTTAACAACCTGTAGCAAAACCAATCAAATGGTGTACCATCGGGCAGCAACACAGAATGTGTATGCTGCTCTCTTTCTCTTCGCCACATAGTCGGCAGTTTTGCTCAGCCGCCAGCTTAAGTTTGAAGAAGTGCACACTTAGTGTGATGTGGCCAGTAAGCAGGCCAAGCGTGCTGCTAGCCTACTCCTGTTCATCGTATAGAGTGCGTCTGCCCTCTTCTGGAGAGATTTTTGCATCAGCTGTCTTGATGTTCTGCAGCCAGTATTTTCATTCCACTGAGCACTATGTTCTTGCTCAAGAATTAGTTTCAATTCATTTATCGCTTCAGCAATTGGCAATCAGACCAACTTGCTTCAGTGTCCCATTTCTTGCCAGTTCATCTGCTACCTTGTTGCCATTTATCCCTATATGCCCATGAACCCATGTAAGAGTGACCTTATTTGCAGTCGCTAACTCAGTGAGGGCCTGCATGAAGTCCCACACCACTGATGATGTTGTGGTGCAACTCACGAGGACCTCAATGGCCGCGTGACTGTCAGTGAGAATATCAATCTCACTGTTGGCAATTTGTTTTCTGAGTAATCAAATGGTGTAATTAACAACTTAAAATTATTTGTAAAAATAATAAAGAATATGTTTATAAGGACGACTTATACAAAAACAAATTTTATGGAAAAAAAAATGTTTACATTGTAATTAATTAATAAAATTTAAAATATTTTGTTTTATTTTTAACCTTTATTACAATAATAAATCTTAAGTAGTTTCTCTTGAAAAATTTTAATAAATGGAGTAAAACTGTTTTTTTCCTGGCCCTTTACATCTTTAAAAAACCAAATATAGAAAATTTTGTGTTAAAAATTTTTAACCCTTATTTTATGTAATAAAAAAAATTTATTTAAAAATTTATTTTGCTCAAGGATATAAATACTTGCATAACAATACCTTTGATATCTAACATCAGTTCAAACATAGAGGGGTACCTCACAACAATTTCATCTGTATCAATAGTCAACATGGTAAATCCAGCTCTTGTTAATAAACTTCCTATATCTCTAACTTCTGTAAAAGGAGAAATATGAGGAGAAATTCCTCCACGTCTTTCAAGTTCAGCTAAATGAAGAGAAGAACGTAATTCATATAAAGTGTCTCCTCCAAATACTGCTGCCAATAAAACACCATCTTCCTTTAGGCTATGTAGGATTTGTTTAAAAGCATTAGGTAAATCATTTACCCAATGTAAACTTAAGGAAGATATTACCAAGTCCAAAGAATTAGGTTCAAACTAAAAATGTGTAATAAAGTATGTTGACAATGTATTTAAAAACATACTTATTGGCATTAGTAAACTTTTACTAATTATATAATAATAAATAATTATGCTGATGTCATACAACAATCAACAAAACTTGGTTATCAGAGAATAAATGTTTTGATATCAAAAAAGCAAAAATTTGTACAAGAAATAATGAATAAGAATATGATAAAAGCCACGGCAAACATACAAAATAATTTTTAAATTTTCACTTGATAAAGTATTTTCAGTATTTTGGAGACAGTATATAAACTATTTTTGAATTATGCCACTCATTTAATTTAAATGTATTTATTTTAATATTGAATTAAAAGTTCAACAAAGGTTTATTTTGCTGCCAACTATATCAGTAAACTATTGTTTTAAGATCAAAAATACTATTTTCCAAAATTTACATTATCTGTCCTTTAAAAGGCAAAATTTTATGTTTATGATTATGGTTGTGTTATTAATTTAATTTAAACAGTTATTTATAAATTCAATATTTTTTTAACTTAAAAATAAAATAAGTTTTGAAAACAAATGTATAAGGGTAAAATCATTTATTTCCTAAATACAAGAGGTACCCTAATAACCTAATACCAAGC
This sequence comes from Agelastica alni, assembly GCA_950111635.1. Taxonomy (NCBI): domain Eukaryota; kingdom Metazoa; phylum Arthropoda; class Insecta; order Coleoptera; family Chrysomelidae; genus Agelastica; species Agelastica alni. The sequence continues at coordinate 13,818,990 of OX467712.1, forward strand.
TTAAAATAGTGAAGTACCTCTAGTTAATTTAATAATCAACTATACCTCTAGCCTAGCTTTCTATTCAAAGTATAAGTAGTATTGCTAAAAATAAAATTGTTGCAAAGTAGTAAAAGTTTTTACTTTTTTATTCATTGCCTTATACAAGAATTCAATTTTAAAAACTAAAATGTACTTTTAAATCCCGTTATTTTCTGACTGAAAATTTATCCTTCTTAAATAATAAAAAAGTTAAAATGTTGAATATACCTCAATTTGTTCTTCATCCAAAATTTGTTTTTTAATTTTTATACCCTCTTGAACAATTGCTGCATCCAAATTAGTTTGACTAACGTCACATAGTATTAGTTTTTCAACTGAATCTGGTGAAATATGTTTAGTAACATAACCACGACCACAGCCTGAAAATATCAGTAGCTCAAACTTTATATTTATTTCTTAAACTAAGTCGTTTTATTTACCTATATCTGCTGCAACCTTAAACTTTCTTTTAATATCATAAACTCGATCAGCTAAACGAAAACCAATTTCATCTTTCAAATAATCATACAAATTTACATCTTTAGCTAAAGCTGCTCTTTTTCTTTGAAGGCTTTTAGTTTTACGATCAAAAATATTAACGAAACTGGAATCAATATTATAAAGAATACAAGTTGTCCACAAATTTTTACAATTTTGAATAACTTTACTTTTATGTGTAATACTAAACGTGGGCTTATAAAACAAGAAAGTTTTAATACTATTCATTTTTATCTGCAAGAAATCATTTTAACAAGAGCAAATTAATCTTGCATAATTAAAAATAAGGACATTTTTTACAGTTCTAAGGTTATGTTTTAATGTCACTTTTTGACATTATGATAGTTAAATATTGAATGTATTCCAGATTATGATCAATTTTGATACGGAATAGGTAAGTTACAGCTATGAACAAATTTATGTAAGTAGTAGTAGTAAGATACAACTTTTTGAAGAGTGTCTTTATTTAATAAGTCAATAAATGAAGAATAGTTTTTTTGAAAAAACTTATTTGAAAGAAGGGTTAAACGACAGCTGACAGTGACATTATTATGACAATTTGGTCAATACATTCCCATACCCTACAAATGTTTTAAATTTAAACAAAAAACGCCCTTTTTAAATAGTATGATCTGTAATACTATTTTAAAGAAAACACGATGAACAGACATAAAAGTTGTAAAGGTAAATATTTTATTGTAGTTTAAACTTTTAAGGATTTAAATTATTACGAATATTTCAGGTTCTCGAAATAATAACATTGTTGGTCGTGCTCATTCTACATTAAGTGTGTCTGCAGTTGATTATTATTTAAACTTGCCAGTAACTTGTCCTCCATCTCCTGCTGTATCAACTGTTACTCTTACACCTGGTCGAATAAGAAATATAGACCAAGATATGGAAAATTTAAGAGCATCTAGACAGGATAACCCTTTTATTCAGGTGAGAATTATTTTACGATGTTATCTTAATTTTAAATGATCATGGTGTAACTCGTTAATATTTTAATTGTTTACGTTAATAAAAATTATCAATTTACATAAAAAATACAGCATTCCTAGTAGTTAAATAGTTTAAACATTATTCTGATAAAAGCACCACTAAACTGCAAATAAGTTACTTTACAAATAATCCTTTTCATTACCTACTCTTGTTAACTAATTTAATTTGAAAAATTTCCTTCAGAAAAATAAATATTTGGTATTATAAAAAAATTAAACAATGACAGTGTAAGTAAAAGTTTAAAACATCATCAAAGAAGCAATGAAGAATGATTTTGATTTTTTTATTAGTAATTTCCTAAAAAAAAAATTGCAATAATAATATAAACTCAATTAGATTGTCATAAATTTGAAAACAAATTAAAATGAATGAAAAATGAATTTCATGTGGTAATATTGGAGTTATATTAATTTTTAGAAAGTAATGGCTAGTAGGGAAAGTATTATTGATACTTTAGATACTGAAGAAGAATCGGATCATGCTAATTTGATGGCAAAGGTAAGTTATACATATTATTTTACATATAATAACTTAAAATTAAATCATTGTTTACTTGATTTTGTTTTAGTTTATTTGTATATTGTTCTGTCTAGTTAAAGATTTTTTTAAATTAAATAGTAGAACAATATGCTAAATAATTGGAAATTAATAACTAGGGGTTTATGATGGTTACAAATAATGGGAAATAAATTGATAATACTTTCAATTTCAATTACCTAAATCAAATTAGATATTGTTTTTTAACAAGTAGAAGAAAAATGTATGTAGTAAAATTAGTTTTAAAAATATTTGTACATGTATGCAATACTTGATTAAAATTACTCCAAATGCTTATTGCAATATATAATACAAAATAAATTGAAATTTTTTATTTGATTGTAGGAGTTATCTTTGGATTTAGATGTAGATCCTTTATCTCTTCCTGAAATGCATGAACACATGATAAGAAGTCCTCCTCCAACTAATTGGCCAAAATCTCCAAATTTTAAAGTTTTCCATTTTCCTCATAGTGAAGATGAGACCATCTCAGTTGAAGTTAATGTAAGTTTTTGAGTCTAAGCAATAAATAATTATGTTACAAATCTTTTCATAAACTCTATAAGTGGCTTTATAAAAGAAAATTAACACTAAAATGTATCACAATAACATAACACTTTATTTAATCTATTAAAAATCTAAATAAATATTGTTATCCTAATAAGTTTAGCTCCGTTACTGTAGTAATTTTCTTTTTTATTAATTTAAATATATGAAATTATTTTAATTAAATTTTATAACTCACTGGCATGAAAAACTTAGCAGTTAAATTTTTTAAAACAAATTTGAATTTGTAATGCTTTGGGATGTTTTAATTTGATAACATCTTAGACACAAACAAAACAACATATTTTAAACACTTTCTAACAACAATTGAAACTTTATTTGAAGAAAAATATGTTTTTGTATAACGATAAAAAATTGCAAATATCTTATCACTTCAAAGTGCATGGTTGGCCAAGAACCTATGGCAAACAATGCTTTTTTTTTATTTTTTGAGAAATCTGACAAGTCGACACACATTTTAAAGTTGTGCTGCGTTTATTTAATCTAAATCATTATGGCTGTTAATTCCAAAATGGCTGCTGCTATTGTTGTATTGCTTCACGATGGAAGAAGTGAGTGATATGTTTTCCAAGAGTATCACATATCCAATAGCATTGTGCACTGTATTTTTACACGTTTTTTAAAAACTGGAGGTTTCACCAGAAGACTTGGAACTGGTCCTCAAAGAAAAACTAGCGTTTGTGATGATTGCTTTACCATCTTACAAAGTCTGCAAAATTGTCATGCCACAGCTGTAGAAATAAGAAATCAACTTCATCATATCCGAAATAGCAACATAAGTGAATGGACAGTTAGTCGAAGATTTGGAGAAGCCAATCTTGGAAGTCATAGACCTGAAACAGGTCCAGAACTTTTTACTGGTCTCTGAATTGCTCAACTTTAGTTTGTCAGAAATCATGACCACTGGGATGCAAATGAATGGAGGCACGTTTTGTTAACTAGTGAGTTCAGATTTAGCCTGTGGTCTCCAGATGGTCGTCATCAAGTATGGAAAAGACCACAGTAGCGTTTTGCAGAATTTAACTTCAGTCCTAGGGTAGGCTACCAAGGAGGCTCAAATTTCTGGAAGCACATATAGAATTGTACATTCTTTGAAGAGGCTCCTTAACTGCTGCCAGGTATATTGATGAGAGATTTTGTTGTCCCTTATGTGGATTTTATTGGAAATGACTCTGCTGATGTATGATAATCCCAGACCTCACACCTCAAGAATCACTCAATAGTACTTTAATGATGTTAACATTCCTGTTATGGAGTGACCAGTGTTAAGTCCAGATGTGAACTCAATTGAACATGTTTGGGATATGCTTGGACAAAGAATGCGAAATTGTGTGCCTGCTTATTTAACCTTAAATCAGTTGTAACAAGCTCTTTTAGAGAAATGGGAACAGATTTCTCAAGAGAACATTCACCACTTAATTTTAGGCATGACAAGGAGAATATATGCATTAATTCGAGCACCACATGGAGGCATCACACATTTTCGTTTAACAAGACGTTTTAGTTTTGATTAATTTAATGTCATTTTGTCACAATGAGAACATATCTCAATCAGATCAACATTGTTTTGAAGAAAGGCCAGGTCAAGAGTACCAACAACCGACGAGCATGTATGAGAGCACTGATGAAAGTAGAGGAAGCAAAAGATGTGTGTAAGAACTGTAACAAGTGGAAGGAAGTGGTCTCTGCCTACCCCTATGGGAAAAAGGCGTGACTTTATGTATGTTTTTACAATGGCAATTTGTGGTTTTTTCCTCGTTTAAATTGTTACTAAAACGCTTTTTTCTTCTTCAAATAAAGGTTTAATTGCTGTTAAAAAATACTTACAACATGTTGTTTTGTTTGTGTCTGAGATATTATAATAATAAAACATCAAATAGCATTACAAATTTGGGTTTGTTTTAAAAATTCAACAAATTCGTGCCGGTGAGTGTATTTGTTTATAGTTTAAAAATGGTAAGTTAAACTAAAACTTTAATATTTTGTAATATTGTATAATTCAATGCTTATTTTTGGCACAGAGCCAGGAAAGTAAATGCTTTTTATTTTAGTTCATTTTTACTTTTGATGTAATCTGAAGAAACAATAAAGAGCACAAACACATCATTTTTGTTTGTTATGTTCACAGTATACTTTGTTTTTTTTTAAACCAATACTTTTTCAAATTTTTAAATTAGGCCAAAGAAACGAAGTCAACAGAACTGAAACCGAAACATTCAAGTTGGGATGGCACTGATACTTCACCTCTAAAATCATTTTCAAAATCTCATCATTACCAGGATCGTTTTTCACTGTTAACACCAAATACACATCGACCAACTGCTGAAGACAGTATTCATCTAATGGCCGAAGATTAGTTTTTTTATTTAGCACAATAGGTTATTTATATTATTTTATGTATGTCATTATATTACCAGTAAAATTCCGCAGCGAACTTAAATTAACAGAGAGAAAATAAGCCATAAACAATTTTTTATTAAGGAAAAAAATAACTAACTTGTAAAATATGTCACCAGGTATAAAGATTTTAAATTAGTGCTGACGCGATTTTTCAAATTAATGTAAACTCATGTAAGTATAACTTCAATTGTATATTTTTTGTTTACAAAATTAGACTGTTCTGGAAATATTTAAAAAAATTCTTGACATAATTATCATCTGTAAAAAACAGTTTTTCCAAAGATGCTTTTCTCACTAGTGAAACACATTCAGTACAAGAAGTCAATAAATTTTAAACCTTAAAAAAAATTAAACAATTTTAAATATTTGTTAGAATTGAACTTTTAAGAATACTATTTCTGTAAAAGCTGCTTTAGCTTTTACAGAAGCTTTTTTATTTTACAATTTTTCACATTGATATTCTGCTATTTATTCAAATTTCATATTTACGTTTCATAGTAAATTTTATCAAAAAAAAAAGATATCAAATTGTTAGGATCAATGAAACTTGTTTTATTAAAAAATAATAATTATCGATATTTTAACGTCATTAATTAACATAGTCACTCAATAGGTCACATCATTATTTCCTCCTAAAAATGCAATAACAAATGTATCAAAAAAAAATAGAATAGAAATTATTAATAAATATGTTTTTAGTTCCAAACTTTGGAAAATATATTTCAAATTAAGGGGCATTTAATGTGAAACGAACAGCGAAAAATTCAAGGTTCTAAAATTCGTTCATATTAGACCTAAATGTAGTTCTAGATTATATGAACGTGAACACACAATTTTTGTTTGTTTGAGGCTTAGTTGCCAAGTTATGAGCTTGTAAAAAATTGACGTTTTTAATTTAACGATTTGTTGGAAGCTGTTTTTCCAATCAAACAAATTTGCAAATAAATATTAAACGTGGTAATTTGTGACGAAAAATATTAATTTTACAAAAAAAGTTTCAAAACGGGATCTACATTAGGTTAAGAGATACATGAATTAAAGTACATATGTGTCGCACTGAGCGTGGTATATGGCGCTTGCTTAAGTCGGCTGGTTGGCGCGAAAATGCATTGAAACGTTGATATATATTTCGTGTCAAAAAGCGTCTTTACATCATTAAACGTATAACATACAGTAATTAACTATGAACCACATGGAACAATAGGTAAACAAAACAAGAGACATTTTAAATTATCAGAAACAGTAAGCAGAAAAAATAAGTAAAAGAAAAAAAAATACAGATTACACTTTATCGGACCAAAATTGGGCAACCTTATTGGCGTTTCCTTCAGCTGGTAGGTCCATTTAGCCAGGTTATCCTTAGTATTGCCCATTCCGCTTCTGAGTCGATTCAACCTTTTCCATCCCTTCCAGTCCAGGTCTCCGTCAGGTAGTAAGACCTCTTCTACAAACCGGTCCTTGCTACTCTCGGCTGGAGGTCTAGTGAGACCGTGCTATGTAAGAAACTCTTCCTTGATTTCAGTCGCCTTCCAGGTGGCTGGTGCCCATATAGTGGATGCTCTCATTGGTTTCCATTTTTTCTTTCGATGTTGGCTGCAATTGTACGTCTTATGCTTACAGGGGCCATGCCGGCTAAGTAATGAAGTTTGTCTATTGGCGTTGGTCTTAGGCATCCCGTAATTATTCTGCAGGTCTCGTTTAGTGCCGTATTTACCTGTTTAGCCTGTGCAGATTTTTGCCGGACAGGACACGCGTACTCTGCTGCGGAGTAACATAACGCCAGAGCTGAGGTTCTTAGGACTGTGGGATTGGCGCCCCAGTAAGTTTCCGTATGACATTATTACGGGCAGCTACTTTATTTTTAGTTTTTGTGCAGTGCGCCTTGTATATAAGGGTGCGGTCCAGGGTGACTCCCAGATATTTGGGGTAGAAATTGTGTTCTAGTTCTACTCCCTCCCACATGACCTTTAGTTTTCTTCAAGCCTCTCTATTTTTAGATAAAATGCTGCTACCTGGGTTTTAGTTGGGTTAGGTTTTAAGTGGTTTTTCTGATAATATTCAGTAAAATTACCAAGCCCGGCGGTGAGGGGTTGTTCTATAGTTCCAAAGTCCTTCTGCCCCGGAACTCTACATAGAACCTACGATTCTGTAGAAGGGTGTGAACCATGTCTGTGAAAATGAGGTCCCTTGTGACCCGGTACAGTTTGTGTAGCAGGATATTGTATTGTACTGTGTCAAAAGTTGCAGTCAAGTCAACTAAGGCCACTCCAGTAATCTGACCTCTCTCGAAACCATCTTCAATGTAGTACTGTGTAAGATTAACAACTTGTGCTGTGCAATTTTTTTTTGGGTCTAAAACCTGTTTGTTGTGGGATCAAAATTAGTTCAACTTTGGTACTTAGGCGGTCGAGCAGCTCTCTCGAAAATCTTGTACAAGTGGCATAGTAGGAAGATGGGCCTTTGCCTGGTTTTAATATTGCGACGACCTTCGTTTTCCTCCAGACTCTAGGTATTTGGTTCATCTGCAGGTAGTTATTGTAGAACACTAAGAGCCATCTCTCCACCTCTTGAGCAATGTTTTTTAGAAACGTTGATAATATATTACGTTTATATTGATATGTATTAAGTACTAACCTATTTAAACTTATCAATGGTCTAATATGAACATGAAATGCCTCTTATATTAAATCATAAACAGAATAAATTATTTTTTGAACCTATTATGTAAAATCATATAAAATTTTTGGACAATACAAATTTTTTTCTAGAATGCATTCTTTTATGTTTAAAATAAAGTACAACCAATCAAATTTAAGTAAAGAGTTTTGGTCGAAGCGTGAAAAAGTTGTATAAATTTGACTAATGACAGTTTTAGTTTTTAAAGAAATTTTGTAAAATATCAATGTCAATGAAGTAATCATATTTTTTTATTCAAAATTTTATCCGATGATTTAATAAATAAAGCAATGAAATTCATTCCAGTATTTAAATTGTGGCACAAGGGAGAATTATTTAATGAGACAGTCATTCAAAATTTGAGGACATTTTACAGATTTTTTCCAGCTACCTCCAAAAATATCAGCTTGTTTTCAACTGTACAAAACGGTTGTAATAGTAAGAGATTTTTTTCGGATTCAAATGATGACATTAAAGGCGAAGACGGTAAGAAAGATTGTGCAGGTGATTCAAAAAACGATGAGTACAAGTTTTCAGCAAGGCATCAATTTCACAAAGAAACCGAAGACATACTTAATATGCAAGTGTTAGAAGAATTTAAAGCAGCTTTCGAATATCTATCTATGGGTTATTACTTTGGCAGAACTGGTGTTGCTTTACCGGGCTGTCAAGGATTCTTCATGAACATGTATGAGGAAGAACTCGGTCATGCAAACATTTTTTCCAATTATGTGCTTATGCGAGGTGGTCAAGTGAAACTAAATTGTATATCAATACCAGAAAACAAAGACTGGACCGTTAGGGAGGCATTTAGTAAGGCGCTTCAAATGGAAAAAAGCATAAAAGAAAAATTAAATGCAGTTTTTGACGTAGCTGAGAAACACAAAGACCTCCAAATAATGGATCTGGTGTCTACCGATTTTATGGAAGAACAAAATAGATCTATCTGTGAGATGGCGAGGCTTTATACTAGATCCAAAATCAGCGATTCCAAAGTTGGAGAATATTTGTTTGATCAAATGATATTTAAGTCGTTTGTTAAGAAGGAGAAAGATAATTTAATGTATAATCGTAAATTAGAGTTAGTAGACGACAAAGATAAGCAGGGAATTTACAAATAAAATTTTATAGTATGCTACATTTTCTTTGTGTTTACTAAAAAAACAAGGACAGCAGTACCAATAAAACGCTTATTATACAAGTGCTTTAAACAAAATTTAACGATTGAAGCTTATACAGGGTGGCCAACCGAAAGTGAAACAGAGCCATTTGCAGAAACCTCGTCAACATTTTGGACGCTCAGACCGGTCGATTTTTGATTAAATGGGGACACTCTTTTCCGGTATTTTTGACTCCACTACTTTCAACCGAGCGTAAGAATCACCCCAAAATTTTTAAAGGCATTGGGGGTCGAATAAGATGTCTTTTAAATTCTCTTTACAATAGACTTTAAATCTTACATTTTCTCCCAATACTTCGAAAAAAATTACATGTTAAAATTCCAATTATTTTAGTTGATTACTTACTATCTAATTGATTAAATATTCAAACTGATGACCGCCCGCTTCCATACAATAATAAAGATTTTGTTAAAACGTTCACGCACATTCCGAAGAATTTCCGGAGTAATTCGACGGCACTCGTCAACGATTCTTTGTCGCAAATCTTCGAACGACGCTGGTTGTGTTTTATAGATTTTACTTTTCAGATGTTCCAACAAAAAGAAATCGAGGGGCGATAAATCTGGCGATCGTGGAGACCATTCAATGCTGCCTCTTCTCCCAATCCAATGCCGTGAAAAACGTTGGTCTAAATACTGACGGACAATCGCCGCATAATGCGGAGGAGCACCGTCCTGTTGGAAATAAAAATGATCTTCGTCAAATTACTCCGGAAATTCTTCGGAATGTGCGTGAACGTTTTGAACAAAATATTTATTATTATATGGAGGCGGGCGGTCATCAGTTTAAACATTTAATCAATTAAGTAGTAAGTAAGCAACTAAAATGATTGGAATTTTAACATGTAATTTTTTTTAAAGTATTCGAAGGAAATGTACAATTTAAAGACTATTGAGCTTTCCAAAGACATCATATTCGACACACAGTGCCATTTAAAAATGTTGGGGTAATTCTTACCCTCGGAAAAGGAAAAGAATGTCGCCCTTTTATCAAAAATCGACGGGTCTAAGCGTTTTTCTAAAATGTTGACGAGGTTCCTGTACATGGCTCTGTTTCGTTTTCGGTTGGCCACCCTGTATTTAAAATAATAGAGAAAAAGTGTGCCATAAAAATGAAATAATTTTATACATACAAAATAAATTTTGCGTGATTGTGATAAGGAACATTTGACTGGTAATATATTGGTAGGTTTATGATATTCAGTACATTTTACACCTTGTACTTCTTTACCTCGATGGAAAGATATTAAGAGGCTTTTTAATTATTTGTTGTTTAAGTGCAACTGTGAAATCGGTAGAAATTTTTTACGTTTTATTTTTAAATAGTGTTTTAGCTTTGTTATTTTTTCTGATTTGATGCTAGTTAAATGAAGTTAATTTAGGCAGTTTGTTGTTCTATAATTGGTTGTTTTATTTTGTCTCAAATATGTTTCCCTTTAGGGTAATTAAGTATTGTTTATATTGTATACAATTATCGTCAGACATATTAAAATTTTCCTGAGTGTTTCGTAACTGATCGAGCATGATTGGGTAACTTTTTAAAATAACAAACAACCAGGGTTATTTCAAATGTTTTTTAATATGACTGACTAATGAAAAAATGGATGAATTGCAATTTATTTTAGTTACCACTTCCATAATTAAGGACAAGTTTTAATTTAGATAATGAAGAATTCTTTTTTGAAAACAATTTTCTAAATATTTTATTGTCCAAACTAATAGCTAAAAATGTTTAACAAGACCAAAACAAAAAGTATGAAACTGATTTCAGTATTTATTATTGATTATAGTAATAGTTAAAATACCGCGAAGTTGATTAATTATCTTTTAATTTTTGTATACTTGTATTTTCTAGTCATTAATAATTTTACAATAAATTTTGTTGCCCACATTATAATTTACTTAAGATAATAAGATAGATATTTTATCTTAACTCGTAGGCTATAATATTAAAAGATATTTGGTTAACCTAATATCTAAGATATTAAAAAATCTTGATTATCTATTAAAAAAATCGTCTCATATTACTCAAAACCCCAGGTTTTTTTTACTATTACATTACCTATAAATCGTCTTGGTCATGTAAAATGATTCTGAAGTTGAACATTCCTTAAGCAGTGATAAAAGTCTAGTCAATGTTTAGGTATTTAGTCGTTTTTGTTGGTAAATATCGGGTTTATTTGGCAGTATTGTGAATATTTTGTATTACCCACGAACGTGTTGGAGTAAATATCGCTATTTTGAATTTAACCATTAGAATATAACATTCAGATATATCAGCGTTATTCGATTGAAGTACAGGGTTATTCACTATAAATTACACACCTGATATCATTATTATTACTTATTGAAAAAAAAAATTACGTAAAATTTGTTTCGGTATAACTTAATTTTGTTAAAATGCCATCAAAGCATGCAGATTTCAGGAAATACAAAAAGAATATTATATTTTTTAAATGGGATAACTCGTATAATTTTTAATTTTTGTAATTATTTTTTGCTGATTTCAAAAATACACCAAATAATAGTCCACCTTATACCGTATTTGAGCTATTAAAGTAAGCTACGAAAATTACTAACTAAACTACTTTGTTTAATAAGTGACATTTCTTTAGTGAAATGATCAAAGTAGAAAATATTCCTATATAGAATTTTTCATAAGCACACAACTTTTATGTAAAACTTTTTTTTCTATAATAAGGTTGAAAAAGAGTGGGTAATTCATAGTAAATAACCCTGTACATTAAAGTAACATATTGGAGTGATGTAAGCTCCATTTCATCCTTCATTCGTTTTTTTACAATGTCGACTTTACCTTTAGATATAATTTACATTTATTACCAAATAATGTTTGCCAAAAATAATTAAAGAAACAGAATAAAAGAATTGTATAAGAAAATATATATAATATAGTTATTACTAAACAAAATCTGATGCGCGTGAGAATTATAGGAAAATCTAGCAATTTTAGAAAACTTATAGTTGTTTTTGCTTGAAAACCTTGCGATTTTAAATATGAAACTAATTTTTTTTTGAAAAGAACATATTTTTAAGAAATATTCTCGAATTTAAAGTTGAACGTGAAACAAATAAGTAGTTGGCGAACATGACTTAAACATACGGAACTGAAGATATCAATTAAAACAGTAACACTGCATTTCGATCGACACAGCCATTAATTGCATGTTTTATAGTTGTCGAATTTAGTGTTTTTAAGATTATTTAGGTGGCAATATAAACAAGTTTCATTATGTTATTTCATTCAATTTCTTAATAAATAGTACAGCAGCTTAAACTGTTGTGGAACGATGTGTTCAAAGTACTTTTATACAATTATTCTACAAACATTTGCGCGTGCCGATGGACGTTGGTCAAACTGAAGTGGTATCACTGCTTTGAAACATACGTCAATAATAACGTGCATTGGGTTTTGTTTTGTATTTATTGTAGCTGATTTATTTGAAAAAAAATTATTCCAATGATTAAAATAGGATAACTATAAATAATAAGTCGTATTGGCTCATGACTGGATATTATAATGTTTTGGATACATTTTCTTATCACTTTCAGTAGTTAACACCAAAAGAAATAAAATTGATCGTAGTTAAATGAGATCAATAATTGTTTTAAAAGTAGATGAATATTGTTGAATTTAACAGAAAAATCATATAGGAATTCAAATAATCATGAGCCTGTAAGCATATTATTTTTTCAGTTATTTTGCGATTCAGAAACTCACGGTTTTGAAAATTTTTGTATTAATACAAATGAGTAGAAATTTCCATTTTTACAAATAGTTAATGGAATTATATTGTTTAAATATGTCAATTCTTAATGTGTGTGTAGAGTTAAAACTACGAAAATGTAATCACGTGAATATTTCGTGATGATTAATTTAAGTTATTTTTTTTTAAATTTTAATAATCAATGAAGAAAAGTACAAAAAAAATTGTGTTAGATCTCCAGTGCATTTTTTGTACTTACATGATGCACTAAAAATATATTAAGATGGTTCTTAAGTTTTAAATAATTTGTATTTAATTAGTACATCATCATTTGTGAAAAAATCGTTAAGCTTCGAAACGAAATTTGAAATAGGCTACAGGTAAAAAACCCCGCACAAATCAAATGGGAAATGGATCCCAGTCGAAGAATTGGCTAAAATTTGGATATGTTGTAGTTTATACCTTTCAGACCAATAGGCTCCATGGGCCCGAGACCTAAAAATGGACAGTTTTTTTGGTATCGAGGGTCGAAAGTTGCGACTAGTACAGATCTCTTACGCGATCGAAAATTAATTTTCATTTCTTACTTTGGTGTTCCGATAAGAGATTGGCTATGATCTCTAGAGCAATTTATTTATTTGCGTATAAGTATAAGATTCACTCAGATTTCTATCTCCATACGAGTTTTATTTCAATTGTAGGACAAAATCATAAGATAAAAGGAGTAGTTGACAACTGGAAAACCGAAACACCAAGAAAGCTATCATAAATGTAAACTCCGAAGAACTACTTGACATAACTCTAGAAGAAATAGATAAAGCACTTAATAAGATGAAAAATAACAAAGCACCAGGGGAAGACCACATTCTTCCAGAAATGCTTAAAGAATGTTACCTAAAAACTAAAAAAGAACTACGGGAGATTTTTAACAGATGTTTGATAAATGGAGTAATATCAAAAGGATGGGAGAACGCAATTGTTATTCTAATATACAAGAAAGGAAACCCTGTCGACCTCGAGAACTATCGGTCCATTAGCCTTCTTTCGCAAATATAAAAATTATTCTTAAGAATTCTGACAAACAGACTCGGACGCAAAAGTTCGAATTATGTATAATTAAAGAGCAAGCAGGCTTCAGAAAAGCGTTCGATAATATAGAATGCTGGAGCATCATCAGATCATTGAGAAGAGCATAAATAGATCAAAGATATATAAATATGAAACAACACATCCAAGACACAGCTACTTTACAAGTTAAATTATTACAAGTTAAATTACACGATACAACTGATAAAGTGAATATCAACAGAGGAGTATGACAAGGAGATATTATCTTGCCAAAGCTTTTTACCTTAGTGCTTGATGCGACAAAGGAATTACCATACAAGGAGAGAAACTGATTAATTTAAAAATTTTAGATTACATTTTATTATTTGCTTAAAACGAGAAGGAACTACAAGAAATGATAAAAGACCTAAAGCTAGAAGCAGAAAAAGTAGATCTAAAAATGAATACAACAAAAACAAAATACATGACCAACGAAAGTACAGATCATAACATACTAACTATCCAGGGACAATCAATAAATAAAAGTATACCCCTAAAACTAAAATTAAAAATCTACAATGATGTATTCTCCCTGTGGTAACCTACGGCGCAGAAACTTGGGTGATGAACAAGAAAACAATTCATAAAATGCAAGTACATCAAAGAGCCATCGAAAGAAAATTATTGAAAATTAGCGTGAAAGATAAAAAAACAAACAAATGGATCAGGAAGAGGACCCATGTACAAGATATCAATCAAAGAATAACCACACAATCCTCCTGTACTTGGTAAAACCAGCTCTAGTAGTCGCTCCGGATGGATATATACTTGCAATTCAAGGGCCGTACTTCTCAGATGCAACAGATCTGCAACTTTCGACCTTTGATACCGAAAAAATTGTCCATTTTAAGGTCTCGGGCCCATGAAGACTTTTGATCCGAAATGTATAAACTACAACATATCCAAATTTCAGCCAATTCAACTGGGATCCATTTTCCATTTGATTTGTGCGGGGTTCTTTGTTTGCCAAAATTTGGATCTATCTTGTTTTATAATTTCCAAAAAATGTATATTTGATCTCATTTTCCTTTTATTTATTAATGCTAGACAAGAATTAAGAGCAGTAAGTTAGATATGTATATTTTTGCTGTAGGCTGATGTTAATTTGAAAATAAATTCGGATTAATAAGAAAGGGGATAAATATAATAGGGAAAAATAAAGCTAATGCAACATATTTAAGGTAAAATAAAAATTTGTGATTGTTGATAGAAAGAAAATACCATGAAGCTGCAATTTTTGTTGCTGTAGAACAGCATGCTGTTAAAATAATAAATTTAAAGAATTTGTTATTCCGTATAATTGAATTTAATGTACACATTACCAACACTTAATTATTGTTTTTTTGACCGATCTATAAAATTAGCAAACAGAATATTTTTATTTCCCTATAATACCTACATATCTTTTTGTAAGAACATATGGTAATAAGAAAAATATTTATATATTTTATCTTGTTCTTAGTTTTTTAAATTCTAGTGGCAAGTGAATTCTGATAAAAAATCTCGAATTTATTGTCATCATGTAGACGTACTCTGAAAATATATTGGAATTGATGATTGTTAAGGGGTTTTAAATTTTATTACACAGTTATGTGGTATTTACGATCACTTTGTGATCTTTTAAATGTATTTTATTTTAATTTATAACAGGGTAAAGATCCTTTAGGTTTTTTAGGACAAATATATTATAAAACATTTTTTGGATCGATTCTATAGAAACTGTAAGAGTCGTTTATCTTGTCATAAATAATAATTTATAACGTTTAAGGCTTCGCATTTACATTTCGCGCTCTAGTTAAAAAAAACGTTGTGAATTATGTTATTGAGAAGTAAACACTATATAAATTTAAAATATTGTTAGCTATGATAGATTTAGTTAAAATTGTAAAAAATTCGTCCTTAGGTTAAAGTGAAAATGTAAAGTTGGTATAACTGATGAATTTTAATTTTCTAAGTTAAATAGGAAAAAATCACGGAGTGTGTGACATCTATTATTGATCGTATGAACTTCTCGAGGTGTGAACAACAAATTAACCTCCATTTGTTCATATGGATGAAAAGTAAACTTTATGCTGGCTGTTAGTAAATAAGTGCAACAAACTTCAGGGGTGATTCTGCTTGAAAAAATAATGACAGTTTGCTATATAAACGTATGTCCGCAAATACTTCGTTTCAGAGATACGGGGTGTTAAAGTTTTTCTTAAAAACTGACGATTTATTTATTGCTCTGAAACCGGTCACATTTTTTGACATGTACACAAGCGCAAATTGAATGCTACGATAAAAGTGGATAAGGGCTTTCGCTATTTGGGTTGACATAAGGGACGGTATTAACGTGATACGATATTTTGACATTTGGGATGGAACATAAAGATAATTCATAGAACAGAAATATTTGAAAGTAAAAATAGCATAGAAAAAATAAATATAACGGAATATTTCAGATATACATACTTTATCTATGAAAAATAGTATATAAATCAGAATTATTTCCGATATATATATATATATATATATATATATATATATATATATATATATATATATATATATATATATATATAGTAAAATCGACCACCTTAATTCTGGCAAGTAAAGTTTGTTGGTAAATGTAAAAATATAAAGTGTATATATACATATACACTTATATTTTTACATTTACCAACAAACTTTACTTGCCAGAATTAAGGTGGTCGATTTTACTTTTGCGATAACTCTCTTGTGTGCTTGTGATAAAATGGTCCGTAACAACTATTTACGTCGTTATACGGTAATACCGTTAGCGCTTGCGATATCTCTCTAATAACATTAAACCAGAACCCGTTTCTCTAAAACGAAGCATTTGCGGACATACGTTTATATAGCAAACTGTCATTTTATCATGCAGAATCACCCCCTGAAGTTTGTCGCACTTATTTACTAACACCCTATATATTATTTTGAGCAATTTAAGCATTGAAAGTGTTATATTTGAATGATATTTTGTGAAGGATTGGTGGTAATAAATCACAAAATCCGAAAATGCAAAGGATTAAAAAAGGTGATAATATGGAGATAAAATCGCGAAAAATATGCTCTGTTCCACAATGCTCTACATGTGGCAATTCAATTATATCTTTACATAAACTTCCTTCAAATCATAAGGCAGTTTAGAAATGGATCTCATGCATAAAGTTTTGATGATTTTTTCATTGAGACCAGCCTTAAAAACCTCTTCACCCTTCTTAATTGGTCGAAACACTTTAACCCACATAATACAATATGTCCGAAATTGATATTTTGACTTTCATAGGCACTGCAACAAGAATTCCAGAGACAGCACAGCTGAAAAACTTTGAAAACAAACCAAAATTGGTACCTGGACACACTTGGTCTTTACTGGCATTTAACAAGAATCCAGCGACAATAAAACTAAACGTGATTTTTCACTATTGAATGTTTGAATCATTTATATTAGAGAGCGGACTGAGCATTAGTTTTACAAAATCGACCTTTAGAAAGAGACATAATATACGGTCAATACCTGTCTCTTTTCTGTATGACTGTAGATCTCGTCCTGTAACGCGGGCAAATCAGAATTCTAGACAGAGACAACTAATGGCCGCACATTCGCTTTGTTTCTCTTACACTTTTTCGACTGTATTTCCTTTTCACAGCGGGATACAGAATGCTTAGCTCACTCTCCGTGTCTATGATTAGTACTTTGTAATTTTTTTCGAAAATGTCAGTGTCAAAAGTTAGCCAACTTAAGATCACCACTAAAAATATTACATGTTTTATTAGGTTTGTTCCAACCAGTCGAAAAAAAAAACCGTACAGAGAACGATCACGGTCATGCTCAATAGATAAAACGAGTTCTAACCTTATGAAAGTATAAACAATCCCGAATACAGTACAAAAGTTGCAGGTTGGAACATACCATTATAAAGTTTGTCCCACATAGTTTTGCTGCCAAATGCTTTACTTTTGATGTAATTATTTTGTAATATTAAAAAACTTACTAATTTCTGACAAGGTTCTGTAATTAAACAATTTGCCTGCAAAAGGTGATGAAACTCTTAGATATTTAGTTGATTACGGTTTCTTGTTAAATTTGTAGAAAAAACTTGCCGTTTCAGTCAAAAAGTCAATTTTTGCTCATTATTTAGTAAAAGTAACTGATGGTTTTAAAGAAGTCAATACCATAATTTACCCTATGTTTAAAATACTAGTACTTAGTCTAAAAAGCAATGCTGAAATTATTATTAGTGGTTCTAAACAGTTCAAACTAATAGAATGTTACAAATAATCAGTTTTATGCCTACAATGTTTGTAGTAAATACAAACTGTAAAATTGCTTCATACAAAAATAATGCAGTTTTCCTAGCGGCTATAAAACTAATCCTATATTTCAGTTTTAAATATTTAGAGAAAATGCTTGTTTAATATTTACATTGACACTTAAAGTAAATGCACAAGACAATACAAATTTGGTTTCCAACTTTCCAATCACGCTGCTCAGAAATTTTTAGGTACACAGCAAAAGTTTTTCAATATATAAATATATGTAGGTATATTGGAAGTCTACAAAAATAGTGTATATCTTCAGCTGATGGTAGAATGCACAATTTATTACAAATTTTTGGAACGAAGTTTCTTATCGCACGGTAAGGGCTTGGCGGAAGAAAGAGTAAGATCTTTTTTCGTCACAAAAAAACGAAACGGCAATTGCAAAAATCACGCGCATGCGCGTTCTGTTGTGCAATATCGAAAAATGCAAAAACAAGCATGAGAGAAAATATAATACGTTAATCAATAATAATATACTACCAAAGGAACTTCGTTCCAACTGAGTGTTCCACGACTCTCACGCACTTTTTTTGACCCTCAACTATTCCCGCAACTGATAAGTTTGTGGGCGTTATAGATATAATCGTTAACGTACTATCAAGGCAGTCTCTGCTTTATATTACATAATTCACGTTTTTAGTTATTTTTCTTAATGTACTTACAATCAATCTTCCCTTTCTTCAGCCTTTAGACGTCCACTGCTGAACATAGGCCTCCATCTTTTTCCAGGTCGATCTGTTTTGAGCGGTGTGCATCCAGTTCTTCTCGGCTAGCTGCTGTAGGTCTTGCAATCTTGCAATTCGTTCTATGACATCCGATACTTTAGTGCGTTTGTGACTTTCAGTTTTGCATATTTTATCTCTCAAGCTGATACCCAGCATTTCTCGCTTCATTGCTCTCTGGCAGACTATTAAACGGCTTATGCTGTTGACCGTGAGAGTGGTGGTCTCTAGGCCATAAGTTGCAACGGGGAGAAAGCACGCATCGTACGCTTTTCTCTTGAGGAAGATTGGGACCCTACAGTCTCTGAGAATATGGTTTAATTTTCCAAAGGCAGCCCGAGTCAAGCTGATTCGCCTTGTGACTTTCACTGTTTGGTTGTCCCTGCCCCAGATAGATGTACTGCTCCACGGTTTCCAAGTGGTGCTTATCTAATGTTACATAAGTTAAATTTTCATGAGATGATGTTGGTCTTCTGGAAGTTCATCTGCAGGCTAACATCTTCCGAAACTTGCTTAAGTTCGTTCATCATTTCCTCCAGTTCGTTTATATCTTTGCTCATAATTATAATGTCGTCTGCGAAGCGTAAATGATTCAGGCAATTTCCGTCTATACACACAATTTTTTTTCACAATCGAATAGTTTTTTCTAACGATAAATTAAAAAACATTAGACAACGAGCTAGCGATAAGTCTTTGTAGTCATTGACGTAAATAGTTTGGGACAAACGAATCAAAATAATTAAAATACATAATTATATTAAAATTGGTTAAAGTCGACGTTAAAAAAATCGACCAATGTGACTCACAAAATCAAAATAAAGATGGTAGTTTTTAATAGCTCGAGTACTTACGTTTTTAAATATCCTGTGAGAATATTTTTTTAAAAATATTATTCACGCAGTAAACTTATACAACACAAATTAATTATGTAAAAATATATAGCATTAAAAATTTAATTACTTACAAAAATGATAATTATCAAAATTGTCCTAAGTATGCACTAATACACTTAGGATTTTTCTTATGGTATCAGTTGCCTCGATAAGTATAAAAAAACTCACTTAATTTTCATGATATTTTAAAATCGCACCGGAGAAACGACTTAAACATGGAAGCAAATACACTGTCAGATGCTCGCTTGTTTTTGTTAAGTTTTTTTTTCATTCAAGGAAATGACTGTAGAAAAGATTGTAGAGTTTTTCTTGCTTATACCGCATTTTATTGTCTTCTGAAGAAGAAATGTACTATTTTCTAAATACCAAGTATCCCAAATCTTATGGACTTTTGTAAATTAACAAAGCGAATAAAAAATTAACGTCGAAAGTTTTATCTTAGTAGCTATGTTATTAAGATTAGAATTTAAAGTTAAAAATTTTTTTTAAAATATAAACTATTTAATAATAGTCTTAATAATTTTGATTGTTTGAGAAAAGGTAACCAGCCTTCATATCCTTGGCCAATGCCCGGCGTACGCCGGACTAAGGCTCAGCTTTTGACATTGTCTGAGTGCCTTTGGCTGGTTTCGGAAGGAACCGCCCTCCGGCTTTTTATTATTATTATTATTAAGTCTTAATACATATCTACATATAATTTGTGTGATTCTTACCACACTCATTCATTTTTTTAGGAGCTAGTAAGTAGTTTGAATTTATCAGATATAAAAATCCAATGGATTTAAGTCCGGGTGACCTAAGGAGTAATTCCATTAACCTTCCTTCGTATCTATGTATATTTGTATAAGTACCCATACCTATTATAGGGTGGAGAACCATTATATTTTGGCTACACATTTCTGAGGAAAGCTCCCAATTTGGAAAACGTCTTGAAGGAAACGTATTTGGAAGCCAGATTCTATTATTAGATAAGATAAGATTTACTTATGATTCACGCATAAATCAATGTATTTATTAAACAATATATTAAATAAAACCTGCAATATTTTGAGTTGTTTAAAAACTATATTTATATAGGTATTTATCCAGTATAAAGCACCTTTCTACTTTTTGCAAGAGTCAATTATTCGCCACATGTAATTAATTCTTCAAATCCTTTGTCACATGCAATTAAATACTTCAATTTTTTAAAAATCGTAAATGATTTTAAATAACTCATGTATTTAAATATTTTAAAATTTAATTATAGAATATGTCAGCTTGGTGCTTAAAACTTTTCATGAGTTTAAAATATGTTCTAAAGTCTTAAGTAATTTAAAAGTTTATGTACCTGTTGAAAGATTGATTTACACTATGTTTTTTTATAACAATTGTAATAGACACAATTATTATATACACCTATGAAAAATATAAGTTACCAAAGATCCATTTGTATTATGTATTTAATTTACTATTGGGAACCTGCAAGGCAAGTGTTGACGCCTGGTGGTAAATTCAGTAACTAAAGAAGACGTGAACAACATAGATCAGGCTGTTCAGCATAGTATGGCGAAGAAATATGCAGCGTATTAGTAGTGTCCTAACGAACCTTCCTAATCATTATTAAAAGCTCCAAACTCAATCTTGTTAAATTAAATAAAACATAGTACAAGGAGGACATCATGAAACCTAAATCGAGGTGTATTTGTTCTATTCCTCAGTGTAACATGTATGCAATAAGTGACATAAGTTTGGATGAATTTCCAAAGGATTCTAAGCTGTCCCAAACAATGGGCTTCTGTACTGAGAATTGGTAAACCAATTTCTAAGTATATGTTAGTTTGTACACTACATTTTGAAGAAAAGGATTTCCATCCAAGTCGTGAAGGCTATGCAGCCTCTCAAGCACCTCGACCTATCAGATCTTTTGTGCATTTCCATCCAAGTATGTATTTCACTAGTTAATAAATATTGATGCTTTTTTATTTGGTAATCATGATGATAAAACCATATATCTTTCAGTTTATATTTATCTTTACTCTGCTAATTCCGCACCTTCTTTCAGCTACACCTTTGAAAACAAAAAGAGTATTGAAAAGAATGTGATACCCTCTTGCAAAACTCCATTGAGAACTCATGATTTCAAAAAATCAGACAATGCAAGATTCCTGAGAAGTGTGTACTATCTAGTCTATCTGCCACTGTGGAAGAACTGATGCCATTTGTTTCAACTTCGGTCTCTTCTATATCTTTCTTAATTATGAAATGTTGAAAATTCAACACTGGAAGGTTTTGGCTAGGAACAGATTTATCTTTTAAGCGCTTTCTTTGTGTTGTTAAAGTCACTATGAATAATAAATAAAATAATAGATCATTGGACAACAATATCAAAGTTACTCCAGAAAAAAATTATCTTTCACAAAGTGTTTGCTGCAAACAAACATAAACTTTGAGATTTGTTTTCCTGTCTCTTTAATTTCTGAGCTGCCTTTAGATTTGAAGGAAATTTATAATAAGATATAATTGAAATGCCGCATGTAGAGCATTGTGGAACAGATCATATTTTCTACGATTTTATCTCCATATCACCTTTTTTCATTTTTTGCATTTTCGGATTTTGTGGTTTATTAACACCAATTCTTCACAAAATATCGTTCAAATATAACATTTTTTATGCTTAAATAATAAATATATAAAGTTCACTTTTCACCCATATAAACAAATGGAGTTTAGTTTATTGTTCACACCTCGAGAAGTTCATACGATTAATAATAGATGTCGCCCACTCCTTGATTCCGTCTTCTGGTGTAACTAAACTGAAAATTATGGCCTCGTAATTTGTTTTGATTAATTTTTTTTTGTATTACTATTTTTTTCTTTATATTCTACGAACTAGTATAAACTTTATCACATTTTTTTATTTAATTATGGTTTTAATTTTAGTTTCACTAAAAAATATAAAATTTATTTTAAAAGTACAGATATTGAAACTAAACTTTGGTATCGTAGAAAAATAGAGTGTGTTGGTATTGTATGACAGAAAGTTTTGTTGTGACAGTGACTGTCAGCTGTCAATATTGTTTATACAAAATATAAACAAATGTTAATTTGAAAGGTAAACAAAACGGACTACCTAATATTTTAATTACAAAAGCGTGTTTTATGCGTTAATTAAGATTGTGCCAAATCTATAAATTTTTAGACTGAGTTTAGAATAGTGTTATGGCCGATACAGATTGTTTAAGTGAATGTGCAAGTTCTGCTGGTGAGGAAGAACGCGTTAAAAGACTGTTTCAAGTTTGTGATGCTAATGGTGATGGATTTATAGATAGGTTAGAATATTTTTTCATTATTAATAAGTATAGAGTTAACTGGTTAATTTCTTTTTGTTTATTTAGCATATATTTGCTTTGACTGACTACTTAAAATTTCTTGAGTTGGAGTGTAACAAATCAAACTTATTGTATCTAAAACATCACTTCTTGCAAGTATTTTTTCTTTTTAGTCAAGATTTGCTTGTTGTCTGTAAAGAACTGAGCTTGGAAGACTCAATAGATGAATTAATGTTACAATTAGGGGCAGATTCTCAAGGTAGAATATCTTATGAACAGTTTTTACAGAGACGTCTTGCCATTAGACCTGAAATTGAAGCTTTGAAGATGGGCAGTAAAGATACCTGTTATCAAGGTATGATATTAATTAAAATTGATTACATAAATAGAATCCATTTTACACAACCCTAGAATTTTTCTTATAAATTTAGGTTATAAGTACATAAATAATGGACATGTTAATCCTTTGTTTTTGTAGCATATTTAACTGGGTAGATTTATATGAAAATTATAGTATTATTTTAGAACAAGAATTTAAGAAATTTAAATAAATTAAATATTGTATATTTTTAAGGGAAACTGGATAGATGGGAGTGGGATTCAGGTGCTAGAGACATGAGCCCCATTTCAAATAAACTTAAGCCAACAGACAAAAATAAGCAAGAAGAATTCAAGGTAAGTTGTTACTAGTCACAAGTGTTATAAAAGATACCAACATTTTTCTAGGTTTATTTCTAAAAAATTATAATACAAACTAATAGTTAATTAATATCATAATCCAACATCCTTCTCGATATAACCCACCAAGTATTTAGGAAACCAACATCTAGTATTCTTTCTCCGAAACGTCTATATGGCACTTGTAAATATGAACACTTACACTCATAAGTATCACATTCATCGCTGAATTCATCAACCCAGATAAGAGATATAATTCCTAAATTTGTGTACCTTATAAGATTAGAATTAAAGCACTTCTCTATGTATTTTACATGGTTTATTGAATCCGGGTTTGCAACAGTACCATATACCAATGCTAGCTCATTAGCACTTTCAACATATTTCGCTCTAAAAGTTCTTAAGTCAGGATTATGAGTTCCACAATATGCTAAAAAGGATATGCCTGTGATATAAGCAGTAGATTTCAGAGGTTTTTCTCGGATTTCTTTTTTTAGGTTTAGAGCCACATCTTTGTAGTCTTTTGCTAATATTTGCCAATATTTTATCCATTTTTCTAAAAAAGTGCCCTTGATTCTTTTGTTTAATCTTGTAGATATTTCCTTCCACTGATCTGTTGTAACCACAATCGCATTTGAATAACTTTTACGTGAAAATTTCCACATTTTGAATTTGGAGGTTATGGCTGTCCTGGATTTATTAACTTGATGTATATTTATTGTTCATTTTTGTTACGATATTGTATATTTTTTAAATTTTACCTTGTTATTATCTGTTACAAATATTTTGACGTTCGATACTAGGTATGTTCCTATGTTAAAACTAAAATAATCAATCCGCTATGACCTTCGAACATGTGTTTATTTTGTCAATGTTGACATTTGATAGAAGTGACTCATGGAACACAGTGGGGATATGTTGTGTGACGGAATACAAGGATACAATTTTTATTTTACTAAATGAGAGTTTGTAATACATGTATTATGTTTTATTAATTTATATTCAAATTATCAACAGCAGGGAACATAAGACTTTTGTACTGAACATATGGAAATTTTAAAATAATTTTCGTACAAATTTGAAAAGAGGTGTTATGAGTAATGAATAACAGTTACCTCTAAACACGTGCTTTTGAAAAACGTGCTAGGACGATTTTGACATGCGTAATAACAATTCACCATTTTCATTTATGATTTTTGTTCGAAATTAGTTTTAAAACACACTCATTCTTAGCTGATATGTACTTATTAAAAATTACTTTCTTTTAAATTTTAACTTTAAATTTAAATGCACAATTTCTTATAGAAGGCACTAAAAGGAAATGTATGTCTGTGTGTTTTGTGTCAGTAACTATTTATAAGTTTGTTATTTAGACTTAAAAAAAGAATAGGGTTATTTTACATGCACAAAAAACTTTTGTTAGTTTTTTTCAGAGAAAATGTAAGTGAGCCAAAAATAAAATTTGTGTCCCTCAGACAAATCGCAAAAAAAGTAAACAAAGAAAACCAGTGCACGGTCGTTTTTGACTGCCAGAATAAATCATAGAAGTTTGTTCGGAGGCGGATAGCGAAGTTTTGATTAACTCGTAAAAGTTTGCTAATGAATCCGACATGTGCTCTAATTTGCAATTCCGACCATGTTATTTCTTCATGAAAATTCTCAAACTCAATAAAACGCGAAAAGCGAACTTCAACATCATGTCTGGAAACGGTATTTTGCAGTTTCGAGTTTCGATCCAAAAACAAACTTTATTTACTTACGCCATTTTTGTTGTAGGCATTCAATTGTTGGGCCTTTTCTAATACGTCTCCGCTTTTTAAATTTCTTTTCTTTAGCCAACGGCTGGACCGGCAAATGATCGTGTGAAGTTTGGTAGCAACCCCGCAATTTGTTTTTTTTTCTATAGCCACCAAGTGATAATTTTTATTCATTACTAGCGGACCTGGCAGACGTTGTCCTGTCTAAACGTTGGCTTTGGGAATATCACTATCAAACTTAGCGACCCCGAAAATTATGAATTCAACACTAAAATCGGCCTTTTTAATAGTTTTTATACTCTATTCCCTTTTCACCCCTTTTGTAGGGGTGTTTACAAAATTGAAATGTCACTATCAAACTCAGCGACAACAAAAACTATGAATTCGACACTAAAATTGGCGTTTTTAATAGTTTTTATATTCTTTCCCCTTTCCACCCCTTTTGTAGGGGTTCTTACAAAATTGAAATGTCAGTATCAAACTCAGTGACCCCGAACACTATGAATTCGACACTAATATCGGACTTTTTAAATAGTTTTTATATTCTATATCATTTTCACTCCTTTTGTAAGGGTGCTTACAAAATTAAAATGTCACTATCAAACTCAGCGACTCCGAAAACTATGAATTCGACAGTAATATCGGCAATTTTAATAGTTTTTATGTTCTATCCCCTTTCCACCCTTTTGTTTTCACCGCGTTTGCTAATCCGATGGTTACCAAACTTTACAGAAACACCCACCGGGTTAATCTGAAGATTTTCTGAAAATTTCATCACAATCGGTCCAGCCGTTTGGGAGTTTTTGAAGGACATACAAACATACACGCATTTTTTCATTTATATATATATATATATATATATATATATATATATATATATATATATATAGATTACTGAACGTTTTCAATTGATTATTACTGAACGTGAGTCTAACATATTTAATTGATTTGTCAAATTTAACAATAATGATAATTATTATTATTATTATGATTTATGGTTTTTTGTGGTGTTTTTTTATACTTAAATAGGAACGATACAGATTATATTAACATGGCCCCTGCGCAAGAATGACACGTTAACGTTAAAATATAACGGCTGGACCGATTTTGATGAAATTTTCGGCCCGGCGGGTGATCGTGAGTGGACATGTCGGTAGAGGTCGACCTCGGCGAACATATCTCGATCAGATCATCATTGTTTTGAAGAAAGGCCAGGTCAAGAGTACCAAAAACCGACGAGCATGTATGAGAGCACTGATGAAAGTAGAGGAAGCAAAAGATGTGTGTAAGAACCGTAGCGGAAGTGGATGGAAGTGGTCTCTGCCTACCCATATGGGAAAAAGGCGTGACTATATGTATGTATGATCGTGTGAAGTTTGGTAGCAATTTTACTAATACGTTTCCGCTTATTCAAAGTTCTTCACCAGGTACCGTTGGTGTTAGGTTAGGTTAGGCTAATAATGATCGGTATTAATTGAGGCAGACCTACGATACAGTTCCTGTTACAAACCTCTGGAAAATATTACAGGAATCAAACATTAGTTATACACTAATAAAAGCTTCCCAAAATCTATATAACGGTTTTACATCAAGAATAAAAATTATTAACAAACTATCACAACCATTTTCTGTCGACAAGGGATTACGTCAAGGCTGTTATGTATCACCCACAATGTTTAAAATATATGTAGCAAAAGCTCTAAAACAATGAAAGTGAAAATGCAGGGGAATGGGTATCCAGTAGGGAATAACCTGTGTTTACACGTTACAATTTGCTGACGATCACGTTATCCTCGCTAACAACAAGGACGATTTAGAATATGTGGCACGAAAATTGCAAGAAAAATATAAACAGTGGGGTTTGGAACTTAATTCGGAAAAAACAAAATATCTTCCTTTTGGCACTGAATTCCTAAATATCCAACTGGTCACGGTCAAAATCACAGCGTGAAATAATTATACATACCTGGGAGTCGAACTTGACACTACAGGAACAGATGACAGAGAGATCAAAAAACGAATAACCCAGGCCAGAAGATTAACTGCATGTTTGAATGGTATACTCTGGAGTGGCGAAATAGGAAAAAAACGAAAATATTGTTACAAATCCGGTCCTGTCAGCAACCGAAAGGTCGACGGCGTTGGGGGTCCTTGTTCGACCGCTCTCCTTTGTAGCTGTCGACGGGGATTAGGAAAGTCGCGTAATGCCTCGAATCCGCGTCGAATAATGGAGAAACAGGTAGAAATATCTGAAACTGTGATATCGGAAATATAAAAGGGAAAACGATAATAAAGATTAGTAGTATTAGCTTATGTGTTTACGAATTATTTAATGTAAATAGTTATATAGAGTTGTAAAAGTTGTATAGCTAAGTGAATATCTAAGTGATTCATAAAAAATAAAATTTATTGTATCGCAATAAACATTGTTTGGTTATTTGATCGAGAGTTTTAATCGCCGAACCCAAGAAAGAACTAAAAATCGTATCAATATAATATCTATAAAACCCTGAGTAAAAGCTCCTTGTTGTACGGATCAGAAACATAGAGAATTGCAGAAAATAATAGAAGAAAACTTGAAGCCACCGATTGTGTTTTTAGACGATCCTTGGAAATATCAAGACGCGAAAGAATTCGAAACGAGGAAGTTCGAAGGAGAATGGAAGTAGATGGAAAGCTAATAACCGACATTGAACAGAGGCAACTCATATGGTATGGTCATGTCCATGGATGAAGCCAGACTTCCCAAGAAAATATTGCAATGGATACCACCAAACCGGAGAAAGAAAGGAAGACCCAAAAAGACCCCGAAAGAAGGTATTACAAAAGCGATGAGCTCTCGAGACTTAAGAGAAGATCAATGGAAGGATAGGAAGTCGTGGAAGTTAGGCATCGGACAACGTCGAAAGACGTTTTGAACCCGATAATGTAAAAAAGTAAAAAAAAAAAGTAAAAAAATTAGCATAACCTAACCTAACGTCCTAACCTAACACCAACAGTACCTGGTGAAGTTTAAAAATCATTAAAAAAACACCACAAAAAACCATAAATCATAATAATAATAATTATTGTTAAATTTGACAAATCAATTAAATAAGTTAGATTCACGTTCAGATGTTCAAGTGGTAGGTGATTGGTACTCAATATCGGATGAATCTATTTGCATTCTAGTATTTATTATATTTCTGTGAGTAAACTTTTTGACTTCAAGTCAAGAATTTGTGTAGGAAAATGCCAGGATTCAGAGAAGATGTGTAAACATTTGGTTTGGTGACTGAGTGCCTAAATTAAAACAAAATCGACAGATATACAGTCCATACAAATTAAAAAGTCAAAACCCTTTACACCTGTTAAAGTACGGCTGAATTTTTCGACCCACCAACCGGAGCGTGGCTCTAAAAGAAAGTGTGTCTTGTGCAGTACCAAGGCAAATTAAGATCGTACTGACTGGATATGTTCCGTTTGTTAGGTTCCTTTATGTGTGAACAAAAATAAGTCATGCTTCCAGATGTACCATACAAAATAAATTTTCGTTTTGTATGTCATAAGGAATTTGTGAAGTAGAAGTTTTTTCCTTAACGATTTGATGGTACACTTTCGATATCGCCCCATTATTTTAAAAGTACCAGTTAATTTAAAAAAAAACATATTTTTTTATGTTAAGTTTTATAATATTCAAAACCATTATAAAAAATAAAAATTTGTTGTTCTCACTCGGGTTTTTTTGGTACGAAATGTCTGCTCCTCAAAGATTTAAAAAGAGAGATCAAAAGAGCCGGTATTCGTTGCAGGAGGTGTACTTTCTTTGTACAGCATATTTTGTCATGCAGCAACAAAAAAACGTTCGCTCAAAACAGGATTTTTTGTTATTCTCTGATTTTATGTTTTCAGTCTGACTAATGAATTACTGTTAAAGAATAATTTGTAGCGTATAGTCAGCGATGTATAAAGTTTCCCTGTAATCCTCTTTAACGAATATAATAACAGGATTCTATTTCATATGATTTGGATTCGAACAAACTTTGTCTGGCACGAAGGAAGACCGTAGAAATCGGGGTATAAAAAACCGCGATATTTAATGATGTAAGGATTCTTTTCTAACCAATAGAGACGTACAATTTGTCAATTTTAATCCATATTTTTTTAAGTGTTTTTATTTACTTTAAAATTAAAACATTCTGATATGGAAATTCATTGTTATGAAAATTGTCCTTGTGAGGAAATCCGTCGGTTCCAAATGATCAACAATGTTTACAAATCCTCTTAATTGTATTATTAAATGAACAAACCGATTTGCAAAGATGTGCTAATTAACGTGTCCCAATTAAAACTGTTCTAACTTGTTTTCCTTCAACGGTTTTGACCGACTGGTAACTCTCGCTTTACTACTTTTATGTTCGTACCTCTGTAACGTGCAAGATTCCCTTTTTCGTTACTGTTATTAGAGTTATATATTTTTTGTTTGCTCAGTTAAGGCATGGACGAAATAATGTGAAAAATTAACTTAGGGACTAGGATTTAATTAATTCTACCCTCTTAATCTACCCTCTACCCGACTTAATTCTATCCTCTACGAAATTCTTGTTGAACTTTCCTTCCTCCTAAAATCAACCAAAAATAGGAAAAGGGGTGACAAAAAAAGATAATCTTCCTAATAAATCTCAAAAAAATATTTAATAATTAATGATAAATAAATATAAAAGATATATAAATTTGATTTTGTCGTTCACTATCAATGAGATTTTCAAATTTTAATTGAAGAAATAAGTTACGTGCAGTGCAAATGATCCTGTATAGAAGTAATTTGTAATTTGGTTAAATCTACTATGCATTTATTTTTAGTATAAATTTTATTTACTACATGGGAACACTATGAGTGGTAATTACATTAACTCAAGTAAAAATGACGGCGATGTGGTTTGCCACCTGTCACGTCTTTTTTCCCATGGGGACGAAAAGTGAACTGCAGATAGTTACTTTGCTACTTTGAGTGTACGTTGGATTAAATATAATAAAATTAAAGAGATTTCAAAAATTATGAGGTAAACACGGATTGGAATGTACGGTGATGGCAGAGTGAATAAAACGGAGAAAGTCTACTTGAAATATGTTTGGAGTGGAATCTTGTGGTAACAAACACAATGTTTAACCATAAAAAGATCCACTTGTACACAAGACAGGAAGGATACTGGAGAAGTATTATTGATTGTGGATGAAAGATTGAGAAAAAAAGTGATGGACACTCGGGCATACCACGGTGCAGGCATTAACACAGATCACATCGTGTTCAGGAATCAAGTAGTGATCTAGTAGAGCGTAAAAAAGTTGAGAAGAAGGTGCAAAAGAGAGCACTGATGAAAGTAGAAGAAGCGAAAGACGTGTGTAAGGTCCGTAGTAAGTGAAAGGAAGGGGTCTTTGCCTACTCCTACGGGAAAAAGGCGTATATTTATGTACAAATAAATTTAAATAATCCTATTTAAAACGTTTAAAATATTATAAGGATTTTTTGATACTTAATAAGATGGTAAGAAAACAAATAAGCAGTGATTAGGACTGTCGACAGAAGTGAAAACTTAAAACTAACAATGAGTTTTTTGGATTTTCGAATTAATTGTAGCATTAAAAATTGAAATTTCATTATTTGTAAACTTAAATCATAAAATAATAAAAAACCTTATAAAAGTAGGCTGTCAGCTCAAGGCCACTTACTTTTTGACAGATATATAGAAAAAGCTAATGACTTCACCGTTGCTTAATTGTTTAGTGAGTACTAAAAATGATAATTGTTACGAAATTTACTTCTTTCTTGGGTTCGGTAATTTTAAACTCTCGGTACAGTAACAAAAAAATTTTTATTCCAAAACTTTTACACAATAAACTTTACTTTTACAAATCACATAGATATTCAACTAATTACAACTTTTACAACTATTTAAATTTTATAACTCATAAACACTTTTAAAGCTGTCTTTTTTCACGACCGCTGTCCTTTTAATATTTCTCCGAAAGGCCTTCTAAAAGTAGCCCGAACAATCTTTTATTATTTCTATTAGACACCTCGTCGAGAATTAACGGGATCTTTCCTTTTGTTCGCCGCGCCGACAGTCCCCCAATTGTGACCGACGCACTGTCGCGACAGACATGGTCGACAGAGACGAACTCAAAAAATCGTAACATTAATATTATTTTGACTACTGCTCACCTTCTTCATCGAAAACACCCATCTTTCACCAAGGTTACGCGAAGCCATACGTTTTCCTGCTACCGAAAATTGCTCAACTCGCCTAAAGAAGTTTTCGCTCCGAAAAGTTGTCAAGATCCAACCAAAAATACGTCGTTAAAGTTATTTAATAATAATAATTAAATATTAGAAATTTGTGTTCTCATTTATTAAAATGTCGCTCCACCACTGTCCTATTTTAGTCAGAAAATGCGCTACCTAGTAAATCCAGTCATTACATCCTGGATTATTGTTAACATTTCTAGTCTGTATCATTTTATATTATCACGTATTCTTTCCGAGATAATGTACATTAAGTCAATAGAAATCTTTTTGAAGAACCGGCTGCATGCAGTTTAACGTTTTAAAAAACAAACAGACGTCTCTGTGGAGCGGATAAGATCGTAAAGTGAGAAATAATTTGATTTATAATAACGCGACACGTCATCATCGCACTGCGACGATTCAACAGGAAACGGCCTTTTATGGGTCAAGCGCCCGAATTAATTATTGTTACAAAATAGACATTATATCACTCAAATACATACACAATGCGATGTTCTATATTAATCAACACTATTGTGTAAGACTGGCATTAATAAAATTATTTATCATATTTGTCATTACATTTCCAAATTTATTTGGGTAATACTACAGGGTGAGTTTTTCAGTAATAAAGTCGAATTAATCTTAAACATTTTTTTCTTGAGGTAGTTTCAGCGTTAACCCTCTTTTCGACAGATTTTAATAATTTTTTTTAACTTTCCAGCGGGAAGTTGTAATAATGGGTCCGATTTTGCGAATACCGAATTTTGACTTAACTCCACATTTCAAGGTCCCAGAGTCGAAAACAATAGTTTTTGAGTGGACGTCTGTGTGTGTGTGTATGTACGTTTGTGCATATGTTCGTATGTGCGTTCGGAATTATTTTTTGTCTCGATTATATCGAGAACAAAAAATGATATCGACGCAGGACCAATTGCATTCGACGCATATTTACGCAACTTAGAACTGATTAGATTTTCAGCTAAATCGGTCAAGCTGGTTTTTATGGAGAATTAAAATACTGAAAAAAATGGTAAACTTTCGGAATTATTTTTCGTCTCGATTATTTTGAGAACAAAAAATGATATCGACGTAGGACCAATTGCATTCGACGCATAATTACGCAACTAAGAACTGATTAGATTTTCAGCAAAATCGGTTAAGCTGTTTTTTATGGAGAATTAAAATACTGAAAAAAATGGTAAACTTTCGGAATTATTTTTCGTCTCGATTATCTCGAGAACAAGAAATGATATCGACTTAGGACCAATTGCATTCGACGCATAATTACGCAACTTAGAACTGATTAGATTTTCAGTAAAAAAAAAGCTAGTTTGCTGTTTCGTCTATGTAACCTTTTCTGGATGAGCGTACTAGGAGAGAGGTGCAAGGCAGTTATTTATCATCCCGTTTAATAAACTTAAAGGTTCGCAGTACGACTGCAAAAACTACCGAGGTATTAGTTAACTCAGCATCGTCGGTAAACTGTATGCAAAGGTACTGATTAAAAGAGTGACGAATGAAACTGATGAAAAGATATGGGATGTGCAAGCAGGATTTAGAAGAGGAAGGAGATGTATGGATCAGGTCTTTTCATTACGAGGTATAGTCGAAAAATTCTTGGCTAGAAGTCAGAAGGTCTACTACGCTTTCGTAGACTTGAAAAAGGTCTATGACATAGTGGTGAGGAATGAATTGTGGTCGGCATTGTCTATGTATGGGAATGAGCGGTAGTTTGATACGAGCACTGAAATTACTTTACGAAGATTTCACTGCTTGTGTCAGTATAAACGAAGCTTACACGGGCTGGTTTAACATCGAAAAAGGCTTCGCCTTCACTTATACTTATACATAGACCATTGTTTAAAAGATTTGAAAGAGAGTGCATATGGATGGAGAATGAATAATTTGATCGTCAAATGACTCCTTTACGCAAATGATCAGGTCATATTAGCATCATATGAGGCGATGGTTAATATCATGCATGCTGTCTTAAAAACTAATGGTATTGGTTTTTAATGTTTATTTTGAAATAACAACTATTGATTTTGTTATGTAACATTTCATTAATGAAATAATAAAAGTCTTGCAGAAGCAGAAAATATTCTTGTACAGAATTTTTCGAAACACGAACTTAATTATATGATTTGTTTCGATTTCCAAAAATTTAAAAATGTACAGAATATTTCATTTAAAAATTATGGTATACCAGACTACTAGAAATTCAATAGCATTGTCAGTGAAAAGTATAGAGAAATACGGACCACAATAGATGTTAGCGGCAAAAATGTCGATTGATAGGCGAAATTGTGTGGTGATAAATAAGTATTTAGCCGCTCTTCACTTATGTTTTACGAATTAAAGCATGAGTCTCTGACAATGCTATTAAATTTCTGGTACAGTGTGTCTATTTAAGTAGGAACCATATGGAAAACTTTTTTATTATTAGTTTTATGAAAAAAAGTTAATTCCTGATAAAAAGTTCTGCATGGTTCAAAACTTAAAATGCCAATTAGATAAAAGGACATGTATCATCCATAAAGAAAGAAACAGTTTAATCATTATATGGATTGTCATTGCAACATATTAAAATCGCGTTTTACTTCTTATGTTAAAGTTTAATATTATGACGTTTTAATGCACCATCAGGCATTACTGATATTTATACCTTAGGCAGTTTTAACGATTTCCTCATAGTTAACTAGAAACAAAAATGTCGTTAAATTATTTAAAAGTAAAAATATTCTTTTAACAGTTGCATACGCGGTATAATCGATTTTCCAAATTCTAAAATTTGTCTACCGTATGAATGGAAGCGATGCGGAAATCATTATGCAAATTTCGCGCCATATATATTGAATTACATCTGATATATAATCGTGTAAACTATCCCATCACAGGAAGCAAGATATAAAGGGCTATTAAATCTATTAAATAACTTTCAAAAATGGAGAATACTATAGGTATATGTGGGTCGATTATACATCAGAAAACAACTACTACTTTGGCTATATGCCTGCAACAGGTTGTTTTCTGATGTATAATCGACACATATACCTATAATAAAAATAGGTCCATACAACAGTTACATAATTTCATTCTATATATATATATATATATATATATATATATATATATATATATATATATATATATATATATATACTTTTTAAGAGGTTATTTCTCAAAGTTGAGAGGTGTGTCATTCGACTTTTTACAAAATTTTACTTTTAATCGATCACATACAACAAACTACTTTATTTCTGAGCTGGCACTGTTTGCGCTAACGTCAAATGTCAAATCACCATCTGGTCGTTGTTTGTGAAATCTTATAAAAATTCAATCACTGCTTTAAAAACTATTTTTCTCAATATTGGACATAAATTTTTTTTTCGGTCGTAGTTTATGTATAAGATCAGAACATTTAAGTAGTGCCCAATTTTTTAATTTTCAACAATGAGATATAAAACTAAAAATCGGCCTATTTTAATTCGATATCTACCGAGTGGAAATTTTTCTTCTCGGCGATGCAACGCAATGCAATGCATTAAAGTGAATAATGACAAGTCTCACATGACATAAAGTACAAAGTGCATACGTGTAGCATTGCTTCCTGTCTAGGTCAAACTACTGAATACTAGAATAAGATCACAGCTGGATAACTTCGTGTTCAAGTTTCGAGATTCACGGGAAATATTCAGGATACGTGTGGTATTTTTTCTGAAAGTAGATTTAATTTACTTCATAATTTATTGCAGATTTCCGCAGCCCGACATTTTTTAGTGTCGAGTTTTTCGAAGCAACTCTTTGACGCGAAAGTAAAAAAATGTCATATTTTGCTTGTAAAGTTAACATTTTTGTTTTCATATTCGTAAATAATTTTTAGCTGCTTTACCCAACGCTGCCTGGGGTTTCTGAACTCGGTAGCTCTCTCCCCTTTATTTTATAATCCGGCTTACTCGAGCAATTTCCACAACATTCTAGAACATTCCACAGAGCATTCTAGAATAATCGCTAAATTCGAGACATTTCCAGAACATTTTGTAACCTTCCACGATGTTCTAAATAATAATAATAATAATAGATAGATAGCGTTTATTGACCCATTACTTTACATTGGAGTAAGTTTACAGTCACAATAAGATGGTACATAACACACATTTGATAAACAAATAAATAGATAAAATAAATTTAAAATATAGATATAAAACTTTATAAAATTCATGTTATGATCACAATTATACAACAATATGTTTTATTTAAATTTATACATACATACATACATATAGTCACGCCTTTTTCCCGTAGGAGTAGGCAGAGACATTCAGTATTTATATAGAAAATAGGATAAAAAAAGTATTTAATAAACTAATTTAAGCCGTCCATGGTATTGTGTGTACCTACCTACTTTTTTCAATTGACATGATAAACAAACTAATTATCTTTATTCTTTATTTATTCCTGCTGTTTAATAATCCACCACAGTTGTTTGTTTTTGCGCGCTATTAGAAAGTTTTTAAATAAATGATAAACACTATAAAACGTTACAATTACATGAATGATACGAGGTCTAACTATATAAAGTACTAAGACTGGTACAATAAGGCTACTTTATTTTGAAATTGCTACAATTTAACTTGAGCGCGCCGGCGACGACGACGACGAGTAGTAGCGAGTAGAAGCGTGGCGGCTAGAGAATTGCGCTGAGGTGTGGGTGGCTTTACCTGAACCTATGAGGCTTCGACTTACTCGTGCTGTTGACGACGTCTTCTGTTTTCTATATTTTGTCGGGCAGCTTGCGTCTCTCTTTCGGTCGCGCATTTCCAAGTGACTCCTTACGCTTGTCGAGTTATAATGTGACAATCTTTTCATAAGGTTGCTCATGGCTCCTCGTGCCATTGCCATTCGCCTTTTTATTTCTTTTTTGCACCCTCGTTGGTTACTTTTTAGAAATCCCAGGTATACAAATTCATCAAAATTTTCTATATTTGGAATGTTCCATCGTGGAAGGATGTCACCTCTATCGATTACCATAAGTATCGTCTGCGTATCGTAAATTTATTAGTCTTTTGCCACCAATTGACACTCCTTCCTCAAAGTCGTCTAGAGCTCGTCTTATTATGTATTCGCCATATGCCTTAAAAATAAGAGGCGACAGTATACATCCTTGTCGCACCCACTTGCGTATATTCAATGTCTGTTATGTGGGAATTGAATTCTCTCGATTTTTCTATTAGTTCTCTAATATTGAAGATTTGGTCTCGTGTTCCTCTTCCCTTCACGAAGCCTGCCTGCTCAAGCTAGTAACAACTAAACAAATAAAGCAGTACCGGCTTTTGCAACCAAATAATTTAATTTAATTACCAGAGCTGGCCTGTTGGTTCTACAAACGAAAAAAATTCCGTTATATAATGAAGAATTCAAGTTTTCCCCTGCCACAAATTGAGTCGACGCGACGTTGCCTCATACGTTCTCGCTTCTTTCCAAAACTTTCAAGTACTTAGTTGACATTTTACCTCTCAGGCACCTAATTTGGCCTTTTCATTATGGGTAATGATGGTGACTTTTAATGCATAGATTGCTTTACCTCTTGGTTTCTGGACCATACTGGAATAAGTTTTATCGCAAGTGCTGGTCTATAAGAGAGGAGACGAATATTCGGCAAACAAATAATGTCATATTAAAAAAAATAAATCAAATAATTATTAATATTAAATAAATTTAAAAATAATTAAATGAAAAACACTGAAAAATTACTCTACTTTTTAATAATTTCATTAATATTATCAACTTTTAATTACGGTGATACTGTATATGGGCGTGTTTTTTTTTTATTGGGCCATTCAGCCAGTCACATCCTACGCTTTAAGAACAGTGACATAAATTTTCTCGTCAGAAATTTTATTATTTTTACTTTTTAGGTTGATTAACTCTAAAAGCGTGTTTTTTAGTTCTTTTAAACTATAATTTATTTTTCGCTTTTTAGTTCGATTTGTGTTACTAAAAAAATTATGTATTAAATGGTAAATGGGAATCGAACCCGGCCGCACGCGTGGCAGGCGGGCATTCCACCACTGAACCACCGATGCGATGAACTGTGTTAATATTTGTTCTGCGTGCATGCGTAGTTCACGCACTAGTTCTTTATCTCTTACTCATGCAAAGGATCCCTGAAGAAATTTATGAATCCTGGCGAAAGTAATCAGGATAATCGGATATTTTGATCGCCATACAAGAACACGCCGACTATCAGAAAACCTTCCATACCTACTTCTTATTACGTAGCCAAAAAGGCGAATGCAAAAGGAGAGAAAGTATTTCATTCTGCTTGTTTGTATTTTTATTATATTTTTATCACTTTATATAACTATGTGGATGCAATTCTACCTTACCTGGGTTGAGTGGAAGAACAGCAACACAACTATACAATTATTACTGTAATTATACGAGTCAACAATTACAATGTTTACACGGTCCTTTGTGACTGAAATAATAATTATAATTTACACTTGAAAGTCTATCGATATCTATTTCTTTTCCATTACGTAAATCCCCTACGTGACGAATATCGGCAAAAAAAATTTGACACTTACCTATAAACAAACAATTATTAATATAACTATACAATTAATAATTACAATGTATACATGGTAATTTAGGACTGAAATAATAATTATAATTTATTCAGCAAGTGATCATATTTTTTAGTAAATGTCTTTAAGGCAACGAGATTTTAATTTGCTTTTATTAACATATTTTTCATAACACGCAAAGCATGTAAGACCTTTCGTGGATCGAGGATCTAATTAACCCCATAAACTTCGGTCAACACAAATCCCTTTTGCCCTTTAAATTCTACTGACCTGTCCCAACATTCGCTCCGAACACAGTTCGTTAATAATGGTCAGTCAAATAAAATACTCGTTTTATATTTGATGAAAATTTACAAGAGATTTACAGTAAAAGCTAGGAATAGTCTTTTCTTATCTAAGTATTCCCCAAACGAAAAAGGATAAAATTAAGATATTGAATGTACCCTTTAAAGTACAAAAAAAAGTACTTAATATATTTTAAATATTTGTAACATCATAAATTACAACTCAAGATGTAACTTTGGATCTAATTGAATTACTTCAGAATAGTCACAAGTGGATACAATAATAATCCAAGGATATTAATTTATTTTTAAATTTTATTAAGTTGGTTCATTAATTACATTGTATTTTTAACCCGCATTGTATGTCACTGTATTTGCTGATCTTTTTTATTTTAGCACAAGAAAAAACTTAACTAAAACATTTAAAAAAACATATTTTTGCTATTGTTCTATATCTTTTCAGACACTGAAGAAAATGTGTTATTAATGATTTCAGTCTAAACTCAACCATATGAATTTTCAATTTGAATATAAAAAGACACCATTTAAACTACAAAGAAATGCTGAGCGCCATTAGCATGCTAGAAAATCGTGCTCGACAAATAGAAGTACCGCGAGCATTTGGCACATCTCAAATCGTAATTTCCCGCTTGAATGCCCGGACAATGAATCACGATTGCAGAATGTACAGGAGCTTCATTAATAAAGAGGATGCATAGGTTTTGTTTAGGGCAGAATCAGCAACGCAGGTATTGATGAAATACTGACCAATTGTTCTTCAATATGCCACCATAAGGGACATGCTTCAACGAAGACTTTGAAGAAGTGGCAGGAATTTTTAGAACCATTAACATTTATTTAAGGCTTTGCAGAGAGCATGAATAGCACCTCAACAAGAAATGGATAAATTTCTATCCATGCACAGACAATGTAAAGCTGTTATAAATAATTAAGAAAAATACACCATTTATTAATTTAGTTTATTTTTGAAATAAAATAAAATTTAAATTTGAGTTTTATATTTGGCGTTTTTCTCTAAATAATTACAGACAAAACACAGTCCCTACATGTAAAGTTATTGAAAAATGCGTAGGTATATAAACAAATGCTGTTCTTCCTTATTAAATATGATGTTATAATAAAACATCAGAACGGGTTGCTTCATGACTGATCAACGGAAAGTGCAATTACGTTCACTGCCAACTTGACAGAAGGCGATATACGTAAGCACTTTTCTTCGATCTGTCTAAAGCTTTTAACTGTATCGATGTTTCAATTATACGAAGTAAAATGTATGCACTGGGTTATCTTCGTAACTAGATGCGAGAAAAATTTGCGTTGACATATATATTGTCCACAATCATTTCCTTTCTATAATCCCTTCCCCTTCTAATAGTCGCAGTGCGGGCCGTCCGCGGCCCACACTATAGGTCTACCCTTTTTGCGACTATTTTGTTAAAAAAAAAAATATTGGATCCGTCCTAGGCCCTCTGATATTTCTGTTGTACGTCAATGATCTCCCACTACACATTAATGCTGACTACACCGTGCTATATGGTGATGACACCACCTTAGCTGCAGATGCTGAATCTCTAACTGAACTTACCTACAAACTTAATGTATTGGCCGGAAAATTCACACTATGGTGGAAAAAAAACTCTTTAATAGGTAACTTCCAAAAAACTGTAGCTATGCCATTCTCCTCCAGAAATAAGTTGACCAACCACTTTACTGTCAAGGTTGGAAGTGAGTATGTCCATCTTTTAATCCTAATTATTTTTTGGAGAGTAGTGTTTGATAACAATGTAGGATGGGTCTCTAACTAAACTGACATAAAGACTCAATGTTTTGGCCGAAAAATGCACACTATGGTGCAAAAAAAAACTCTCTAATAGGTAACTCCCAAAAAAACTGTAGCTATGGAAGTGAGGATGTCCATCCTTTAACCCCAATTATTTTTTGGGTACTAGTGTTTGATAGCAATGTAGGCTGGGTCTCTAACTAAACTGACATAAAAACTCAATGTTTTGGCCGGAAAATGCACACTATGGGAAAAAAAACTCTTTAATAGGTAACTCCCAAAAAATTATAGCTATGCAATTATCCTTCAAAAATTAGTTGACTAAACTCTTTACTGTCAAGGTTGGAAGTGAGGATTTTCATTCTTTAGCCGTAATTAATTTTTGGGGAGTAATGTTTGATAGTAATGTAGGCTGGATCTCTAACTGAACTGACCCACAAACTCAATGTACTGGCCGGAAAATTCACACTATTGTGCTCAAAAAACCTAATATAATAGGTAACTCCCAAAAAACTGTAGCTATGCAATTCTCTTTCAGAAATAAGTGAGGATGTGCATCCAGAGTTTTCAAAACATAAAAAAGGATAATTAGATCTTCAACCTAAATTTCAAACAAACTTGTAGAGATTATTTTAGAAATCGTGAAATCTTAACACTTTCATTAATATATATTTTCAAATATTTTTATATGCCAAAAATAATTCCTATGAATCCTTTAAAACCATGATTTCCATAATTAATTCACAAGATTCGGTGAGCAATTTTGCATTCCTAAGCACCTATGAACATAGCCCACAGTACAATGGAATATGATTCTTTAATCATCTCCCGTCATCAAGGAAAAATATATCAGATATCAAACTCTTCAAAAGACATCCAAAGAATTTATTAGTGAAAAGGTGTGTGTATAACATTTCGACTGATTTTATGTGTTAAAATATGTCATATGTGCTAAAGTATGTTTTCTATACTGGCACTTATTTAATACCAGTATTTTTTCTTTCTTTTTATTACCCTGTACCTGTCTTATATCATTTCTGTATGACCAAAATGGTTAATAAAGTTTATTAGTATTATTTTAGGTTATTTTAAAATTTTTCTATCATTTTGTTAGGACTTATTTTTTTTAAATAGGTTGTGATTGGAATAAACTTTTTTTAAAGTTATTTTTTTTTAATTTACACCTCAATTTCGTTTAAGATTTTCTGGTTGGAAAAGAATATTTTTAGATTTTCTTGTTGTCATTTGTGAGATTACAGAAAAACTTTTCCCCCTGGTGTATGTTGGGGTGACACTGGACCGTTATCGTTATCACCTTTGACTACCATCGCTTCTTTAGACAACAACCATCGCCAGCATGGGCCGTGGGTTCGCGAATTGCGACGCTAGTCGCCTTTTGCGTCGACGTCGTCGCGACCCACCCGTCCCACCTCGGGGGAGTCCCCCACGTCTCGTCATCAGTTACGCAACAACGTAACGTCGAATTGCGGCATTAGCGGAGCACTCAGTAGTGGTAACGCCAGCTACGCGCAGTTTCCACGAAAACCTTCTTCAGCGAGTCTCGGTCACGTCGTTGGTTATTTGCTCTACGTGAAATTGACGCGGTATCATTCGCGTGTGTCCTTGACTTTTTTATGTTGTGTGACATTTTTGAATGAGGGAGGAATGCAAAGCATAGTTCGTTCGGTCCTGTTAGTGTAATGTAAATATTGGGTACAGCTTATTACATCTGAAACATGCGCGTTTTGTAGTTTTATGGTTTTGCGAAGTTGTAGAGCTGGTAGTGAAATAGATATTTTAAAGTGTCTTTTAATGATAAACTTATTTAGATGTTCATTATTAGTTTCAGAATTTAAAAGAATCTGATTCAAAATTAATTCATATTTTATTTATATTTTTATTTTACAATTAAAGTTTGTTATTTATTTAACAAAAAAAAAATTAATAAAAGTTAAAAATTCGATAATAATTTTTTAATGTTTTAAAATATGAATTATAATAAATAAACTAAATACGTACTCTAAAGCATAAATTTAAAAAAAAGTAAATAAAATTAATTTTACAATTTTTTTAAACCAAAACATTTATATTTTTAAGCCGGCAAATATTTTATTTGGTATTAAAAAAAAATAAACACAGTTCGCGTTTAATTAAAATAACAAAAAAAAAACAGTTTTTTAGTCAAAATTAAATATAAAAAAGTTGCAATGTATTTGGAGTTAATATCCACTTATTAAATTTTATTAATTTAAATTAAAAAATACTATGTTTATATGGTCAACTGAAGAAATATAAAAATTCCAAATAAAAATTAATTTAATTTTTACATAAATTAAGATGTTACTGACTAGATAAGACATAAACAACAGTATGTGCAGTATTAATTAAGATTTAAGAATTGATTTTGTATTGAATATCACAATTTTCTTGATTTGTTGTAAACTTTTATGCAAGCATTTCATCATTTGTCAAGTATTTTTTTAAAATATTGTATAATACATAGTGGGCCATAAGTCAATAGTCACAAATACAAAATTACTATCAACACACCATTAATACAGTTTAATGAACGTACAAAAGATGCTCAAAGTGTTTTCCTAGCTGTTCTAGACAAAAATTGCATCTTTTCAACACTGATTTGCAAATACTGCAGCAAATCTTCTTGGACTGTAGGTTTTCAAATTCTTGTGTGTTTGAACGCTTAACATCATAAATATTGACAGGATAAACATCATTTTTTTAGTATACCCAGACTGCAAAATCCATGGTTGTTATATCTGGGGATCGTAGAGGTCATTCAATGGTTCCCCTTTTCCTAATTCATTTATAAGTTTTCATTTCATTTCAATCTCGATTTTGAAAGTCATGGTGTCTAATAATATGTCTTGGCATGACCATGTTGCTATCATCGCAAAGTCAGCAAGCCAGAGGCTGGTTTTTCTGTGGAAAGCTAGAAAGTTTTTTACTCCTGATCAACTGTTGACGACGTACAAGGCTGAAATCCGACCTCTACTGGAGTATTGCTCGCACATTTGGGGTTCAGCACCAAGGCATTCTCTTCGTCTTCTAGATTCCATTTAGAAAAGGACCATTCGGTTGATAAAAAACTCGAATCTCACAGATACCCTTCACCCACTAGAACATAGAAGAAGAGTTGCAGACCAGACATTACTCTACAGATATTTCCAGAACTATGACCAGCAACTTTTCAAAAAGCGGGTCCGCAATCATTTCCTTTCTATAATTCCTTCCCCATCTAATGGTTGCAGTGCGGCCCACATGATGGGTCTACCTTTTTTGTGACTATTTTTAGTAAAAAAAAAATTTAGTCTCTTACAATAACTCCGTAATGCGAGGGCGCTCCATTTTTTTGCCATATCAACTTTTTTTTAACCGGGTGGTCTATTTTTCAGTTCTAACTAAAGAATATCTCGGTACTTTTACTTCGTGAATTTATTTACTGTTTTTAGATAACAAA
The DNA here is from genome assembly GCA_950111635.1 of Agelastica alni. Taxonomy (NCBI): domain Eukaryota; kingdom Metazoa; phylum Arthropoda; class Insecta; order Coleoptera; family Chrysomelidae; genus Agelastica; species Agelastica alni. Next base: position 13,862,814 of record OX467712.1, read on the forward strand.
CAACACAACCTCAACTGACTTTTGGCTACTACACACTAGTCAAGTTCTAAGTCAAATCTAAAGATTTCTAGTGACAATAATTAGTTTATATCACACCCTGTGTTTCGAACGAAAGCTCTTGAGTGGTTCAAAATGAATTGTAACTATGAATTGTTTTTTATGTTAAAATGAAATTAATTGCTTCCTACGTCTTACCATGCTAAACCCACATAGTTTACTTGGTGTTGGGGGAACCCCGAGGTCTGTGATCTGGTAACAGCACTCCACATAAAAGTTTGTAAAAATGTACACGATATATAAATATCCGATTAGAGGATAAGATGGCGACTAATGGCCAAAATAATAATTGAAAGACGATTGTAGTCATACTTGAGAGTAGTTGAATTGGTACTGTGTTCCTCGATGTCTCTATGAGGGTCAGTTAAATCTGCGCCGTCGAAGAAGACAATTCTAATTAACTGGTTTGTCGATAGGGGCAATTGTTTATTTGAATTAACTTGCCACGTCTTTTTCGTTCTCTAACGAGTACTCTGCTAGCGGTTTCTCTACTGGCAAATTATGCCCGAGCTCAGCCGTAGAGGGTAGAAGAAAAAAATATAAAAGTGAGCTGCGCCACCGACTTGGACGGTATAAGCCGGAAACCCCTAGATCTTATAGGCACTAGCAGAGTTACAAGATAAACAACTAAGATTATGGTGAACCAAATAAATAAAATTATAGCAAAAATATGTTGGATAGTTTACTCACACAATAGATAATTAAGGTACACAGTTCAATAGCAACATCATAACAAATATAGTCAAAATTAACAGCTATGGTAAAATTTTCTTGCTAAAACAAACCAAAAATGTAAAATTTACAACTTTAAAAAAATAACCAGAACAGAAGTAAGAGTAACAGACTTTACCAAGTTACAACAAAAAGTAGGACATATATAAATTAACTCATTAATAACACTAATTCAAACGCTTACATAAAGGCAAAGAAAAATAAAGGTAAAACATATGTAAGTTAACTCATTAATAACACTAATTCAAACATTTACATAAAGGCAAAGGAAAAAAGGTAAAACATATATAAGTTAACTCATTAATAACACTAATTCAAACATTTACATAAAGGCAGATAATTCACTAGTTAACCGTTTACATAAAGATTTTCACTGCCAAAACAATCGAGTTTATTTAAAAATATTTTTACAATGGTTGTCCTTTAAAATATCAAGATTGTAGGATATTTACAAATAAGTAGGAAGAAAATACATTTTTACTTGGACATAAAGAATTATTGAGAAGTTTATTTTAATCCAAGTTTAGTTTTGGCATATTATCTAATGCAATAAATAGTTTCCAACAATGTACTATATTAATAAACTAAAACAGAACGTAATAGTGGTGTCAGAATGAGTCACTGCGTTATATATTTAAAAATAAATCACTGATAACCTTTGGGTATGCGAATTCGCATGTACTCCTGTGACCTACTCCGTGGCCTACTCCTGGGGCTGGTTAGATTATGGGGGCGGCACCGGCTAAGTAACAATGGCTGTCCTCAAATAAATCCCGACAACGGTTATTTAACTCGACACCAAAACTCCAAAAATATCCACAACAAAGGCAAGACAAAATGGTCAAGTTAAAAATCAAATGGTTTTTCTTCAAAATTCAATTAAGATGGCCCAAATACAGCCAGATATGAAAGAAATCCCATAGAGGTTCCGCACACGTGCCAATAACACACCGTCCCCAACAACTTTCACCAACACCTCCGACTTCGATGAAGCTCCCCAAACGACTGACGCTCCTTTATCGGAAATCAAGAAAAATGGCGTGGAATAAACGTCAACTCAATATCGCCTCGTTCGTGGGGATATCCAGTAATTGCAAACCAACTATCGAATCTTACCACTACAAGTTATGCAACATTATCTACAACGAATGATATATTCGAGTTACCACAGAGTACGGTATGCAACAATGAATACGAAACTATAGAACTGTGGAAGGAAAAAAATAGGCACGTGACAAACTCTAGGCAATAACTTACGTGAGCTTTTCCAAAAACCCTATATCTTCTTCTTCCTCTTCTTCTTTTAGCAACCCTTCTGTATCCACTCCTGGACATAGACCTACCCTTGCTGCATCCATTCGGATCGGTTCATTTCCATCTGATGTCATTGCCTTCCCGCTATCTCTCTTACATCATCGATTCATCGTTTCTGTGGACGACCAGCACTTTTTTTATGTTGTCTTGGGCGCCACTGTCATTGTCTTGTCGTGCCACATGTCCCACCCAACGTCATTTCTGACTTGCTCTATAAAAATCACGTGAGGTCCATTGCCAAAAGTGCATCCCAAAAACTTGGTTTTTTGTTTCGTGCCAAGAGCTATTTCACCTCCAGTCAGCTGCTTATGATCTATAAGGCACAGATCCGACCTGTACTGGAGTACTGTTACCATATTTAGAGTGCAGCACCTAAACATATCCTGAAGCTACTGGATTCTGTCCAAAAAAGGGCAATTCGTCTCGTCGGTGATGCCTCGCTTACAAACTCGCTCACTTGTCTGGAACACCGTAGAAAAGTTGGCGATTTGTCTCTATTTTATAGATATTTTCATGGGCGATGCTCTTCTGAAATATCAACAATCGTTCCTCCTTTGGCAGTCTCTTCGAGATTAACCCGTCAAGTTCAGTCTTCACACCCCTTCGTGGTCACTTTGGAGACCTGCAGAACATCACTTTCCAAAGACTCATTCATCCAACGAATTGCGAGGCTTTGGAACTCACTGCCTAGGGAGGTGTTCCCCGAGGCATACAACCTCCAGAAATTTAAGAAGAACGCCAACTCCTACCTTCTTTCCATTGGTTCCCACGATGTTCTCTGAACATTACAGGATATCCCTTTTCGTGGGAACCAGAACATAAAAAAAAAAAAAAAAACATTGTCTGCTTTTTTTTTTTATTTAATTTCCTCGTTCTGTACATGTATGCACTAAAAAATATTTTTAACAAATGCTGATACAAGTAGACTTCCAATTTATATTTGCTCAATTTTTTTAACGATTTTTAGATTTATCTTTCTGTTTACATAATTTCTTTAAGTTAGGTGGTGTAGGGGGTTGAACTGGTTGGATGTTAAGTTCTTTTCCTTTAAGTTTTCATTTTCTATCGTACAACGGTTTTAAGAATTTTTTTGTTGTTTAGGAGATATGTTTTTGGTTTTTTAGTGAGCAATAACAATGACCTTCGCTTTAATGCGAATATTTGTTGTTATCAGTAACATGTGGTTTTTGTAAAAATATTGTTACCGCACAGCTATTTATAAACTAGTTTTTTTTGGTAAAAATAGTAAGCTCTACCTCCAACAAAGACTGGGCAATGTTACTTGTTAACTTCCCAGCGGGAAGTTATAGTAATGGGTCCGATTTTGCGAAACCCGAATTTTGACATCTACAATTTTGACATCTACATTTCGAAGTCGAATACAATAGTTTTAAGTGGATGTCTGTGTATGTACGTACGTGTGTTCGTAATTGCGTTCGGAATTATTTTTCTTCCCGATTATCTCGAGAACAAAAAATGATATCGACGTGGGACCAATTGCATTTGACGCATAATTACGAAAATTAAAACTAATTAGATTTTCAGCAAAATCAGTTGAGATGTTTTTATGAAGAATAAAAAAACTAAAAAAAAATGTTATACTACCTAAATTTTGCAATTTATAAATTATACTATTTTTAATACAGAATTTTAAGATCTTTTTAATAATATGATTATTGCATGTTGGGAATATTTGTATGAAAAATTTCATAAAAAGAGATAGTTTTAGAAAACAAAAATAGGAATTGGAGAATTTTAAACTTGTGTCAGTATTGAGAGAATATCATTGAAGAACAAACAACAACAAACAATTGAAAATAGCTCCCGCTTATGAAATATTAAGAAAAAGTTTGAAAGAATACGGATGACTTAAACAGAATATTGTTAATGACAATTATAATTTGTTATAAACAATTTGAAATCATTTTTTTTAATAATTTTAATATTAATAATGATTATAACAACAAAACAAATGGTATTTTTTTATTCCTTCCACTGGGAAGTTAGTCGTGTGGACTTTGCAAATATGAGACATAAATAATTGTCGTTATTGTAACGTTAGTTTGGTGTGATTAATAAGTTCACCAGAGTATCGCAAATATTTAAATGTTTGTCAGGATTAATCCTAACGATTTGCAGAACTTCCTTACCAGGAAGGCGACAGGCTTTAATATCTTTGAACCCTTCTGGTTACTTCTAAAAAAAGATTAAAAAACAATTAAATGAAACAATTAACTGCAGACTGAGGTACCTAACAAAAAATTTAACAAGACAATCGACTTACGCCAATCAGAAAATTCATACTGTGAGAATGATGGCCAGCACCGTCTGACCTAAAGGAATTTCTTCCAGAAAATATAACCACCTAATTTAAAACTAGAAATAAGCTGGTTGGGGACCACTATCAATGAGAATGAACAACGGTCTTGCAGAGTTAAAGGAAATAAGAAGAAAAAACATAAAAAGAGTCCACGATCTAAAGGCTCTGTTCAAGAAAGACACATCTTTAGTTGAAGAGTCTTATGTATCCGTAATTGCATGGTGTAATAGGTCAGACTCTTTTGCGGTTCTTATCGACAAGGCAAAAACTGAAAGACAGCTCTTTAAATCATAGCCTATCGCAGTATTTTCAAAAAACTAAAAATTCCACGATGGGATGATAAAGAAAACTTCTTTGTCAGGTCTGCGTTACATTACATTACAATCTTGCGGTTGGGCCTTTGGTCGGCACCTATGTCACCTAGATCTTTTGATCCTCTGTGAATACCGTTGTGTCTTCAGGGCATTAGAATTCTAGTCCGCTGATTTTGGCAAACCTTAGGATTTCTGTTGGCCCTGTCTCTTTTAGATCACTTGGATCCATGATCATGCGGCTCCAGGTTTGATACCTGTACCCCGCTAGCATCGTGCAGTGACACAGAATGTGTATACTGCTCTCCTCCTCCTCTCCGCATAGTCGGCAGTTTTTCTCGGCCACTAGCTTACGTTTGAAGAGGTGCGCCCTTAGTGCGATGTGTCTTGTGAGCAGGCCAAGCGTGCTGCTTAGTCTATTCCGGTCCATCGTCCAGAGTGCGTCAGCCCTCTTCTGGAGAGGTCTTTTCATCAGCTGTTTTGATGTTCTGCAGCCAGTATTACTGAGTAATATGTTCTTGTTCAAGGATTAGTTTCAGTAAATGTTTTGCTTCGGCAATTGGCAATCCGACCAACTGGCTTCTTGGTTCCACCAGGGTCCCGTTTCTTGTCAGTTCGTCGGCTACCTCGTTGCCGTTTATCCCCGTGTGCCCAGGAACCCATGTAAGAGTGATTTTGTTTACCGTCGCTATTTCAATGAGGGCTTGCATGCAGTCCCACACCTTCAATGATGTTGTGGTGTTACTCACGAGAGCCCCGATGGCCGCGCGACTGTCAGTGAGAATATCAATCTCACTGTTAGTCATTCTGTTTTCTGTCAGGTGCGTAGCGCACCTGAGTAATCAAACGGTGTAATTAACAACTTAAAATTATTTGTAAAAATAATAAAGAATATGTTTATAAGGACGACTTATACAAAAACAAATTTTATGGAAAAAAAGGTCTGCGTTAAATAGGCAGATGAAGTCTAGATGCTTTAAGTTTTGTCAATTGCAGATTGGCGGATGAGCTAGCTCTCCCTATATTTTAGATGCAGTTTTAATTTTTTTTTATTTCCTTTCCTGCCTTTTTCTTCTAATCATTATCGCTTTGATTTCTACGTAAGGTAGTTATTACCCATAGAATAACTATGTTAGCACGCAAACAGAAACCAATAAAAAACAAAAATAATTTAGAGCAAAACCCTCGACGTTTCGTCGTCAACTATACACTCCCTCATTAGGGACATAACGAAATTTTATTTTTTATAAACATTGTTTGGATTATTATTTATGTTGACAACTAGCTATCAAAAACAAATTACTAAAAAAATTGATCGTGAAATCCTGTCTGAACGTATAACGTAATAATCTAAACATTTAATTGAAAACTCATATAGATTTAGGAGAATCAGTAAGGATTTGAAAGGGATTATCCGAACAGCTATAGTTTAAATTAGGATTGCTGTCTGTTCCTTCCGACAAATATTACGAAATTATTACTAAGTACCTAATGGATATTAATGTTGAAAATATTCAGTAGTATTTCTGGTTTCTAATCAGAATTACGGAAAAATAAGTGTTCTAATTCAAATTTATTTTTATATGTAATCGACCTTGAAAGCTACCTGTTCGTAAGGTAAATATTTTCACTATATGCCATGGCCGATAACATATTGAACTCAGTGAGTTTAAGATGTGAGATAAATCCGAGATGCGTTGTTTTTCGAAGGAGTATAGATCTAGATTAAATGGAAGGGGTCCAGCTGTCAGGCTCAGTCCATGAAGAGGAGTAGTTATATTCAGTTTAAGCAGTTTACAAGACACGGAAAGTATGACAGTGACATTAAGCGAAGGGTGTTAGCAGGGAAACAAATGAATGGAGCCCTGCATACATTTATAAGCAGCCAGAAGGCACGACTGGCTGTGCTGTGCATAGACGAGTGCTGGTCCCTACAATTATGTATGGTTTTGCAAAAAAAGCATCAAAGTAAGATCAATGCTGCGGAGATGAGTAGTCTGAGAAGTATACAGGGTGTTTTAAAAAAAGGTGACTCCGTTTTTAGGATAGGTAGAAAACTGAAAAATAATTGGGGTTTGCTTTGTAAAATTTTTTCGTAACGCCATCCGTATTCAAGATAAATGGCGTTGAAGAAAAAAAATTTGGTTTTTACTTTATAATTTTAAAATCAAAATATTCTGAAAACGGTACACGAGTTTAACACACAGTACCTTTTTAAAAAAAGTTATGTTCAATACTACTTGGTACGAACCGTGTAACTAGCGCCCTCTATGAGAGTTAGATATAAAAACAAATTAATGGGATGTATCATCTTCTCAAACATATTTGAATTAATATTTCATTACAATGTTTCCAGTAGTTTCGGCAAAATCGTAATAAATGTGTATACATTTTTTTTCTTCAACGCCCTTTATCTTGAATACGGATGGCGTTAAGAAATTTTTTTCCCATGCAAACCCCAATTATTTTTCAGTTTTCTACGTATCCTAAAGACGAGGTCACCTTTTTTTGAAACACCCTGTAGAGACTCTGATAGATGAAGTGATGAAAGTGAGATAAAGGAACGCTGTGCTGTAAAAGAAGATGTGGTTACAGAGATAGATAAAAAAATGCTTGAATGGTTTGGGCATGTAGAGAGAATAAATAAAATAAGAATGACATAACAAATTTATAAGTATGAATTTTTTTTTTACTGAAAATAGTCGCAAAAAGGGTAGACCTATCGTGTGGGCCGCACTGCGACTATTAGAAGAGGGAGGAATTATAGAAAGGAGATGATTGTGGACCCGCTTTTTGAAAAGTTGCAAATTGATTTTGGAAGCTTGTTCCATTCTGTAGCAGCTCTGTAAAAGAAGGATTCTTGATGGAGATTGGTTCGTGTAGTGTCAATCTTGAGACTGAATGAATGAGACAGCGTGCCGAGTTCTTCAGCCGAATGTGGCCAGTGATGGTATAAGAGTTTTTATTTCTCTGGAGCATCTGCCACGGAAATATCTGTAGAGTAATATCTGGTCTGCAACTCTTCTTCTATGTTCTAGTGGGTGAAGGGTATCTGTGAAAGTTGAGCTGTTTATTAACCGAATGGCCCTTTTTTGAATGGAATCTAGAAGACGAAGAGAATGCCTTGGTGCTGAACCCCAAATGTGCGAGTAATACTCCAGTAGAGGTCGGATTTGAGCCTTGTACGTCGTCAACAGTTGATCAGGAGTAGTGAGCGCTAATGAAAGTAAACGAAGCAAAAGATGTGTTTAAGAACCGTAGGAAGTGGAAGGATGTGTTTTCTGTCAACCCCTACGGGAGAGGCGTGACTATATGTATGCATGTATGTTTATAATTAATTTAAAAAATTTATTGATCCTTGCCTGTTCTTTACATTGAATGGAGTTTTTTAATATATATTCGTGTAATGAATTTGTTACACCACTGTTTCTCAGAAACTTTTTTTGGTCCACAATATCCGGATCGACATCTCGTACCGCAAGTGTTGTCAATGTGTTAACAACTGTTTGTCTTTAAGTGCCATTCTTCAACTTTTTCAACGGCAAAACATACTGAGCGTGAGAGGTTTTTAACAAATATTAACAAATGGATTGCAGTTTTTAAAAAAAAAACGAGTTTATACAATTTACTGAAAAATTGACGTAATAAAGATTTTTTTTATGAATTTTAATGCAATATTTTTTTGATGATAAGTAAAATCCAACTGACCTTAACTTTTTAGTTTATTCCAATAAATGTAAATATAACGTGAGAATGCAGAGTTTTCAAAAAAATTTAAGTTATGTGAGTTATAAAGACTGAAGCCTCTAGAAATTGGAATTTCACTTCGAGAATTAGCTCCAAGATTCGGTAGTTTCAACACCTTTATTTTTAGAAAATGTTCGTGTTTTGGTAAACAAAAGAGGAAAAATATGTTTTTGGTCAACCAATTTTTAAATGCTATTGTGTGATAAACGCGTCAATTTGTGACAGATAAAGAAAATTTTTCATTCGTAGATAAAAAACAAGAAATGGGTTTTTTTACCGATGTCATCGATAACAGACAATGCAGAAATCAAAAGAAAATTCCACTTTGAGTACTGTTACGATATTGTCTCCTTGGGTTCGGTAATTCTAAACTCTCAGTACAATAACAAAACAATTTTTATTCCAATATTTTTACGCAATAAATTTTACTTTACAAATCACTTAGATATTTACTTTATAATTACATTAAATCCTTAAACTAACTAAACCCAAGACTAAACTTTAAAACTGGCTAAAAGCTTCCGCGGCCGCTGTCTTTTTATTTCTCCGAAAAACCTTTCAGAAAGAGCCTGAACAATCTTTTATTGTTTCGGAACTACTACATGCAGGTTTCTAGAATTTGCCGGTCCTTCCTTTTTGTTTTAATCACCACGCCGGCAGCATAATCATGAAGTCCCCCAATTGTGATCGACGCGCCTCGGGGCAAAAGGCAAGAGGGCCGGATCGTAACAGTACAAAAACTCAATGGGGTTGTGCTATTTTTAAAGCAGATTAAAAATAATTTAGAAAAAAAATTGTTTCCCTGCAATAAAGGCAATATTAGTAACGATCAAAATAAATTTGAATTTCATATTTGCTATTGTTGGGAATAAATATTATATCCATAAAACTTTTGTTTAATATGAAAATATTCGTATTACAAAGCAGTTAAAGTGTAAACCTTTTGTTGTAAAGTTTATATTGTCATTAAATAATTGATTTATCGAATAAAGAGATAATTATTATAGTACAATGCTTCCATAAAATAACGCATAAATTCATTATTAGCTAGTATTAGCAGTAGTGTAAAAAAATTCAGAAACAGGTAATTTTTTTTATTTCAAGATAAAATAATCTATCCCACAGGGTAATGATGTTAGCACCAGTTTTTTTTTTAATGTAAAACCCCACTTTTTTTACAATTTTTAATTTCCCTTGCTGGGCTGATTCCAAAAATGTATCACAAGTTGATTCGAATTGGTACAGGGTGGACAAAAACGCAAAAGTTGTTTGTTATTTTAATATTGTACCCATTCAATTTTATATGTAATCCTATCCGCTCGACAAAACAGAAAAAGTTTAAAAGTATTTCTTGCCATTTGTTTTTTTTTTAATTTGACGTTAAAAACTGCCATAAATATCCAAGTACAAGTCCTTATTGTTAATTTTACCTATCATATCGTATCTAACAAACTGTTTTGCTAAAATGCTTTTTACTTAAAGCGAGAGAATTGAAATTTTAATGATAATTGGATGCAGAATCAACAAGAGATAAGCACAATATTTCATAAAATGCACCCATTTTGTGAACGTATCTCTCAATCTACGTTAAGCAGAATAGAAAGGAAATACAGAGTATTAGGACCGAAGTACCGAAGCAAGGTAGACCTACACTTGATACTAGTGCGGTGATTATCTAGGGATTTACATATTGGAAAGTCTTCAGTATAAAATATTTTTAAGAAGGCAAAATACCATCCTTATAAAGTACGTCTGTGACTGTGATCGAATGAAGCAACGTTGTATTTGAACGGGCACGTTAACCGGCAAAATATCCGATATTGGTCAAATGAAAACCCAAATTGGATGCAAGAATGCCATAAGCAAAGACCACAAAAAATCAACGTATGGACTGGTATAGTAAGAAATACAATTACTGTCCATATTTTTTCGATGAAAATTTAACAGGAGAATTTTATCTCGATTTTCAAAATACATTAATTCCTGATTTGACCCAGTATTTCTCTGATATCCAAATTGATGGATCAGTAGAAGGAGATCAGTGCGATGGCCCGCAAGATCACCCGATCTTACTTTTTTTTATGGGGTTATTTAAAAAATAAAGTCTACACTAACAGACATGACAATGTCCGTGACCTAAAAGTTCGAATCAGACAGAAATTGCAGAGCGTAAAACCCGAATTTTATACCTCGTTTCGAGTTAAAAAAAAAAAATTTATTTACTTTAAACATTATTACACATTTAAATATAAAAAATATAATAACGAAGCTAACAATTCAGAAATAAAGTCAAGACTGATTAATTTTGATAGACAATGCATGTTTTATAATGAATATTAATAAAGAAAAATACAAGTTTACATTGTTTAGATTAGCAATTTCCAGAAGCTTCTCAATAGGAATGCTGAGTCGCAAAAATGGTGATCTTGCTATTCTAATAGAAGTCAGCGGAAATGTAACTCCCGCTATGCTACAAAATGTTAAATACGAATTTGTTACCAGGTTAAGTTACTGTAAATTCTCCTTAGTTTGCCTTTGTTGAGTGTACGTTTAGTCTTCATAAATTATTTTGTTAAAAATACATTGTCATAAACAACTTTTGCATTTTTGTCCGCCCTGTACCAATTAAAATCAACTTGTGATACATATTTGGAATCAGCTTAGCAAGGGAAATCCGCAAATTGGAAAAAAGGGGGGTGTTTTATTTAAAAAAACTGGGTACTGACGTTATCACCCAAAGATTATTTACCATTTATGATAGATTATTTTTTTAAAAAATAGTAATGTTAAATCAAAAATCGATCTGTTTTGGGATTTTTTCATATAACTGTTTCTTTGGGTAATAATGAATTTATGCGTTACTTTATGGACGCACTGTATATTTTAAAACGGATGCAATGATACTCGAAATTGTTTTTTGTTTGGCTTCAATATCAAGCTAGTTCTGTTTTTTATGGACGTATTATTTATGTCACTCGAACAAAATAAATAATAAAGCATTATGTGATTAAATGTTAATCAAATGTAATAATAATTCATCCGTTTAAATAGCACGTTTGTAAGTAAAAATATTAACTTAAGCTAGATATTTATTTGAAACTTTTTTTTAGGTACGGGTCTATATTTATTTATATTTTAGATTGTTTTCGATATTATCTTAAAAGTTTTAAATTTATTTATATTACATGCATAGAGATAATTAATCAATGCATATTTTATTGTGTGCTGAAAATTTTCAACTAAATTGCAGCTGATAAATTAAAACAAGTTAATTTTTAGTTTATTTAAACCAACACATATGAGTAGGCAGCGATCACTTCTTTTCACTTGATATGGTTCATGCACATGTCTTTTGCCTCTTCTACTTTCCTACAAGCTCGTAGGTTACTGGAAGTCTTGACCTGTCCTCTTTTAAAAAAATTTTGATCTGATCGAGATACGTTCGCCTGGGTCGATATCTACAGACTTGCCCATTCACACTCGTCTTTTAAATCTGTTTCGTCATTCTTCTTTTATCCATCCTTTCTACGTATCCGAACCTTCTTAGCATTCCTTTATCCATCTTTGCTACTGCATCTTCTGTCACATCACAGCGTCCCCTTATTACACTATTCCTTACTTTATCCATCAGGTTCACTCCAGGTATACTTCTCAGTTCGCTTGGTTTCCTTCACACAAAGAACTTCAATCCGTCTTTCTTCTATCATCGTGTAAACTTCATCAATTTTATTATTCAATCCTTCTCTCACATTCCAAGTAGCAAAGTAACTATCCTCAGTCCACGTTTCGCCCTCACGGGTGGTGAGCCTCATCGCTGAAATTTTGACAATAGACAAGACAACCATCACTCATAGCTTCCAATGGGATAAATAAAATCTTTACTAAATAAATACATGGTAGATATTATAAAATTAAAATTAAATTTAAATATATGGTACTTATAGGAAAATATAAAAATTCCAGTAAAATCTCGATGAAAACTCTTTTACCTTAGTTTTTATCTTTAAAAAAAATTCCAATACAAAATATCTAAAATTTAAAAAGTGTCAAAATCTGACTCTTCGTATTTAAAAAACCAAATTAAACACAAATCCTTAACGAATTTACCACAATTAAACACAAAATAATATAACGCAGCAACTAACAGTTATTAACCAAAATAATGTTTTAACAATTTTTTTGAAAATTTGATTTTTTACTGGAGTCATATAAAATGCGACTTTTCTTGACAGTCAACTTGACATTCCTCAAAAAATTGTAAATAATAAATGAGATATAGGGTAATACTGGTTACCTACAGGCCTACAGTTATTAATCTCACTGTTCAGCTATAAGATAATTATTACTGATAGTACTATCAACAATCATACTTTAAAAATATTGTTACTTTAAAGGTGGCGAATAGGATAGGCAGGCATTGTAATATTTAAACGAAAATATCTCGAAAACGACTTAAAATATGGAGGCCAAAAAGGTGTATATACATTTTTTATTTAAAAATAATAAGCGGGGTTAAAAAAATAAATTTTTGGGTAATTCTTACCCTAATTCTTACCCTCGCTTGGGGTTGAAAGTAGTGGAGTCAAAATACCGAAAAAAAATGTCTCTCTCTTCAATCAAAAATCGACGGGCATGAGCGTTTTTCTTACATGTTGACGAGGTTTCTTTATATGGCTGTTTCTTTTTCGGTTGGTCACCCTGTATGTATATGTATATGTGTGTCCGCTTTGATTTCTTAAAATAAATAATAGCCAATAAAAGTGTTACCTACCTCGTTTTAATACGTGAGGATGCATTTAAAGTTTATAACATTCTATTTGTCGTTGCTCTAGTAACACTAGCTGACGATAGGTTTTATTAATATCTTCTTTTTTGAAATACAAAACTAGGGGCGTTGCCACTTTTGGAAAAATGTTTTTTCTAATTTTCTTTTTAAATCGTCAGCGAAATATTGTATGGTTTTTAATGATTTAGGATAGGTAAGGTTTGAGTTTAATATTTGTGTATAGTTCTAACGTTTAATTTTTAAGTAAATGTCTTAATTAAAAATAAAATTGGGATTTTTAACCTTAAATTGAAGCGCCGTAGCTTAAAATGGTTATTAGATCATTCTTAAGGGCTGTAAATTCAAGAATTACGTAACCACCGAGATTAATCGTTATATTTAAGGATAGGTTAGGTATCATGTAAATGGGGCGTGGTTGCCCCTCTACCGCGACCCTTAGTAGGTCTATTGTGACTATATTTGAGGATAAGGTGTGATTAGCGTAGATCGACTAGAAAAAACGCAACCGGCTTTAATAAAAAAGGGACTTACCAAATATTAATGTTCTTTAGCTCCAATGCAGGCATTAGGAATTTCTACTGCGAGTTTCCACGATCGACCGTTTCTGCTCCAAGTATGAACTCCTGCCCTTTTGGATGTAACATAAAGTCGATTGCAATATGTCATCTTTTGTAAACTTTGAACCCAAGTATGCAAACTTATTGACTTTTCCACTCTTTCTCCTCTAAACAGCACCTCACAGTTTCTCATGGTTTCTTTTCTTTCAAAAACCATTACTTTTATCTCGCTTACATTTACCTTCATTCCTTTGATTTTTAGGGCATCATGCATAATATTAACCATCGCCAGCAACTTCTCCACAGATGATGCCAACATGACCTAATTATTGGCGTAAAGAAGGCATCTGACGATCAAATCATTCATTCTCAGTTCAACGCACTCCCTTTTAAATCTTTTAACAACCGTCTATTTATGAGGTAAACAGTTATGGCGAGGTTACACATCCCTTTTTCAATGTTAAACCAGTATGTGTAATGCTACCTTTACACTTTCGCTGAAGTTATCCGTAGTGGGCCGAGGACGACAGTGAGTGGGTCTACTCCCTTCGCCTCGTTCTGCAGGAGCTTGCTTCCGTGTAGGTTCTTGATACCAGAGTCAAAGACGGCGAGGCAAGAATATGAAAAGACTCACTACATTCTTCGAGCGGTGTTGTGTTTGTTTTGAGTTAAAAACGTCATCCACCATCTCCTTTTTTTCCAGTGCTTTAGTATTTTAGTATTTTTTTGTGTAGTAACAATTTAATAAGTTGTAATATGAGAGAGCTGAAGCAGCAACTACTTCAACGATATCCATTTTAAAGACCAACGTATAACTGAGTTTCAAGCGAGTAGACACGAGAATGTGGTTGATAAAATCGTCTCAGTAAACTTCGGCGAGTACCTTGTCCAGAGTTCCTCGCACGAGAGCGTAGAAGTAGCATAAGATACTTATATCCTGACACAAGGACTGGAATCCTCGCAAAGCGATTTCAGCACTCGTATCAAACTACTGCTCACCCCTATACATAGACAATGTCGAATACAATTCATTGATAGTTTTCTAACTCACTAGCTTTTCTGGAAGGCATAAAAATGATCGTTAAGCCAACATTTAAATTGAACGTTTCTATTTGAGCCGTCGCGACGCCCTCGTATACCGTATCGTTGAAAATAAAACAAGTGCATAACGGAAATCGGATTAAAATATCTTAAATCCAAACAAGCAAAGAAAAAAAAGAACCAAATAAAAAAAATGTCCGATATAACTTTGTAAGCGATGCCGTTTCGTGGAATAATTAATAGAGATGAGGTTCGTGTTCTTCGAGTAGTTACGTCTATTTATAGAGAGTTAATACCGTTTCTTTCAATGACCGGCTAATCGAGTAATCCGTTAATTGTAAGATAAATAAGTGTCGCGTTTTCTCGGACGAATAAATAGAATAACAGATTTTGTCACATCCCGACTACCTGACTCTACAACATTAGTTAATTAATTTTAATAAATAATGTAAATGCTGCAGGTGTGTATCTCTTGTATTCTTTCGAATTTTATTCTAAAAAAATGATAAATAAATTTGTTACTATATTACTGAATTTAAATGTAATGAAATGTTTCGAAGTAAACTACATACATAAAGTCACGCCTTTTTCCCATAGAAGTAGGCAGAGATTACTTCCTTCCACTTGCTACGGTTATTACACACATCTTTTGCTTCCTCTACTTTCATTAGTGTTCTCATACATGCTCGTCGGTTGTTGGTACTCTTGACTCTATATAGAAAAGACTGCAAAATCTAGAGCAGGTTTTTTCTCCATTTGACGTAATTCATCTTATCCAAAAATGCTTGCTAAATCGACATAAAATAAGCTCAATATTTTGCAGTCTAGAAACTATTTCAGAAAATGTGGTTAAAAAATTTTCCTTACGATCTTTTTACACATTAAATAACATTTAATATTTAATAAGAGATATTGGATACCGTTGTAATCTGCCTGTCATTTCTATAAATATCACATATTTTTAAAGAATTTACTGTTTCCTGACTAGTGGCTATAAAACTTTACAGTTTGTGGTACATAATGTCAGAACTTTGAAGTTTGAAATTTGACACAACAGTGATTGCAATGTAATAAACAAATTTACGATATCTTTAACATAAGCTACTCAAAGTGGATCATTTATAATAATGTTTTGGTTGGCCGAATGTAAATTGAGAATTATTGTTATTTATACAAATTTTAAATGAAAATTAAAAAAATCTTTTTCCCAAGAATTAATAATATTATTAATTTAAGAGAGTAGACAATGAATATAAAGAAGAAATGAAAAACACAGAACAATTTAAAATAAAATAATGCTCAAAAACATAACAAGTCTCAAAGGCTGAGGTATTTAAAGTGCTTCTTCTTTGTCTCTAGGTGCTGTCTTCGTTTCGAAGGTTGGCAATCATCATAGCAATTCTTATTTTTGAGACCGCAGCTCTAAATAGTTCATTATTACTGCATCCAAACCAATCCCTAAGGTTCTTCAGCCATGAATTTCGTCTTCTTCCCATAGATCTTTTGCCTTTGATTTTTTCCTGCACGATTATTTGTAGCATTTGATATTTTTCTCCCCTCATGACATGTCCCATATACAGCGGTTTTATTTTCTTTATTGTCCGATTCACTTCTCTCTCCTTATGCATACGTCTCATCACTTCCACGTTGGTTATTCTCTCCACCCATGAGATCCTGCTGAACCTAATCTAACCAATATCCTTATCCAGCAAATGCACAACTTTCAACAAATCTGTTATAGTTTAAGCAAAATGAACCACATTACCCAATCAAAGTCTGGCAGTACCTTAAAATTTCCAAATCGGTGTATGGGAAGGTGAGGATCAACATAATGGCCAGCACGACCACCTGATCTTAAGCACTTAGACTTCTTCTTTTGAGGATATGTAAAAAGTCATCATCATCTCCCAGCTTGGTGTTGAGTCCACTGCTGAACATAGGCCTCAATTAAACTGTTCTACTGGGCTCTATCTTGAGCTTTTCGAATCCAGTGTCCGTCTACTCTTTTTATATCGTTGCTCCAACGTGTTGGCGGTCTTCCTCTGCTTCTTTTGTCTGCGCGGGGTCTCCAATTTATTATTTTTAGAGACCATCTGTCGTCTTTGAATCTTGCAACATGTCCTGCCCATTTCCATTTTAGTGTCGTGATTATCTGTATTATGTCTTGGACCTTTGTTATTTGCCGGATGTACGTATTTCTTACGCGATCTTGGGTTCGAATTCCAAGCATAGCTCTATCCATTTTTCTCTGAGCATCCTCCAATCTATGTACGCTGTTGCTTGTCAGTGTAAGCATTTCGGCACCGTAGATCATTACTGGTAATACGCATTGATTGAAGACTTTTGATTTTAGGCTTATCGGTATGCTGCTTCTAAAGACATCCCTCAGTCTACCGTATGTAAAAAGTATGGTATACAAAATTAAACGAATACAGCTGACTTAAGAAAAAGAATAACTTTGTGATGTCATTTTATATAATCTAAGGTTAATGTGTTTCAGGATTTTATATAAATATGCCAAATAATTAAAAAAATGAATGTATTCCATTGGGCTTTTGCAATTTTTCTTCTTCTTCTTGCTTCTCTGTCTTGTGCTAGATGTATTGCCTCGTGCATTAAGTGTCCCGTCATTTCTTTTAATCTGTCGGTCCACTTCATTGGAGACCGTCCTCTAGGTCTTTTTCTCTCAACTTTTCCCTCGACCACGAGGTTATCCATATCACCTGTTCTTCTAGCTATGTGGCCAAAGTAACTGAAATATGCTCTATTGATTTGGTTTAGTAGACGCTTTTTTGATTTTAAGTTGTTGTATAACAGAGGCGTTTTTTCTGCGTTCCACCCATAATTCGAAGGCTTCAATTCTTTTTCGATCTGTTTACTGTAGTGTCCATGTTTCAGCGGAATAAACAGCTATTGGAAAGATCAAGAAATTGGCCAGCATTACTTTCACTGTTTTTGTAATGGTTTAATCTCTTCAAATTTTTATGAGTTCAGTTGGTACTGATCTGGCCATTGCCGATCTTCTCTTTATTTCCTATGAACAGCCTCCATCTTTGGTTATCAAAGATCTCAGGTATACAAACCACATCATATCTCGCTACTTTTTTAATATTGGATGTGTCGTCCGCATACCTCAGAATACTTATGCTAAATAATTCAAATAATGAATGTATTCCATTTGGCTGTTGCACACTGTATACAAATCAATGCTATTATAAGAAGCTTGGTTTATGGGGGGTAAGGGACATTGTGTAGGATGTAACAATGTAAAAAAATACCATTATAAAAGATCCAATACAAGTAAATAGACAATAAAAGAAAAAATACAATGGCTAAAACATCTAGAGTTAGCAAAAAATTGAGTTCTAAAAAATTCTTTTATGCGTGCACAATCCCAAGGACAGAGGATTTGTCCTGCGACAATATTGATTTTATAAAATTTTACTGATTATTGACCAATGCTTATTTATCTAAATTTTCCAAATCGTAAAAATAAACAAAATTAAAAACAAACAAAACTAATAATGACATTAACATTTAATTTATATATGGTTTAGATCAAGCCATACGATTTTTCCGAAGGACCTCACGTCCTTGGCGGCCTTTCGCTGCAGTAGAACTCGACACGCAAAAGTATGTTCACGACAGCAATAAAAATGTTATCCCTGAAAAAGACTATGAATAAATGGTCGGAATAGATGGCCATCGAGGATCTGGAATCGTGATCATTTTCGGATCGTTAACATATTTTATTTTCGCTTCTTTGCCATTTTTCATGTTCGCTATTTTTAGTTTTAATCAAATGCGTCTGAGAAAATTTATTTTTCTAATAAATAATTTCACGAATCGTGAAACACATCGGGATAGTAATTTACCGCAGTATGGGGAAGAAGCATAATTAAACTCCAGGAAATTGAGAGTCTAAAAATATTTGTAATATAATAGAAAATTTCCTTTGAGCTGGATTACTGATTAAAAACAAGTTTATTGGAATAAATGATCTTGTAAAAATTGTTATTATGAATCCGTTTCAAAGGACCATGTACATACATAAATACATGCATATAGTCACGCCTTTTTCCCGTAGGGGTAGACAAAGACCACTTGCTACGGTTCTTACACAAATCTTTTGCTTCCTCTACTTTCATCAGTGCTCTCATACATGCTTCGTCGATTGTTGGTGCTCTTGACTTGGCCTTTCTTCAAAACAATGTTGATGTGGTCGAGATAAGTCCGGTGAGGTCGACCTCTACCGACTTGTCGCGGGCCGCCCGCGTGGCAGGCGAGCATTCTACCACTAAACCACCGATGAATTTCGTTACGTGACGATTTTTACTAAATCTCACTATCCGTTTTTTTATTTATTCGTATCAGAAGCATCACAAAAGATATGGTATTTATAAAGTATTACACTAAATAATCTTTGCCCAATAACGGGCGACGTCTACGATATTGGGTTTGACTGACATTAGATCCTTCAAGGTGCACTTTGAGAGGCACAATCTACATTCGTACAGGTGGGTGGTTGTCACCTCTTTTCCGCAATTGCAGAGCGTTGTGGTTGTTGGAAAATCCCATCTGCTCAGATTGTCTTTCGATCTTCCTACGCCTGACCGTAGTCTGTTGATCGATTTCCACACTGTTTACTTTTTATTGTATCCAGCAGCTAAGCTCTCAAGATTTTTCTAGTCTGAGAAGTTATTAGGCAAATAATAATTACTATCGTCGAAGTCCTATAGACGTCACAAACACCAACGAACAACAACGTAAAAAAGAAAAAAAACGCATAACATCTTCGGTTAGGTTATATTTAGTGTTATAGTTTAGTTTCTAAAAAAATCAATAGGTTGCGCGGTTTATTTTCAGAACGCGCTATAGAA
Source organism: Agelastica alni (assembly GCA_950111635.1). Classification (NCBI taxonomy): domain Eukaryota; kingdom Metazoa; phylum Arthropoda; class Insecta; order Coleoptera; family Chrysomelidae; genus Agelastica; species Agelastica alni. The sequence continues at coordinate 13,882,559 of OX467712.1, forward strand.
TTTTTTTTAGATTCTAAAAAAAATCGATAGATGTCATGGTTTATTTCTATAACGCATATGGTGATTTAAAAAGAAATTATTTGATTTTAAATCGGACAACAAGAAAAAAGTTATCCTTATTTAAAGACATTGAGAAAAAAACCAAATTATTTATAAGTATGAAATAAAATTGTACAATAACGAAATGATATATCTGATTTGTGAAAGTTATATGTGAGGATATTAGCCCCTTGACCCTTAACAGAAAGAGAAATATTTATGTCGTTAAAAGAGGACAAGTACTTCCAAGTGCATGTGTTAATTTATGATGATCTTGACCTGAGGTTTCACTTGCCTGCCCTTAATAACGTCCATGAAAAAATAAATAGCTTCCTAATGGGTTCATTAGACGTATTAAATGTTCGTTTCTCAGTTATCCTGAACTTTAAAATTTGTCGATTGTAAAAAAAAGGATTGTAAGCAAATAGATCAGAATAATTTTTACGAAAGACATTTTTTGAAAATATGAAATAATTACACTGTCTAACAAACGTAACAATAAAAAAGTGTAGGAATGATGATAAACTGATCGTGATGATGAAATACTGTTGGCGCACCCTACACGTCTTATTACTAATGACAGAATTCCCATCACGAGCCAGTAAAGATGACTTAAAATCAGAAAATCATAATTCTCATCAAAATAGTTGTGTCTTCCTTGCACGATCATTTTCAATGTTATCCGGACGAGGTAATGACGTTAATACTGATCGTGTGTGGACCGCTTAATCCACTCGAGGTCATATTTTATTTTAATTTCTTATCAATCATAAATTAATTCATAACTTTACCATTAACTACTGCTAGATTCGTATCAACAGTGCGTTTTCAAAAGTTTCGGTCAGGAAACAGTGATACAGTATCTCGTATCTCGGGGTTAATAACCTCATTTCGTATGTACTATTTACTTGTAATATTCTTTGTGACTTTTAAAAAACTAAATGCCTGATCTTTTAAAATAGTTACCAAATTTTCAGTAAGATTGAAAATTTTAGTTTTCATCAACAAATTTATTGATAAATTTCATATCCTTGTTTGTATGTAAACATATCATCGGTTACTATATGAAAATAAACTGCTAATTTTTCATTTAAATCATTTAAACTGTTGCGAGAATTTCTGAAAAGCACTTGCGTTAAAAACAAATTTAATCATTGGCTTCGATCCAATGCCATTTGTTATAAATCACGCACGCTTTAGATAAAAATTGATTGAACCTTTGTTGCTGTTATATTTAAGAGATATTTATAGTTTGGTATGTGCCTTATATTGCGAAACTCCGTTTTCGTGCAATTAACTTTGTTGGATTTATTGGCGTGTAAAGACAATTTTTATTCATTAACGTGTAGCAATCTATGTTACGTCTACATTCCTTATCATTCTTATCAGTCCGTTTCTCAACAACTTGACACAGTGGTATGTTATCGGAAATCATAAAAATAATCCAAAAACTACCATTACAATTTGAATAATTGTGTCTTATACGCTTGTGATTTGAAGCGTTATTAGTGAAATTATATATTTATTGAAAATTGGTAAAAATGTAAGCTCAGAAACTGCCTCCGTTGGACCTAAACCCCATTGCGGAGTTTCAAAAAGCTTTAGAAGGAGTAATGTCAAAATTCGGGTTTCGCAAACTCGGACTCATTACTATAACTTCCCAGTGTGAAGTAAAAAAAGGGACAGACTCAGAGGAAAATGAAAGAAACAAATTAAAGAAGTAGGAGTAGGAAGGGAAGTGGCAATGGATGAAATCAAATGAACAGTAAGCGATAAAAAAAGATGAAAGAACTGGAAATAGGAAAGAGATCAACGTCTGACACCCAAATAGGGCGTTAAGGATTAAAATATAAAAAAAAAATTACATACAATAATGGAAAGGTTATAAAACCGTAGCAGCAATTGAAAATATAAAAAAAGGTATCAAGTCAACGAAGAACCATTCCACTATAATGTCGGTTAACCATTTAGCTCCCGATGACTGTAGAGCTTGTGGTACAAATAATTTCCGATATAATCATTTAAAGACAATTCCAAGGATCATGAGTAGGCCGAAGGTTCGACATTTTAAACGAATACAAACTGTATTAAACTTGACGAAGAAATACTTTAAAAACCAATAACCTGCTTTAAATAACCCTCGCATTCCCCCTAATTCCCCAGCGAGTAATATGGCTCGCTGATATACCGACTTTCGCTGTAGGTCTTTCGAGGTGTTTAAAGAATGAAAAATGTGTTATTCCTTCGGGAATAAAAGGCGGAATGTTCTTTTTTTATTTTGAAAGGATATTAGCAGACAAAATTTCAAAAAAAATATATTTTACAATTTTGGGACCCACCCAATGTTACGGTTACTCGTGAACTTGGTCTCTAGGATTTTTTTTCATTTTATAACTTTTACTTTTTCCTGTATTGACATTCTTATACCCACATTAATTTAAATATCTACAATATGCCTTTGCACAGTTAAGCAATGAAAAAACGTTTAATATTTACATAATTACAAATTTTCTGGTTTGTACAAACAGGAGGATTTTAGACGAGGAAGAGTTTTTGCTGCCCGAGCTTATTCTGAAGAAAATACATCAGCAAAATGGAATTTAATAAGACTTTCTCGTTACACACGTTAATTCTCATTTCATTTTGCAGGCTTAACTCTGTTAGGTCTATTAATAGGAAAGAATCACGGTGTGGGCGACAACTGTTATTAATCGTATGAACTTCTCGAGGTGTGAACAACAAACTAAACTCCATTTTTTTATATGGGTGAAAAGTGAACTTTATATATTATTTTGAGCAATTAAAGCATTGAAAGTGTTATATTTAAAAGATTTTATGTAAAGAATTGGTGTTAATAAACCACAAAATCCGAAAATGCAAAGAAATAAAAAAGGTGATATGAAGATAAAATCGCGGAAAAATATGCTGTGTTTCACAATGCTCTACATATGGCAATTCGATTATATCTTTGCATAAATTTTCTTCAAAGCTTAAGGCAGCTGAGAAATTAAAGATGATTTTACAGATAGAAAAACAAATTTGCGGCAAGTACTTTTTAAAAGATGATTTTAACAGTGATAAGTTTGATTTTGTTGTCCGATGGTCTATCATTTTATTTGTTATTATCCATGGTGACTTAAACAACACAGAGAAAGCGTTTAAAAGATGAATCTGTTCCTAGCCAGAACCTTTTGAGTGTTGAAGTATCAACATTCCATAATTAAGAAAGAAATAGAAGTGACCGAAGAAAATTGGATTATTATATATAATCCTTAATCCACAAAATACAATATGTCCGAAATTGATATTTCGACTTTTATAGGCATTGCAACAAGAATAACAGGGACAACAGAACTAAAAAACTTCGAAAACAAACCAAAATTGATACCTGGACACACCTGATCTTTATTGGCATTTAACAAGAATCCAATAAAACTAAAACGTCGAAAACAAACCTTAAATTCTGCTTTAATCCAATAGTTTAACACAAATAATCAACTCAAATCTGTGAGATAACTAAAATTCCTTCCAATAAAAACTTTGTTTTTACAAGCGATCAAATTACAGAATATTTGTTGTTCACACCTCTAAATGTTCTAAATGTTTGAATGTGTCAAAGAAAGTGCCGCAACTTGAAAAAAAGAGGAAAATTGAGAAAATCCTAGGCTCAATCAAAGAAAATGAAGCTTATAGTTACCTATAGTGATCATACAAATAATGTACCAATATGTATTGGTAATAAACTTGACAAAGAAAATTAAGTTTCTTCATCAGTATCAGTAAAGGCATCAATTAATTGCATCTTGTTTTGCCATCAGATTTAGATAGAAATGATGAAATAAATGATAATAACTCCAATTAATGATGTTAATTTACAAAAATGGGTATAGGTGTTTTTTATGATATAAATTCTTTTTATATTGAATCCATATCGACTTTTTCCAGTTGATTCATTAGTAACAGAAAAGGAATTAACTGCATCTTCATCGGTCTTCAGATTTGAAAAGAAATCCATTAGAAATAAAGAAATAAATGGTAATCACTCCAGTAGATGCTGGTGCTATTCTACAGAAATGGGTATAGGCAAATAAAATGTATAAACTCATGTCGAATCCATCCCAACTTTCTTCAGTCGATTTTATTGCCATCAGGGTTATCTGGATGTTTTACTTGTCCATTGGATTTTTGTGTGTGTTTTTTTATCGGATATTTCATGTATGTAAGTTCCAAAATTAAGAATTTATGGTCAATAACTTATAATTTTTGGAATACCTATAAAGAAAACATGCACATTGCAAAAATGTGGCCATATTTGTTTTAACCTCCATAACAATCCGAATACATTACCACATTGGAGAATGATTTTCGGGTTTATAGGCCGTCGTTGGTCCGAGTGAATTATCGACGTTTCGCCATCTTGAGTGGATGGCATCTTCGGGGGATGTAATGTCTGCTTTTTAAGGCTGACGGTTTGTGAAATTTGTATGTCACGATCGTAGGTCATATACATTTTGGTGGGTGGGGCATATTTGAGGGCTGTTCAAAAATAGGTCACGTTCCGGAGAATCATTCTTTTTATGTTTGTGAGGAAGTAGCGTTGTATTTTTAAGTACAGATACCCATATTCTATTAATTTTAAGCGTTACCCCAGATTAATTAAAGTTCTGCTGGTGTTTATGTATTTCAATCACTTAAAAGTGCATAAAATTTGGGTGACTTTGAATTTAATTCTGTGATCATTATTATTAGTTGTGTGTTCCGCGACGACAGATTTTTCTTTATGTCCAAGACGGCAGTTGGTTTTGTGTTCTTTGACCCTTGTGCTAATGGACCGTTTAGTTGTTCCAATGTAAACACTTCAACAAGTGCATGGAATACGATAAACACCTGCAGAACTTAATGGGCAGATTTCAGATAGTTTTCGATCCAAGAAGAGCCCCACTAAGTTCTGCAGACGTCAATATTTCTCCCTTAACACTTTATATCCATTACAAACATACCGTATGATATAAGATAACTGAACTAAACTCATTTTACAAAGCCAATCAACTTCACTACTTTAACTTAACAATACGTATTTTGGCAACTAATCAAGCGTCAAATAAGTTAGCTTGTTGTGCAAATCTGTAGAATAATAAACTATGTTGTCAACATCAACCCATTTTCACGAAAGACTGTGTTAACCCCTATTACATGCACAATAGCGCATTTTCAGCATTTGTTTTGTTCTCTTTTTGGTTATTATTATTTTAAGGGAGCCTAATTTATTTTCTTCAACTACTTAATTACAACACATAGAACAATAAAATTATGCAATTAACAAAGTGACTGTCGGCAATTTTTTTTAATAAAATCATTAAAGGCATCGCCTATGACTAAGTACATGATGACGTTAATCAGACAAACAAACACAGAATGTTTTGTCGAGTTATTTTTAGATCAAAACGAAGTTATTGTTCTTTATCGAGAGCTGTTTCTTAATGTTAAATGTTCTGCCATTGTTTTCACTGCCCCATTTTTTATGTATGTATTACTATTGTCTTCACGGCTACTATTGCTGTTATATTGATTTTATATTATTGCGATTGTGTCTACAATCTGATCCTTGCATCCTGAATGTTTAATAGTTGCGTTTACACAACAGCACCGTTTATTTCTTGAAGCATAACCATTTTTAACACGCTTATATTAGTTTCACCTGTATCTCGTATGTATGTTTGTAACTGACTCTTTGGCCTCGATTTTGCCCTACTTTAAGCGATCAGATTTAATTTAAACTTCGCACACTCGTCAAAGACCGACGACAATGCAATAATTAGATCAAAATATCCGATTATCCTGATTGCTTTCGTCAGGATTCATAAATTTTTTTAGGGATCCTTTGTATGAGAGTAAGAGAGATATAACTAGTGCGTGGACTACGCATGCGCGCAGAATAAATGTTAACAAATCGCATCTGTGGTTCAGTGGTATAATGCTCGCCTGCCACGCGGGCAGCCCTGGTTCGATTCCCGGCCGATGCATTCTTTTTGTGTTTTTACCATTCAATATATAATTTTGATAGTGACTAAAACAAATGACCGAATCATTCCGCGTCGGCAAGGGCGTAAGACAGGGATGTGTTGTAAGTCCACTTCTGTTCAACATTTATGGCGAGTGTATTATCCGTAAAGCTACAGAAGGCTAAGAGGGAGGTATATCTGTGGGCGGAAGAACAATCAATAACCAATCAATAACCTGACGATACTACTTTATTTGCCAGCAACGAGCAAGAGCTAACAGAACTGTTACAGCGGGTTGAGATGGCTGGTCAGGAGGCAGGGTTAACTATTAACAGATCAAATACAAAAATAATGATTATTGACTGACCAAGAAACAACAGGCCTGAAACCAAGGAAATAAATGGTATAGCTGTGGTTAATCAATTCGTGTATCTGGGATCGCTTATAACGAATTCAGGGGGATGCACATCGGAAATCGAAAGGCGGTCAGCAGTTGCAAAAGAAGCCATGGCAAGGCTTACTAAGATCTGGAAGAGTCATGACATAACCCTATCCACCAAGACCAGACTCGTTAAAACTCTAGTATTCTCAGTCTTCTCATATGCATCAGAGTGCTGGGCACTCAAGAAAACGGATAAACGCGCTATCGATGCTTTTGAAATGTGCTGTTGGCGAAAGATGTTACGCATATCATGGACACAAAGAATAACAAACGAGTCGATTATAAACCAATTGAAGATCAAAAAAAGACTGCGCATTATCGTCTCTGAGCAAATAACATCAATTTTCGGACATATCGTCCGAAGAAACGGACTGGAAAAACTCACCGTCCAGGGGAAGGTACAAGGAACGAGAAGCCGAGGTAGATCACCAATCAGATATGTGGACCACATTGTCAGGGAAACCGGAGTACCACTCAACGAATGTTTCAAAACCGCGGAAGACAGGCGGATATGGAAAGATCTCACAGATCACAGATCATGATGGCACGATACCCGAAACGGGTGACCGAATAGAAAGAAGAAAACAAATCGAACTAAAAAGCGAAAAATAAATAATAGAATAAATAAATAAAAGAACTAAAATACACGCTTTTAGAGTCAATCAAACTAAAAAGTAAAAAATAATTCTAATTATAAGAATAAAATTACCGACGAGAAAATTAACGTCACCGTTCTAAAATCGTTCTGCGTTTCGGAATGAAAGTACCCCACGCTTTTATAACAGTGACATTAATATTTTCGTCAGTAATTTTATTCTCATGTTAAGAATTATTTTTTACTTTTTAGTTTGATTAACTCTAAAAGCGTGTTTTTAAGTTTTTTTAAACTATAATTTATTATTTTTTTTTAACATTTACTCTATACATACATTCGATTTTCACTTCAACGAACGTTAACTGAAAAATGTTACTTTTAAAATTACATCAGATCATGCGAAGTTAACGGAAGCTATTATTTTTTGCCAACGATTGTGATGAAGAGGTAAAAATTTTACCCACGCACTCGTTCCAGTTTCTTCGAGTTATTGATAGTTGTGACTAATCCGTCACTAAAAGTTATTTGGCATTTCGTTATGAAATTACAATGTCCGTGAATGCTAATCTCCAAAACCACGTTTTGAAGGCCGCCTTCTTCAGAAATCAAATAAGCTTTTAAAAATCTAACGGCGAAATATTTTAAAAACGCTTTTTTATGGAAAAGTTTGTTTTTGTTAACAAATTTTAAGGCTGGTCCTCGCATTGGTGAATTTTAGGAATTCATTTTTAAGATTGGTGGTTTTTGGAACACATGAAATTCTAGTTTGTTTTGATGAAATTCAAATAGTCGATGTATATACGTATCAACGATATGCTGTTAATTTATAACGGGTCTCATGAATAATCAATAGAAAAGTTGTATTTCTACTTTCGCAGTTTATTTATTTTTATATGCTTTCTTTTATTTTATCGATGATTTCTAATTATACGGGATGACTCGTAGTTTTATTACTAACATCTCTTTAAAACTAATAATTATTTATTAAAAAATTCACGCGTGGCAATTAACCTAGATTAACTAAATTAATTTCAATACTAAAATTATAGTAAATTTTTTATCTTAAATGATTCTAACTAAAATGTTAATATTGACATGTTTAAAAAAACTAAAACAAGTTTAAAATTTTGCTCTTTAAGATAGATGGTATTTTTTTATGTTTGTGGGTTTTTAATTTTAATTAGTATTATTTTATAATATAATATAAGATCAAAAAAGAAAGGGGGGTCCGCCAAGGAGATACATGATACCAAACTATTTACATTGGCATTGGAAAGCGCATTTATAGGCCAAGCAATAGGGGTTTAATCGTGACAGTAATACTACCTAAAAACCGACTGTGCCATTATGTTCAAGTAAATGGAGACATTAATTGTTTCATGTTTTCGACTCTCAAATGTGATTACCCTATTTATTATAAACATTTTAAACAAAAAAAAGGCACTTTTTTTAGTTGATTGTTAATAACTCAACAAATAATAAAGTAATCGAAATGGTATAAATAGAAAAAATGTAGGTAATTGAATTACGACCAATACAAGCTTTCGAGCGATTAGATCAGATAACTAGAAGCCGAGAAAACTACGGAAAAGCGGGAAATTCGACGTTTTTTTTTAAAATTCGTATCTCCGTTGTTTATTATTTTGTAGAATCGAATCTTTGCAAAAATGTTCTAGTACTTATGCACTTCACGTGTGCAAAAAACTGTCGCTGTGAATCAATCGGTTTGGGTGTAATTGTAATTCAAAGTTTTTTAAGCGTTATTTTGCAAAATCGCTGGATGCGTCTGAGATAATTCGATTTTAAATTTTAAAACGGTTTTCAAAAATATAAGATCCGTACAACAAAACTTATATTCTCGTTATCAATTCAAATGATGGGAAGTGCCTTAAAAACGCTGGAAAAGCCGGTTCGAAACGGCGGATCGCGCGGAAACGCTCGAGTAGTGGGGGTGAGAGGCTCAGAAATCCAGCAGACCTAATAACAAAACAAAAATTTATTGTAAAGAACTTATTATTCTAGCTAATTTTTTGATCATTTATTAATTTTGCAAAATATCGTTTAAAAAACTTTGAATTACAATTACACCCAAACTAATTGATTCACAGTGACAGTTTTTTGCACACGTGAAGTGCATAGGAACATTTTTGCAAAGATTCGATTCTACAAAATAATAAACAACGGAGATACGAATTTTAAAAAAAAACGTCGAATTTCCCGCTTTTCCGTAGTTTTCTCGGCTTCTAGTTATCCGATCTAATCGCTCGAAAGCTTGTATTGGTCGTAATTCAATTACCTACATTTTTTCTATTTATACCATTTCGATCACTTTATTATTTGTTAAGTTATTAACAATCAACTAAAAAAAGTGTCTTTTTTTGTTTAAAATGTTAATAATAAATAGGGTGACCACATTTGAGAGTCGAAAACATGATACAATTAATGTCTCCACTTACCTGAACATAATGGCACAGTCGGTTTTCAGGTGGACTTAATGTCAACAAATCACTCATTTTATGCCGTATTTCTTGGACTATTAAAAATCTGCCCTGGGAAAACAAAGGTATCAACATCGATGGAACTCGACTATATCACCTCCGTTTTTCTAATGATATTGTTGTCATTAGTAACGACATTAATGAGCTGAGAGATATTGTTACGATATTACTTATTTCTTGGGTCCGGTAATTTTAAACTCTCGATACAGTAACAAAACAATTTTTATTCCAATACTTTTACACAATAAATTTTACTTTTACAGATGACTTCGATATTCACTTAGATATTTAACTAATTACAACTTTTTCAACTACAGTAAAAGCTCTTTATTCGCGAGGTATATGTTTCGTAAATATGCCGCGAATACAGAAACCGTGAATATGGAACGGTAATTTATATGGGATGAGGGGATACGTTTCTACGTGACAAAATAAAAAACAAATATATAAAAAAAATCAATGTAATTGAAATTTTTGACCATATTGATTAATTATTATCTTCAGGCTTAGACAATGGTTTTTGCCTACCGCGGCGAAGGTGGCTTATGTCAAATGCCGAACCAAGGTTTATTTTACTTTTTTATTAGTCCATTTGACGAAGCGTTTACAAAGGATATTGGGTTGGATACCTATTGGAATCCTTTTTATTAATATGTGCCACGTTTTCCAAGAAAGTGAATTCCTCAAATCATTCCATCACAATGTCCGGAAATACCCTTGAACCAAGTCCCTCCATCTCGATTTTGGGAGTCACGGTGTCCAATAATATGTCTTGGCATGACCATGTTGCTAACATCGCAAAGTCGGCAAGCCAGAGGCTAGGTTTTCTGTGGAAAGCCAGAAAGTTTTTTACTCCTGATCAACTGTTGATCCAGATTCCATTCAGAAAAGAGCCATTCGCTTGATAAACAGCTCAACTCTCACAGATACCCTTCACCCTCTAGAACATAGAAGAAGAGTTGCAGACCAGTCATTGCTCTACAGATATTTCCATGGCAGATGTTCCAGAGAAATAAAAAAACTCTTGTACCACCATTGGCCACATTCGGCCGAAGAACTCGGCACGCTGATCAGTCTCACCCATTTACTCTCAAGATTCACACTACAAGGACCAATCTTCATCAAGAATCCTTCTTTTACAGGGCTGCTACGGAATGGAATAAGCTTCCAAAATCAGTTTTTCCAGAGAACTATGACCTGCAACTTTTTAAAAAGCGTGTCCACAATCATTTTCTTTCTATAATCCCTTCTCCTTTTAATAGTCGCAGTGCGGGCCGTCCGCGGCCCACACGATAGGTCTACCCTTTTTGCGACTATTTAAAAAAAAAAAAATGTATGTACCGATGCACCGATTAGATCCGCGAATAAAGAAATCTTTGGGCGCGAATATAGGAATTGGGTCGCATTTTTTTAATCCGCGAATGGTGAAAACGCAAATGATAAATCATAATTCCAGAGTAATCGCCACTATTCGACTTGTTTTTTGAGTCCGGAACAATCCTTTTACCATTTCGACAAACTCGCATGTTTTGAAGCTCTATTGCTTGACCTAATGGAAATAATTGTGAAGTCAGTAGTGGTTTTTAGAAGTGAGATTTAATAAATAAATACTGTTAGTTTTTGATTGTGTACTACTTATTAAAGAACCCATAGGCGTAACACTATTTTTATGTCCAATTGCCTTATCTTTTGCTGTTTTAGCTTTCCAGAGTAATCTGTTGATCCTTCGACTCTTTATTTTTAAAATTCCGTCTTTATAGACGTAGATAGTTTGTGTATGAACCTGAGTTTTATTGATGCTTTCAACCAGCAATTATTATTAACTAGCTCTCGGTGTCTAGTTATTTACAATAATGTTCCAGTTTTATTTTTTACAAACAGAAAAAATAATGAAGCTAATCAAACAAAAATACTTTGGGTTAGTACTTTTATAAAATATTTTTATTTTACTATATTAACTTCGCAGTGGAAGTTATAGTAATGGGTCCGATTTGCCGAATCCCTAATTTTAACATACCTCCACATTTCAAGGTCCCCAGAGTCGAATACAACAGTTTTTAAGTGGACGCCTGTGCGTTCGGAATTATTTTTTGTCTCGAACCAAAAATGATATCGACGTGGGATCATGAATTTGACGCATAATTACGCAAATTAGAACTGATTAGATTTTCAGCAAAATCGGCCGAGCTGTTTTTTATGGAGAATCAAAAAACTGAAAAAAATGGTAAACTTTCGATATTATTTTTCGTCTTGATTATCTCGAGAACAAAAAATGATATCGACGTGGGACCAATTGCATTCGACGCATAATTACGTAACTTAAAACTGATTAGATTTTAAGCAAAATCGGTCAAACTGTTTTTTATGGAGAATCAAAAAACTGAAAAAAATGGTAAACTTTCGAAATTATTTTTCATGTCATTTATCTCGAGAACCAAAAATGATATCGACGTAGGATCAATTGCATTCGACGCATAATGACGCAACTTAAAACTGTTTAGATTTTTAGCAAAATCGGTCAAGCTGTTTTTTATGGAGAATCATAAAACTAAAAAAAAATAGTAAACTAATAATTATACTATTTTTAATACAGAATTCTAAGATCTTCCGAATAATATGATTATTTTTTTGACTGCGGAAACTGATAATATGATTATTGCATGTGAGGAATATTTGTATAAAAACTATGATGACAATATTTTTAATAATAATATTTATAACAACAAAATATGTGGTATTTTTTTATTCTTTTCGCTAGGAAGTTAGTCGTGTGTCCAAATATTTTATTTTGTTTGAAAGTTACGCTACCACAGCGGCGACAGTCTACCTACAGTTTACCAAAACATTACACAACTTGCTCTGAAAAACGTTGCAACTAAATAAGCTTATTAAACCGGCAGCTACGACTGGTAGCAAAACCATGGAATTACAAAAACTTTAGAAACGCTAAACAACGATCATACTGGCGGGGGCGGATTTAACATTAGAAAACGGGTGCGGTGAGGGCGGAGGTGGGGGTGACAGGAGTTGTTTGACGACGTACATCTTTAATCCGGTGGAAACGTGCACCGGGACGCCCAGTCCTGAAAAATCTCTTGTGAAGACGCCGGATTCGACGAAGAAATCGAGCCCGGCTCAAGATGTCATTTCGTCGACGGACGTCGCCCACATGCATCCGAATTTTCTCTACGGGAAAGTGCTGCCCGACGGAAAACCGAATTTTCTCACCGATTACGAATTGAGTTTTAAAAATTGCAATTTCGGCGCGGGAGCCGACCATGCCAAGTGTTGCGTTGGGGGACATTTTGGAAGGTTTGTATTTGCGACAATTACAATCGAACTTATTTAATTTCAGAACGTGTTTCAAATATTTGACAAGTCCATTATTTTTTCAAAGAAAGTCTGTATTTCACTGTTTTACCACTAGTACTTGTAAAAAACAATTAACAATAATTGTTTAAAATACATCGGTAGCAACTACACTAGAGGCAAACCTGTTAACTAAATTAAAATTTCCCATGCAGTGAAATCCAGAGTTAGATTAATAAATTGCTTTCATGATAATTAAAATTGTTAACATTTTCCTTACGAATTCGACTATTTTTATTAAAGCTTTGCAGTTAAATTAACACCAAAATAGTTAAGTTGCTGGTAAAGCCTTGTTTACACCGAAGTTAGCAACAGAAATGTTAATACTTTTTATGTTACCAACAAAAGGTTAGGTTAGGTTCAGTCATTAACATTTTTCCACGTCACTTGCTTCGGGCCCACTTGGCATTATTCGCGCTGTTGGGATCACAGATCGCAACACTTCCTTTTTAAATTTTATTTTTTCCAGTTTTAATCCTTTAAGACGTCAATGTCTTAAAACCGTTTTACTCCAGGCAAAATTCGCTCTCCTTCACCTTACCCTCGATATCTAACCTAACCTAATATCTCTGACCGGTACGCCAGCCGGCCTTCCTTTCCCCTTTGTTTGCAATGCGCAGTCTCGGGTCGGCTCAGTAGCAAGTTTCCTCTCTCAACGCGCCGACTCGATTCAACGTAGTATTCCTCCGACCGTCGAGAGTGACGAGTCATTCCGTTGTTCCAAGCTTTATTTGTTCCTATTTTTCCATGACATTGAAGTAAGAGTCAATGTTTGTAGTGCTCGTAGTGCCTGGTGTGTTGTTGGAAGAAAAACATAGTATTTTTATATTTTGTGTTATATAAAACGTTAAAAAAAACCCAGCGAATTGGGATTATTACAGTCCACTAATTATATTGTATTATAAGTTGAGTAAACACTATTCGCATGTAGAAAAAGGAAATTTACAAACACCCGATTACTACACGAGCTGTAGAGGGAGGAATCAGTGTTACCAACAATTAATTGTTAATAACACAGAATGTTACCAACAATTTAAAACGTTTTTAAAATGGTAATAATATTTTGTTATCAAGTAACTTCAGTATAAACGAGGCTTAATATTCTAATCTTAACTATAAAATTTTTAGCTTATTTCTTGTAGTTCATGGAGACATTAAGAGTTATATATTTACTAAATTAGCTGTTCCGAATTTCTAATACAAGAATAACGTTACAAAAAAAAATTCGATTAATTGCATTATGAACCGGCCGATGAAAGAATTTATCACCAGAGTTTGTCTGTCAAGTACTGAAACTCCCTGTATAAAAATGCAGTACCTTATTAAACTTTAATATACTTTGTACCAAATATTTTATATTATTATCAAAAAAAAATGAATATTTAAGATTATATAATATTATGAAAACGAATTAACTGCAACCCAAAAAATCGTTTGTAAAACAATTAAAATAATCGTTTTAAGTCAGTTTGTGTTTTTCTTAGCTTATTTTTGAAATTTCCAATTTAATCTGAAGTTAATTAAGTTGGATTATTAAATAGCTGTCTGAACGTATTTTAATTGGTAGATTAAATAAATTATTTCTGCAACAACATCGAATAATGCCATTTAACAATCGTAGATTTAATCATTGACGGCTATACATTTTGCGTATCATTTCATACTGCATATCGAGACTGACACATTATATGATTCGGTGACACGCGCTTTGATCCTCTGACAAAATATCCCCGAACCATTTTTGCTCTTAGTATCTGTATGTATGATAGCACTTTGTATCAACATTGCACCGTCAGCAAATATTATTTTTGTTGTTGCGCTTTTTTCTATACGTCATCCCTTCAAAAAATAATAGATTATGACCCTTTTGTGGTCGTATACATTTAAGAGGCATTTTTACTAATTTAGTTAATAGACCTGTGCCAGAGAACCAACCAAACTGCGCCAATGGCTCATGAGCTTCATGCAAGATCGCTCCTTACATGTGGCAGTTGACGGTATTTCTTCTGATGCGTTAAAAACCAATGCCGGGGACCCCCAGGTTCCATCCTGTCCCCCACCCTATTTCTTTTACACATCAACGACCTTTTGATAACCACCACAAACCCCATTTACAGTTTCGCAGACGACAGCACACTTGGCTCAACTTTCAAATCCTATCGATCACTTTCCGTGAATGATACAAATAGACTCAGGCAGGAACAGATTGACTCCATCAATAGAGATCTTGAAGCAATCGTCGAGTGGGGAACCAACAATCTTGTTCAGTTCAACGCACAGAAAACACAAAGCGCCACGTTTTTCAAGAAAGAAAATTTCTCAAATCACTCTATCAAAATGTCCGGAAATATCCTTGAATCAAGTCCCCCCATCTTGATTTTGGGAGTCACGGTGTCTAATAATATGTCTTGGCATGACCATGTTGCTAACATCACAAAGTCGGCAAGCCAGAGGCTAGGTTTTCTGTGGAAAGCCAGAAAGTTTTTTACTCCTGATCAACTGTTGATGACGTACAAGGCTCAAATCCGACCTCTACTGGAGTATTGCTCGCACATTTGGGGTTCAGCACCAAGGCATTCTCTTCGTCTTCTAGATTCCATTTAGAAAAGAGCCATTCGGTTGATAAACAGCTTAACTCCCACAGATACCCTTTACCCACTAGATCATAGAAGAAGAGTTGCAGACCAAACATTACTCTACATATATTTTCATGGCAGATGCTCCAGAGAAATAAAAACTCTTATACCACCACTGGCCACATTCGGCCGAAGAACTCGGGACGCTGATCAGTCTTACCCATTTACTCTCAAGATTGACACTACAAGGACCAATCTTTATCAAGAATCCTTTTACAGGGCTGTTACAGAATGAAACAAGCTTCCAAAATCAGTTTTTTCAGAGAACTATGACCTGCAACTTTTCAAAAAGTGGGTTCATAATCATCTCCTTTCTATAATTCCTTCCCCTTCTAATAGTCGCAGTGCAAGCCGTCCGCGGCCCACACGATAGGTCTACCCTTTTTGCGACTATTTTCAGTAAAAAAAAAACAGGTGAAATTACATACATACATATAGTCACGCCTTTTTCCCGTAGGGGTAGGCAAAGACCACTTCCTTCCAATTGCTACGGTTCTTACACACATCTTTTGCTTCCTCTACTTTTTCAGTGCTCTCATACATGCTCGTCGGTTGTTGGTATTTCTTTATTTATTCAAGTTTTCTACGGTATCTTATTGTGATCCTGCGCAAAGGAACTCTACCAATCCTTTAACTGTATTAACGATAAACAATTTAGTTTTTGCAATTTGAAGTGGTCATAAACAACCACCAAGTTTGCACATTCCTCATCTAGAAAGGGATGTTTTAGTTTGGTACTCTGATGGATCCAAGATGGATGAAAGAGTTGGAGTGGGCGTTACAGGGCTGAATTTCAGGCTCTTAAAACTCCTTGGTAACACTCCAACCGTCTTTCATCAGAATTACATGCCATAGAGATATGTGCCCAGGAGTATATCGAAAGGGACACCCGAAGGCAAGAAATCTATATTTTTTCAGATAGTCAAGCAGCACTAAAAGCATTGAAGTTATACACTTGTCAGTATAAGCTGACTTGAGACTGTAAACAATCCCTGAGGCAACTGGCAGCAAACAACAAGGTTACCATGATGTGGGTTCTAGGTCACAAGGGAGTTGGAAGCAACGGGGAAGCAAACTGATTTGCCAAGGAAGGGGAAAATACACAATTTTTGTACCCAGAACCGCTCTGTGGACTTTCCAAGTCGCACTTGATAGAAGAGGTTCGACGCTGAGAAACAGATGAATTGAAATCTCACTGAAATAAAGTGCCGGGACAGTCTTGCGCCAATGAAAGCTAAACAGCTTCTCGAGTTGGACAAAAAAGACTTTAGTCTGGTGACAGAACTCCTCACTGGACACTGCCCTCTGAGGTAAAACCTGAAAAAGATGGAAAAAACAGAGAGTGACAGTTGCTGCTACTGCAAGAACTTCGCTGAAACTGCAGAACATTTGCTTTGCGAATGCCGAGCGCTTTTCTGCAAGAGGCTCAAGTTTCTGAAAGGGGCCTTCTTAAAGCCCTCCGATGTCAGGAATTTAGCTCCTAGGAAATTGATAAATTTTGTACGAAGTCTCGGAATCCCGGGCATCGAATAGATTAAGGGTTATGCACAAAAGATCTGATAGATCGAGGTGCTTGAGAGGCTGCATAATTTCGTTACTTACAAAAAATTAGGAAGTACTGTGGTTTTGTTCAGCGCTATGCGTAACAGGGCATTGTTGTCAGCTTTTCGGGCATTGGATAATTTTGAAATAGGAGATGTACGTGCTGAATAAAATATTCGACATCAAACTATTTTCTAAACTTATGGAGAATTTTTCATGATTTATTTGTTTATCGTAATATTGTTCAGGTACAAAGTGTGATTTTTTTTTGCAATCTCCTGATTGTAAAATTTAAATTAAGTATTTGATAACATGAAAAAATGATGTTTAGATTGTTTAAAAACATAACCTAACTGCAAGTTGACATTTAGGGCTGGACTGCAAAAACCATATGCGAAAACGTTTTTCCGGAGTTAGCCATCTTCTATTTATACCTAACATTTTTCAAAACATCCTCCATTTTAAAATTAAAACATAAATATTTTTTTAATCAAAATAAACACCTGAAATTTTGAGATAAGTAAAATCAAAACAAGGGTCACCTGATAATTTTTTAAGTTCAAAACGTGGGTTTAAAGTGTCTTAGTTTCATCGTCGTGATTATTGTAAGGGTTAGGATAAATAACTACAACAACGCCAAAATAAGAAGATTTTTTAAATGGCTTAAAATCTCTCTTATATGTGTGTATGTAAGTTTTAAAAATCTGCTAATTTACTTTTTGAATAGTTTTTTGATTTCATTAAAATATAATGCAATTATTGTTGTGAAACATTAAAGTACGTTTTGACAGCTGTTTGGTCCTTTAACATCTTTTATTCGATTGGTTGTATTAATTTAATGTTTAAAACGTTTATATCTTGACGAAAAGTCATAAAGTCATTCTATACATATTCTTTTCCATTTTTTAATAATTTTTGCAATGAATGGTGTTTTGTTATATTTGTTCGTAATGCTTCCTGCGAATTATGTATGTCACGGAGATACTTTGTGTACTGGTATGCTTATTTAATATAAAGAAACTTTACACTATTTTTTTCACCAGTATTAATATTACAGACGTTGTTGATGATTGGTCTTTATAAATCAATAGTGGTGCCACTCGAAGCTTCACGTTTCACTCCCGCTTTCCATATTTTCGTTATCTTTTGATTATAGAAAATCCAATCTACAGTTCTGCCAAAGATGGCATCATATTTATTTATTAATTTTTTTTACCTTCTTGACCTATCTTTAACTGTGATTAAAACCACAGTAAAATGTAATAATGTTTGGGTAAATATTTTAAATCGCGGCTTTTGCGAAAAATGGCTCCAAAATTTTATGACATGTTGTTTATCTTTAGTATGTAGTATCCCAAGTAATATTAAGGAGAGGAAAGTCTTTGGATCCCTAAAAAAAATTAAAAACTACCCCCAAAATAACTTTTTTAAAAATATATTAAAAACGTAAAAAGATACGAAAAAATATCTTAAACAAAATATGTAGACATTAAAATTGCCTATAAAATTGGTCCATATCACTTTTGGCATATTTGCATTAGAAACCGAGATATTTGCAATAAACCAGGTATTTACAATCGCGGTTTTTGCGAAAAATGGCTCCAAATTTTTATTGCAAATATGCTAAAAGTGACACTGACCAATTTTATAGGCTTTTTTAATATCTTCATTTTTTGTTTGTTTTTGATATATTTTCAAAGTTACTTTAGGGGTAGTTTTTAATTTTTTTTAGCGGTGCCAAGACTTGCTTCTCTCTCCTCAATATTACATAAAATATTATTTTTTATTCATAAAAAACATGCCATAAAAATTTGAAGCCATTTTTCGCAAAAGCCGCAATTATAAATATTTACCAATTTTTGTAGTCTGAACAAGACATTTACAGTGAATTTCTTGATGTAGTTTCAGTTATAAGTACCTACTTGCATACACGACTAAAGTTAGACTTGAAATATTTGTAGCAACCTCTAAAAAATGTATTATTTATTTATTACTGTATTTCCTGTATGCAAATCACACAAAGTTCAAATCAGAACAAACAGTATTGTTCCTACAATTGAAATCTAAAGTTAACAGTCATTGGACTACCATTGGACTAAAATCAGGAGGCAGATTTATTTTATCAATATACAAAGGGAACTAAAAAAGTTTTGTAACATGACGCAAACACGTGGCGCAGGAGTCTGAGTGTTGGTGCATATTGAGACGTGTTCATACTTGCATACTATCCGCAGACCAGTGATTAGAAAAAAAGACTCTTGCACTAGGTGATGATTGTCCACATCGTATGAGAGGACAGGGAGGCCACCAACGTCTGTTGCGGAGGAAAATGTTACTGCTGTGAGAAAAATGCTTGACGAAGACAGGCGAGTGACTTACCACCGGATTGAGAAAACCTTTGGCCTAAATGCACTAGAAATTTCCTCGATTTTGAACGGTCATTTTACGTGACGAAACCTTGTTCTCTCAGGGTACCTCATAGTCTGACTGAGGACCAGATGACAAAGAAAAATATCAGTTTTTTGAACCACATCGTAATAGGTGAAGAGACTTGGCTGTACTATTATGATGTACCGACCAAGTCTCAAAACAAAGTTCGGGTCTTTCATGACGAGGATGCACCCGTAGCAGTCAGAAAATTCCGATCAGTATAGAAGAAAATGATAGCTGTATTTTCCAAATCGAGTGGAGATACAAAAGACAGTCACAGCTAA
The DNA here is from genome assembly GCA_950111635.1 of Agelastica alni. Classification (NCBI taxonomy): domain Eukaryota; kingdom Metazoa; phylum Arthropoda; class Insecta; order Coleoptera; family Chrysomelidae; genus Agelastica; species Agelastica alni. The sequence goes on from OX467712.1 coordinate 13,902,396, forward strand.
GTGGTGCACCGAACAATGCGTTCCTAAAGTCATCGACTCTCTGAAGAACTTCCGACCAAATTAAAAATTGGACACCCGGTTTTTTCATTATGACAACGCTCTAGCTCAAAGCGCAAAAGCCTGCGCCAAATATTTGACCACTACATGACTGACTGCTTAAGCACCCTTCTTAAAGTCTTGACCTTGAACCTTGCGGCTTTGCACTGTTCCCTCATGTGAAAATAAAGCTAAAGGAGAGTTTTTCAGTGATGAGGACCTTTAGAGGGCTTGGGACATCGAGTGTGCCATACTCCCTAGCAGATTTGGTTTAAGGATTGGTTTCGGGGGATGTAGAGATGTATTGCCTGTGGTAGAAATTATTTTAAAAAAATTAGATAAAAAGATGTATTGCAAAACTTTTCTAGTTCCCTTTTTACTTCCATGGAGTTTGTTGAGCTTCCACACATTTTTTGTTTGGATTAATTAGTTTGTTGAAGGTCTTCTTTGTCCAGGTATGGGTATCAATCAGATACTGAAAAATTGTGAATCCAGTCAAAACCAACCCGATACAGTTTAGTTTATTGTCTACACGTGTTTTGATGAGCACAAAAAAATTAATCTACAGCCCAAAAAGGTTTTCATTATAGAGTTGATATCCTTGAAACTTTATTTTCGTTTAGATACCGGCATAAAGGAACGCTAAACTCGGCACACTTTTGTTTATTAAAGATTAATAAATATGCCAAAGAAGTAGGTTTTTTAAAATTATCCTCATGACTAGTTTACTGAAAGTGCTTCGTCGACTTGCGATAATTACATGAAGCCACATCTGGAGAATATTCAATTATTTCACACCCTTGTATCTGGATGGAAGTCATTAATATGCTGTAAAGTGGAGCATTAAGACACAATTTAATTTTCCGTATCATTTATTTCTAACTGCTAGCATTTAAAATTTGCATAATATTAAATTGTGATGGTGAGCAAATAACGAACAAAGAATAGATTCATACTTTTTTCTATTTTTAAAAACTTTTTTTAATATTTCGTTCGTAATCTTGTTTTCCCTTGTAAGTGTCGTTCTTAGCTTACAATACGATTCTGGATATGAAAAACATGCAGGTTCTTAAATTTATTTAGCATCCTAACATTTTAACATCATCACTATATTTGCTTAACAATTTAGCAATTGTTAAAAGTACGTTATCACAATAAAATGTAAAAATTATAGAAAACTATAATACTTTTATGGAAAACTTTAAAAAATTTTGACAGCGAAAATAAATGTAAAAATGTATAAAGCTGATTTTTAAACAACCAGCTAATTTCGCTGCTTGTTAACCTATACTATAGGTGGGTCGATTATCCATCAGAAAACAACTACACTCGTGGCTATATGCCTACAACGAGCATTGAATTACATCTAATAAATAATCGTAGTAAATAATAGTAATTGTTTTCTAATGTATAATCGACCCACATTACCTATAGTATGGGTTAACATGCAGCGAAATTAGCTGGTTCTTTAAAAATTAGTTTTATACATTTTTGATTTTCGCTGTCAAGAATTTTTAGAGTTTTCTTTAATGGTATTATATTTTTCTATAATTTTTATAAGTAATTACTTTCATTCAGAAGCTATATGGAAATACGTGAAAAATATGGTTTACAAAACTAAACCAATGATGTATCACAAGCTCCTACTTCCCATTTAAAAAATTGGGGTTACAATAACTGTCACTCCAAGAAGGTTAAATGCAAGTATAAAATATTTTCGTTACACGAAGTCATTTCACTCCAAAATATTATTGTTAATTTACGCCATTCACAGTAAAATTAGTAAAACTTAGCAGTTTAATACAACCAATCATTTTTGAACAAACTTTCCAAAAAGAAGACTGTCTATCGCAGGGACCTGAGTTTCGGTCATTTGTATACCATCAGTAAAAGCGACCGATTAGTTGAGGAACGCACCTACGATGAACCTTACACAGGGGATCTACCCAGGAGATCGTGGTTATGTTGCCCGGGATCTCAACACCATGTTGGCGACCAACCGCCTCTGTTGGATACTGCTACGACTTCATCGAAGACTCCATCCACACCCCTTGTCGATGCCATCACTAAACCACCTGGACATAATGTTTGTTCGGGGACTTGTGTACGTATAGTTCTTATTTATCATTTAAAAAATATTCTAATAACGATTAAATGTAAAATTGGATTCATTAATGGAAAGGTGGAATATTTGAACAACGGATTATCAATTCGTCACCCTAAATTTTTTCAGTTATACCTAGAATTATTTTAGTTTTATCTTTTTACCGCTCTGTATATTTCCATTTTTGTTTACCCAATTAATAAATTGCACAGCTTATGTGCTTATTTATTCGGTCTCGTATACATTTTGTTTACCACGAACACTAAATAACCATTTAGGTAATTCTAGAAAATAGCCTCGTGGGGATTCCATAACTTCAAGCAACAACGTAAAACTGAAATGGCCACTGTAAATTTAAGGGCGCTTTCCACTCACAAAACCTGATACACTGAAAGGCAGGAGCGCGCAAGAACTCAATAAATGGTCATTTTTTTCAGTGTATGTAGGAATCATGTTTTGTAAATTTGCTTTTTCTACACGGAAGAATTTTTACTTAACTTCGATAACTAGTGGACTGAAAATAATCACAAGTCGCTGGTTTTTAAAGTTTTTATTTAACATACATACACTTTCTTCCACTTGCTACGGTTCTTCTTCTTCTTCTAGGTGCCATGACCGTTTAACGATCGTTCTGGCTATCATGTTTTTAATCATTATTTTGTTGGTAGCCGCCAACAATTGGTGGCCAAATAACTATAAAACAGTTCGTATAGATCATTACTTCGTATTTAACACACCCAATTATTGTTCTAACTGTATACAATAATTTTAATCAAGTTATAATGTAATTTTATGAATCATGACATTAAGATGACTAAGTCAAGGGTTGCATGTTTAGTGTGTTTATTTTATACTTTATAGGTTTGTGTGTTTTGGTGACATTTGTATGATGGTGATCAATAAAGTCGTGTTGATGAGCTTTTTAATAGACCTTGACGAGCTCGCGTGAATAAAGCTTGAATAATTAATCGTTCGTTTTTAGTATTAACAATGAGACAGCATGGTGAACAACTAGCTCAACGCAATTGGTTTCAACCAAAAAAGCAATTACAGTAATTAGTACATCGTTTTTTTGAAGACAATTAGTTGAGCAGTGTTAATTTAACAAATTTACGAAGTTATGTTATGTGGCTATCAGTAATTTTGTCTTGATAGTTAATTTAAATGTTTAAAAATTTACATTTAGCACAAAATGAGGTTAGAATACAGTTAGAGACGTTCTTGAAGAAAATTTGGCACAGCTTATTCCTGTTATTGGTGAGAATTTTGTTCTTATGCATAATAACTCAGTTGCTGGAATTACAACTGACTATCTTTATAAAGTTGGTTTTCAACTTTTAGAGTGATCAACAGTAAGTCCTGGCCAGCAGTAAGTCCCGACTTAAACGCTATGGTGCATGTTTGGGACTACTCAAGACAGCGCATAAAATCTCGTAATATTGCTACAATTAAGTGCGACGCTGAAAGCGTTTGTTGCCTCCTCTACTTTGGATTAAAGCGGAATTATGCGTATAGGCATGCTTTTAGTTTAATTAAATTAATTAAATTAAATAAAATCTTAAGGAATTTGTTCCCATGCCGTGATAACTGAATTTTCAAAACTACTCAGGTTTCTAAGTGCAGGTATATGACGTCTATAATTTTTCTTGAGGTAATTTCATAGATCTATGCATAAATTAAACAGCCATGGTGAAGCCATGTAGGGAGAATTTTATTATTATCCAGTTCCGGGAAATAACCATATCCTATTTCAAGCAACAGGTCTAAGAACTATCCGGCAGTAACATCTCCCCTAAGATGGACTCTTATATTTTTGGTAATGCTGAATGCTACAAATGAGACCATTTCACGCACGCTTTAACTTCCTCTGGGCACTTCTGACAAAGTCTGCCGGAAATCGCCTGGTAACAATACAGTTACTCCTCCCATTTGACAATTATTTATTCCTAATATCTTGTAAAGATCTATTTAGGGCATCGAAACCCTCTTAATAAGCCATATTTCTCTTAACCTAAACAATTAATTTCGTTTTGCGGAGTACTTCTGCCATATTACTTTGTTAGGGTATATTGCAGAGTGGGGTTTCGGTTTGTATCAGATCCAAAAGTTTAAATGTGGAGTGTGCAGTCAAGGTATAAGGTAAGTTTTTCATTCAAATATCCAAGGACAAATAAAATTGAAATTTTGAATTCTCATCCGTTTTAAATAAATTTAAATTAATTAAATAAAGAGTTTTGCACTACACCAAGCATTTTTGGGAGTTCAACGTTTTTTTAATAAAATCGGATTAAGTTTTCAAACATATGTCAAAATAAAATGTAATTTTAATCAAAAGCACTAAGGAGTATTGATATTAACTGCAAATCACGCCCAAAATAACTTTCTACCACTTTTTAACCCTGTTAGGCGATGAGTTTTAATAAAATTCGAAACACGTCTTCCATCAATTCTGTTAAAGAATGTTTATGCAAAATTTGAAGGACATTGGACCAAGGAATCACGTTGTCCCATACAAACTTTGCCCCCGTTTTTCACCCTCTTATGGTCAGAATTTCGGAAAATTCTTTTCTATCGGATGCCTACGTCATACAAAAAACACACCCCCCAAGTTTCAGATCTCTACGATCAGTAGTTTAGGCTGTGCGTTGATCCGTCAGTCAGTCATTCGGGACAAAGCATTTTATATGTATATATATATATATATATATATATATATATATATATATATATATATATATATATATATATATATATATATATATGTATTTGTATAGATATGTATGTATAGTTTAGGAGTTTCTGTATCAAAATTAAATAACAGAATACATGTTACCTAAATGATATCTTTTTTATTCCAAAAAAACCTTAGGGTGACGGTACTGACGGACTCTCCTACAGTAAGATATAAAACTTGCTGTTCAAGTATTATTTGTAAAATATAAATCCAATAAAGTGATATGTACATAAAGCAAACAATTGATAAAGCCTTTGATTTTTTTAGGACCTCTGCAATACAGTATTTATTGTTGTTTAATATCATCAACTAAAGATTACTATCGATAAAAAAATAAACCTAGCAGTTTTACGGGATCCATTAGCTTCACTTTTTAAATTTGTATCGTTTTTTTGGTCTCGGCGGTGGTATATACTTCATCTGAGCCAAACATTGAGCAATAATTTCCTCACCTCTCTTTTTAATTTCGTCACGAGTTGGTACTGCCACATCTATGGCAACATCTCCGACAAGTGATTCCTCACTTTCGACGACGTTAAGTCTTTCCATGTGGCTTCTGTCCCGCATAACTATTTCAAATTGCTTATAACCAACGGCATATACATCGCCAAAGTGCAATTGTTTCGATTTGTTCGCTAAATCTGCGAATAATTCCATCAATTCCGGAGTAATGATCTCGCCGTTGATCTGTTCCACCTTCGGGGGGACTAAAGCGCGATTTTCTTCTAGTTTTTTGGACATTTTTTCGCGCTTACCGTGCGACAGTAGTCGTGACAATAACTGAAGATGATTCAAAGATATTCTTACGTTAGACAGAAGCTGATATCTCTTGTCGATTACGCTTTGGACTTGCTTGCATCTATCAATTTCTTCTGCGATTTTATTTTTTATTTCTACTTTGGCGACGTTATATTCAGCAGTTGTGTCTATAGTCGTACTTGCTAGTTTCCAATGCACGGCGGACGCGTGATTTGTTAACGTTTGCAAATTATCATACGTACTTACACATTTATCCATGAATTCGGTAAGTCTCTCCTTTTGGGTCGCTTGTTCTTTGAGTATGGGATAGAGGTGTTCCGGGGATGACGTGACAAAGACTGATTTAAGAAAATCGATCGTTTGATCGATAGTTGAAAGTTCGTTTTCCAGTTGCATGTAACTATTGGTAGTTTCAATTTTGATTACGCCAATATTAATGTCGCTGTCTCTTCTTATTAGATTTTTCAAATTAAGCGTATAATTTTCCACGCTTTCCGCCACCGCAGCAAGCTCGTTTTTCCTTTGCCACGTTTCCGTTTTGACCAACATCTCTAAATCTTTACATTCTTGACGTCTATCGTCCAAGTATTCCGCACCCCGTTGTCCCATAATTGTTATGCCCAGCATGCAATTTCCCTGACGATGTCCATCGTTGATTAAAGATGACAATACAGCCTCGAAGTATATGGCGTCTTTTTTCATCACAGCGATAATGTCCCTGTAAGATTTCCTTATGTATATGGCAGCCTCTTTCTTTAAAATGGCATCCTGCACTTTCCCATTGAGCACGTACGCACTTTTTTCACTAGGTACCATATCAACTTCGCCTTTATCATTCACCGTACTATCCAACCTGTCGTAGCCAAGTTTCAAGTCGATAAGTCTCTCAGATTTTAACTTCATTCGATACCGTAACGAGTCTCTAGTTTTTCTTCTTTTAAAGTTTATTTGTTGCAATAATTCGTGTATCTTTTCCGGCGAAGCATTTTGACACATGAGCTGCAACCGTTTGTGACCGGCGAAGCTTAATCTCAACTTATCTTTGTCGCCACCCATAGCGTTATCGAATTTTTTTCGGGATTCTTTTATTTGTATTTCTATCTTGTGTAACTCCTTCGCCTGTCTTTTGGCCAGCAATACGTTGTCGTCGGTTGTGATTTTTAGATCGCGCGTGTACAAACTTATTAGCCCTTTGTACTGTCGAATCTTATCCTTCGTCGTCCATTGCGTAGAGGTGAATCCGTGCTGCTTGACCTTTTTGGCCGACAGCATGTACGTTTTTTCCATGTTTAATTTCTCTTCAAAAAAAAAAGGTTCCCCGTTAAGTATAAAAAAAAAATTACATAATAATTCTAGTTCAGTAACTATGACATTTCTTAAAAATCAGTAGGCCGATGTGAATGTCGACCAAAATCTCTTCTTCTCCATTCTTTTTTTCTAATCTGGTATTATATTCCTGAGCAGTCATGTTATATCGAAACATTCGGCAGTCAAATTGCAAGTGCTTTTTTATTTAGATATTATTACGTACCAGTAGATGGCGTAAAGAAAATGTCAAATTCTAAACGAAGGTAAACAACGAACATTTTCCTTATAGATCAGAAGCCGGTGACACTACAAGAGCACTTTTATGGATTCTAAAATTTAGCATAGGAATTAATAGTATTTAATCATAAGTACAACATAGGCCCGGTGTGCCAGAGTATATCCTGGCAGAAATATTTTTAAAAAAATTTTATTTTCCTCATAATCATAAGTAATTTGCACTTTTTTGGAATTTAATTTATTATAGACCATTTTGTAGCAAATTTTATGTTTTATCAAAAAAATTTGGCGTGACAACTCTCATCGTGGCAAAAAAGTCACACCGACTTCTAATATCTAAAGTTCATAAAATGTTTCCCTTATCGCGGAATCGCTTTTTTTTAATCTCTTTCTTTTTAGTTCTTTAAAAATATATCGCTGTGACAGCTCAAAACTTGACCAAAATATCTGTCACACCACCTTATATTATAGCTTCAACCCTTTCTTCTTTTTGAAGTGCCTTCTCCATTCAATGAAGATCGGCAACAATTCTGGCAAATTCGTCTTTGTCCTGGGCTCTTCTTAGCAGGGAGTTTAAGTCTAAGCCTGTCCAATCCCTTATGATTTATAGCCAAGAGCACTGTCTACGTCCCCATCTCAAATGCTTTCAGCTTGTTAATGCTGCTGACTTGTAGCGTCCAGGCCCCGACTCCATACAGTAACGTGAAATACAGATAATATCTAACGAAGTTAAATCTTATGCTTAAACTGAGTGTTCTGTCAACTAATAGATTCCGCATTTTAATAAAGTTAGCTCTCGCTTGCTCTCTGCGGGATCTTATTTCTATCTCAGGATCCAGGTCCTCGCTGATCCAACTTCCTAGATACTTAAATTTTGTGACCTGCTTTATTGGTGATCCGTATATATTTATGTTAAAATGGTTGTTCGGGTTGCGACTTATTTGCATGATCTTCGTTTTTGAGATATTAATCTTCAGCCCCATTTCGTCCCCGGAAACCGATATGCTGTCGATTAGGCGTCTTTATTGACTGAACTACCCCATAGGATAATATTGTATGATAAGTGACTGTCGACAAGACTATAGTACACTATTAGTCTAGATTCAATCGGCATAGAAGATTTAATGCGTAAAATTTTAAATCTGGATTTATTTAGTTTTTTTTATTAATTCATCGATTTGAACCTCCCATCCTGGATGGTGATCGACATACACCTCTAGAAATTTAGTGCATTTGGTTGAAACAACATTAGTACCATTAATGTGCAAGTTTAGAACATGGTTATTCTGAAGGGAATAAGTAAATACATTTTGTTTTGAAAGTATTGGACATTATTCCAATATTATTAATATCCTAAACCATATTATTAATTACGGGAAAAAGGCGTGACTATATGTATGTATGTTGTTTCAATGTGTAAACAAGATCAAATTTTTTATTTTCAATTCTTACTATTCTTCTTCTTCTTTCGATTTTCACCGATTATGTACCACGTGAACCAACTTAATTGTTCCTCGCCCTTCTTTCTCAGTTTCCAATACTTTTTTATGATTTGTTGTTTTTTCATTTTGCTTCGGTCTTCTTTTTGTTTTTGTTTTTTAAACTCTTAACGTTCTATCTGAATTGTTCTATTCTTTCGGAATTCTCTTCTCTAGACCTCCTCTTTTCCAATTTTTATGTTTCCATGTCTTTTTAGCTGTCTCCTCTAGTACATTTATTTGTTTTCTGACGTCTTTTAGATTTTCCGCTAGTATTGCTATATCTTTCTCAAATGAGGGCAGTCGATTTCTAGGTTGACCTTCTTTTTTTCTTTTTATTTTTAATTTTAGAATCTTTTATTCATCATTAGCTTTCTCCATACTCTTATTACTTTTTCCAGTCATACAAGAGTCGCGGGGAAAGCCCATCTTCCTGTCTTACTCCTGTTTACTTCTCAAAGTATTCCGAGATTTCTTTCATAAATTTTACTTTTGTCTATGTGCTTGTCAAAGTTGGTTGTGATTTTATATGATTTTTCATTGGCTCCAAATTCCTCCAATATATTGAATGGTGTCTTCCTATCTATAGAACCGTAGGCCAGTCACCTAGCTGTGACTCCGGTTGAACTTCCAATCCGTACTAATTTTGAAAGGATTTCGTATGTAAAATTCCTCTACAATTGTTAGTCTGTCTTTTTTTTGTGTATTGTTTGGATCGTAGTTGTTTTAATCCTTCGATAGTTCCTCCTTTTCTACACACTTTTTATTTTTGTATGCAGGTTTTTGACTGTTTTGTTATTTATGTATTATTACTTTATTAAAGTAAATAATTTTTTTCTTTAAAAGACATTTTAGGAGGATGAAAAATTTAAAGGGGCTTTTTATTGACCAGACAAATGCGACTTTTTATAACAATGACGTCAAATTCGGCGATATGCATTGGCAAGAAACTGCCTGAAAATGGAGTAGAATGAGAAAAAAATTTCGAGTTAGACTTTGTGTCACTAGATTGTCACTTTTTTTTATATGTCAACACCATTAGGTATGCCATAGTGAATTAATGAAATAAGAATTTTTTTGTATGATTATTTTTGTGTGATTCTTTTTGCGAGGGTTGTTTTTTTATTAAAAATTCAACATGGATCGATTGTATATGTTGTCGGCTAAAAAAGTAAAGCAGCACGGTTTTACATCTTCGAAATGGATGACCAAGGACAAGATAACGCAATACAAGGGACTTATCAGTTTGTACACTCGAGATCAGAAAATTATGTACACAGAAGTTGCTGCACTTCGAAAGAAGCAAGTCAAAGAGATAAAAAATTTGGACGGTAACGTATGGCGGGATAGAAAAAAATTAGATAACATGGTAACTGGCGATAAACAAAAATTGAGAAACACTTTGGCGAATCACAGAGCGTTTTTATTAATGTTCCAAAAGTCTTCGCCGCAAAAGGCGATAGATATGGTTCATCAAAGTAATTTCGCCAAAAGAAAAACCAGAGATTTGCTGGCGTACAGAATGAAGTTAAAAGCGAACAGACTCGTAGATTTGAAATTGATGCACGCGACATGCGAGGATTTGATAAAACAAGAAACTACCGAATCACAACTGCCCCACGAGAAAGAGGCTTACCAGATAACAGGTAAAGTACAGGACGCGATTTTAAAAAAGGAAGCTGCTATTTACATAAGGAATTCCTTCAAGCAAATTATTGCTATAATGCGAAAGGACTCCATCTATTTCGAAGGAGTATTGGAGTCGTTAAGGAACGACGGTCTCCGCCAAGGAAAGTGCATGTTGAACGCCACGCAGTTGGGACAGCGCGGTGCCGAGTATATGGATGATAGAAGAAGAGAGTTTAAATTTTTGGAAAAATTAGTTAAAGAAGAGACGTGGCGTAGAAAGAGAGATCTCGGGATAGTCGCGGAAAACATCACGCGAAGTTGGAACCATCTAATAAGAAGTGACAGCGACGTTAATTTGGGTGTCGTTAAATTAGATTACAGCAGCAGCTATACAAAACTGGAAAACGACATGCATGCCATAGAAGTAACGCTCGACATGTTGGGGAAGTCTTTCTGTACATCAAACGTAGAACATCTTTATCCCGTACTTAGAGATCAGTTGGAACAGAAGGAGAGACTGATCGAGTTTATGGAAAAATCGCAGTCTGCGCAAGATCGGTTGGTTAACCTAACCAATCACGCTAAACAAGTACATTGGAATCTACTTAGTACGACCGTTGAAACTACCGCTTCGTATAACGCTACCAAAGTAGAATTAAAAGACAAAATCAAAGAAAAAGTCAACAAAACGAAAAAATATCAAACACTCATCGACAGCAGATACCTAACTTTGGCTAATATAAGAATATCTCTATCGCATATCCAGCTTTTATCCAGATTGCTGATGGCAGGGGCACCGGTACCGGCGGCACACCTAAAACAACACAAACTATTTTTGAGTCCGCCCGTCCAGCCGCAAATAGACGAGTTGGAGAGTACGAAGATGATTCCGGAATTGTTGAGCAAATTCGCCAAACTGGCTCGCGATGCGAAAGATAGTGTGACTGACGGTGCTTATCGTACATTCGAGATTTTGATGCACGACAGAAGTAACGTCCAAGAGCTCGGCGTCGTGGCCAGCGAAAACGAATTGGAGAGGGAAATGCTGGAACTTACATTAGGTGTTGGCGTTCCGACTCGCGATGATATCAGAAAGCAGGGGGAAGAAATTGTCATGCAAGCTTTGAAGGAGAGAGAGTACGTACCACCGGTGATTACCAAAAAGAAATACAAGTTTAAGAAGTAAGCTAACGTGTAAATCGATTTTCGTGTAAACGTAATAATTTTAAATTAAATTAAGATATCACATTGAATTTTTTTGTTTTTTTTTTCGATTGATAAAAACATTTAATTTGGTTCACTAGGGAATTCTGTAGGAATTGTAATGGGCTGATTTCGCCCTTAGGGTTGTTGATTATTTATTTATTTAGCGTATGGCTACATGCTTTGCCTAAATAATATATATATATATATATATATATATATATATATATATATATATATATATATATATATATATATAAAGTCACGCCTTTTTCCCATAGGGGTAGGCAGAGACCACTTCCTTCCACTTGCTACGGTTCGTACACACATCTTTTGCTTCCTCTACTTTCATCAGTGCTCTCATAATGCTCTTCGGTTGTTGGTACTTTTGACCTGGTCTTTCTTCAAAACAATGTTGATCTGATCGAGATATGTTTGAAATGTACCATTTACCATATAAAGAGGTGGAAATTTTTTTAAAAGAAATGTACATTTTATGTTGCACAATTTTTATTAAAAAAAAACAAAATTTTTGTGTCATAACTTGTCTAAGCTTGATAAATTGTCTCACTTTAACGGGTTATAGAGCTACGAAGTTCCAGTTATAGAGGTAAACATCGACAAAAACTATGAAAGCTAATCTCAGTAAACAAGGTTTGAAAATTCCCAGTAGCGGAGGTATTTCAATGCAAAAGTGTTAGGACCTCATTGCAATTACCAATAACAGATATTTTTCACATATCCAGGGCCCACTTAACCAGGTTTTACTGAAATACGTTTTTTGTGGTAGACTGTTTAATTTTTGACCTCCAAAAATTAGAAAAATAAAAGTATAAAAGTAAGATAAGAATGCCGGAAACCCGCTATTACAAATTTTCAGATTTCTATTCTAACTAGTTTTTCCATAACGTCTAATGAGCCATCGAGAAAAATTCCCCTGTATCTTAAGTACTGCACAAAATTCTTTACCTGTTAATAAATTCTTTAAAACTGTAAATCTTAATGAATTGTTTTGATAACCGTCAATAATAAGGGGACAAAATATGCCTACCCTACCATTAAAATACTCGATAAACGGACGAAAAAGATCAATTTATTTTTAGGAAAATTTCATAAATTTATTTTCAACCAATTAGAAGGCTCCATTTTTGTTTACGTTGCTTATAGCAACGGGAGATTATCGCGATAATTTTGTTAGTTCCTATTAACTTAATGGAATTAATAAGTGATAATTTTTCTGTCAAAAATGAAGCGCATTATATCTATTGGCAAAAGTCACTCAGAATAAAATCAAAATACATTTTGTTGCTAACTTATAGTTTTTATTGATACTTACCATTTTGCTTTACATATCGAACACCGGGGCTAAAAGAGACATCAAAAATTTTGAAATTTTTGTGCTGCACCTTTTTTAATGGGCGAAAAACTTGGTGATTCTATTATTAAAAATTGTGTTTTAACAAATATATGTGCCTGCTGCTAGGATATTATAAGTGATAAGTTCACTTTTTACTTGCTACGGTTTTTACACACGTCTTTCACTTCTTCTACTTTCATTAGCACTTTCATACATGCTTGTCGGTTGCTGGTTATTACTCTTGACTTGGTCTTTTTTAAAACAATTTCAATCTGATCGAGATACGGCATTATTAATCTGTTTAGTCAATCTTCTTCCATCCATTATCTCTACGTGCCCAAACTATCTAAGTATTCCATTATCTATCTTTGTTACCAAAACCCAAAATCGTATTTTGTAGATATGTTCTAGTGTCATTTGTTTGACATCTGTCCAACTGCTTGACTGTTTCGTCGGGTAGATTTCGTGAGTTCGTAAAAGTTTTTTTTACAGAACTGCCACACAATGTGCCGGGGTATTCATCGATTAACTCTTCCACAAAAACAAAAAGCTTTTTCAATTTAAATTCAATACACGATAGCTCACAAATCGAAATGTAACGTTGTTTGTTTATTTTGGGGTCGTAGCGAGGGGTAATCGATTTGAAATCCTCATAGATATTTGCCAAACTTGAATGCTCTTAAATTAGGTTTTATTTTGTGTTTTGATTTTAATTGTCCGAACGCTTACTCCAAATGAACGGGAATTTTAAGTTTAAGGGCCCGCAGGTTTCGCTTTAGCACCACATTTGCTTGTATTCTATTTTAAACTACTATTATATTTTTCGTGTTGTTTATTTATACCTGAGGACAGATATCTCGCCGTGTTGTAAATGTTATATGGACGGACTTTGTTGGATTCACTTTAATTTTCAATTTTATAATTTTTCGTATTATTCGTGATTATTTAACATTTTCCTAGTATTTCCTCTTCATAAAATAGTTTTTAGGTGAGTGGAGATACGAAAGAGTGTCTTATATAGAATCGATTTTCCATTTCGGTTGACCTAGAGAACACATCCGCCCAACTTACATGAAACCATTGGCGTTCCTGAAAATGAATTTTTGTTTTGTACTCGCCGGAGATTAAAACATAAATTTTTTACAATTTAACTTTACTACAATTTAAAACTAATGTTAATCACCCAGACGACCGGATTAAGTACAACATTTTATCTATTCTCGATCCTATATCGGATATGTACCCAATGTCACGCAATACCGATTGTCTCAACGGGCCCCATTTTAAAATAACGCACTATCAGAAACCATCGATCAGACAAATGTTCTCTTTGAAAAAAGTCTAAAAGATTGAGAGTTCAAGTGCTCAGCAACCCCAGCGCTACATAATGAAACTGAAAAAAACATGAATCACAGTCAACAGAAATTTTTTTGATACTCCGTACCCTCGTCCATCCAGCATACTTAATCCCCCTGAAAAAGCTGCAAAGCCTGCAGCAGAGACCACACGCACACGTATTTTTTGAGAACGTAAAACAATCCTTTGCGAAGGACAATTGTTGCATATTGTTTCATTGCTATTTTGTTGGTAAATAGTACGCACAGAAATGCATCTAGTAGAAAGTGATACTGTGTGTGATTGATCTTGTGGGGCCCGTTCATTCCAATATCTTTTTTAACTCCTACGTAGAACATTCTAAGATATTTATGTCTGGCCGTAAAACCTCACTACGTTTTTAAAGCATAATTTTATTGACATTTGATCTCAAGTTTAATCCGTATAAATTATTTACTATTTTTTATTTAAGTTCTGCATTAAAATACAAAGATGATATTGATTATCTAAATTTTACAGAATAAAAATACAGGATTCCAAAAACTAACAAGCAAATTCAATACATACTTAAACGTTAAATAAAATTGATAAATTAACAAAATTTATCAAATAACTACTAACTATTTTTAATACGCCTATATTAGTTTCACCTGTATCTTGTATGTATGTATATATGTTTGTAATTGACTCTTTGGCCTCGATTTTGCCCTACTTTAAGCGATATAATTTAATTTATACTTTGCACACTTGTCAAAGAACGACGACAATGCAATAATTTGATCAAAATATCCGATTATCCTGATTACTTTCGCCAGGGTTCATACATTTCTTCAGGGATCCTTTGCATGAGAGTAAAAGAGATAGAACTAGTGCGTGAACTACGCATGCGCGCAGAACAAATATTAAAACAGTTCATCGTATCGGTGGTTCAGTGGTAGAATGCTCGCCTGTCACGCGGGCAGCCCGGGTTCGATTCCCGGCCCATGCATTCTTTTTGTGCTTTTACCATTTAATATAAAAAAAATTTAGTGAGTAAAACCAATCGAACTAAAGAGCGAAAAATAAATTATGGTGTAAAAAAACTAAAAAACACGCTTTTAGAGTTAATTAAACTAAAAAGTAAAAAATAATTCTTACCATAAGAATAAAATTTCTGACGAGAAAATTAATGTCACTGTTCTAAAAGCGTGGGGTGCTTTGTATGGCATTTTTTTAAACTAACTCTGCGTTTCGGAATGAAAGCACCTCCTCGCTTTTAGAACAGTGACATTAATTTTCTCGCCAGTAATTTTATTCTTATGTTAAGAATTATTTTTTACTTTTTAGTTTGATTAACTCTAAAAGCGTGTTTTTAAGTTTTTTTATACTATAATTTATTTTTTAAAAATACTTTCAAGCGTTATGTAACGGTCTAATTTCGCCCTTAAAGTAACGTTGCTATGGGCTAATCTCAGCAGAGTCACGGATGTGGTTAGTGATCCTAGAACAATAAAATTAAAGGAAAAATTTGAGCAACAAGATTTCATTTTGACCCTTAACCCGAAAGCCTTTTGGCTTCGTTTTTTTCCCTAATAAAAATTTAACCAAAAACAAAATGAAAAAAGATAACAATGACTACCCTGTGTCAAAAAAATATTTAATAATTTATAGGAAGACAAAAGGTTTGGTCCTTTTTTCTTGTAAAAAAAATTTAATTTTTTTAAAAGAATAATAGGTGTGTAGAATCAGAACTCCAGTCCGTTTGTTTTGGCAAACCGCAGGATTTCTGTTGGCCCTGTCTCATTTAGATCACTTGGATCCATTATCATGTGGCCCCAGGTTTGATACCCGTACGCTGCTAGCATCGGGCAGCAACACAGAATATGTATGCTGCTCTCTTCCTCTTCGTTGCATAGTCGGCAGTTTTTCTCAGCTGCCAGCTTATGTTTGAAGAGGTGCGCTCTTAGTGCGACGTGGCCAGTGAACTGGTCAAGCGTGCTGCTTAGACTACTCCTGTTCATCGTCCAGAGTGCGTCTGTCCCCTTCTGGATAGGTTTTTTCATCAGCTGTCTTGATGTTCTGCAGCCAGTATTTACATTCCACTGAGCGATATGTTCTTGCTCAAGAATTATTTTCAATTCATGCTTCGCTTCGGCAATTGCCAATCCGACCAACTGGCTTCTTGGTTTTATTAGGGTCCCATTTCTTGTCAGCTAATTTGGTACCTAATTGCCATTTATCCCTGTATGCCCAGGAACCCATGTAAGAGTGAACTTGCTTGCAGTCGCTAACTCAGTGAGTGCCTACATGCAGTATCACACCGCCGATGATGTTGTGGTGCAACTCACGAGGTCTCCAATGGCTGCGCGACTGTCAGTGAGAATACCGATATCACTGTTGGTCACTCTGTTTTTTGTCAGGTGCGTAGCACACCTGAGTATGGCATAGACCTCAGCCTGGAAGACCGAGGTGTATATCCCTGTGGTGTCAGGATGCTCCAAACACACTTGCCCCGTAGCGTCCCTGGTACCCTGATCCGTCAGTGTATAATCGTTTCACTCCTGGGCTGGTCAATGGCGTTTTCTTCAACCAGTCTTTGGCATTTTGTAACTACAGAAAAATTAAATTTGCAAAACAACAAAACGATATTTTAATCGTGTGATTTTATTTAGTTCCATAATTGAGAATTCACATACATTTTTGTTGCATGCATCAATGTTATTTAAAACAAAATATCCGCTATACATCATAGAAGCACTGGTCCCTACGATTATGTATGGGTTTGGCAGAAAAAGCATGAAAATAAGATCAATGCTACGGAGGTGAGTAATCTAAGAAGTATAGCCGGAGTGACTCTGATGGATAAAGTGAAGAATAGTGAGATAAGGAAACGCTGCGGTGTGAAAGAAGATGTGATAACAAAGATAGATAAAGCAATGCTTGGATTGGACACGTTAAGAATATAAATTAAAGAATATTGACGACACAGATATATAAGGCGAGTGTGAATGAAAGTAGATAAAGCGAAATATGTGTGTAAATATCAGCTGGAAGAAAGTGGTCTCTGTCTAACGCTACGGAAAAAAAGGCGTGACTATATGTATGTATGTAATGTAAGATTCCATTTAAGTTTTGATGTTATGTATTTCATTTAAATTTATTTTCTCATAATAAGTTTAATTTATTTTAAAGCCTATTTCTTTAATTTATTTCGTACCTAAAAGTCTCACAAGTATTTTTTTTCGCAATGGGTCTGTAAAACTAGTTGCCCGGCCCGACTCCGATGGTTAAATATGGTAACATTTTCGTTGATATTTTTTGGTAACGCCATCTCAACTCCGCCAATGAACTATCATTGTGCCGGTCCCTTTTTTTTTATACGAAACTTTTCTCGGTCTTCGGAGACGAACGGTGACAGATATTATGATTATTACCTTGTAATGCTAATGTAACGTGATTACGATGCTTAGCTTTCCACAAATAGATCCAAACGACGGTTTTAACATTAAAATGCGCTGAAAAGACAGCGCCACAGTTAAATGCGTAATTTCATGTATAAGGCGTTGAATAAAACAAAAATTGACTTCTTTTTTCATGTACTCGCATAAGTAAGACAAATAAGAAGTACATAATTATTAGTTATCAGTGGGTTTTGATTTACATAAGAATGTATGTTATTAAAGCAAAATATGTAAAATGGCACTGTGTCATCTATTTTTAATTACGGTTTGTAATTTGCGCAGAGTTCTTAAGAAGTGGCAATCAAATACACCGTTTGGTAAAAGTAAACTTTACTTCGACTACTGCTAATATTATTAAACACACACTAAGAAATAATATAAGCTTTTAATTGTTTAAAAAACCCTTATAGTTATTAATAAAAACCAGATGGCACTATTTGTACCTTACCGTACTGCTACAGTATGAATCAATATCAATCAATCAATCAACTTTATAAAGAAGTCTATTTCGTGAATTTGGACGTGGAGGATTATTGTAATGCCTAGATAATTTTTGGACAGGGATGCAGCCTGCTGTCTTTAGGTCCTTCGTTTTGCGAGATACTGCAACTTGTGTATGTCCGTGGTTACTCTTAGGTACAATAAATAATTAATACATCTTAGGCCACTAACTGGAGGAAAAGGTAAGGAAAGCCTCTGTGGCGACCTTTACCTGCAGAAGGGCCATCGGAAATCAATGGGGGTTACAAACCCATGTTGTTCATTGGCTCTATATAACGGTTATTAGACCGATTCTAATGTATCAATAGTATGGTGACCAGCCCTAGAGAAGGGAGTCAACCATGCAAAAGTCAAGAGATTGGCATGTCTGCTGATCACAGGCTGTCTACGGACCACCCCAACAAAAGCCCTTGAAACGATTCTACATCTACTACCAGTAGATCTGTTTGAGAAGGAATGCGCAGCTAGTGCGGCTCTTAGACTCAATGCTATGTCCCCATGGACCGAAACGCACTATGGCCACTCTAGAATCCTAAGAGAATACGACCTGTGAACAAAAAACACTGACTACACTAAACCTACCGCTATGTTCGAAGGCGACCTATCCCTGAAAATCCCATTCAGAGAAGATTGGGCCGATAATCTAGTTAAACCTCAGTGAGCAGCATTTTATACGGATGGCTCTAAACTAGAGGGGACAGTAGGTTGCGGCATCTTCTTATAAGACCCCTCACTTAGCCTGTCGTTTCGTTTACCTGATTACTGTAGTGTGTAGCTATTACCAAGGCAGCTGTCTGGATACTCCACAACAAACAAAAGTTCAGCTAGAAATTCAGTCTTTGCGACAGCCAGGCTGCTATCAATTCACTGAACTCAGCCTCATCTCAGTAAGGAGTACCGATTGTAAATTTCCGGCTTCTCCAACACAGCAAAGTAGTTCAAAAAGCCAACTTGAGGTGGCAAAATGAACCCACATGCACATCATCGAAACAGACTTGGCCGAAACTAGATCTACGTCGAACTAATGATGTTCTGTAGAAGCTGTTACGATAAGAAAGATGAGGAAATAATGGTTATCTAAATTCTCGCAACGCCCTGGAAAACACACTTGTCCACTTAGTGGTCAACTTTGTTTGCAAATAATATTGTTTTATGACGTACGGAACTTACAATATTATAAAAATCATTATTTGCAAAAAAAAAATTAACGGACCAATTGATTTCCTGGTTTAGTAAGTTTTCCAGAGTGTTTAAAGACTTTTGACAGTGAGGATACTACAAAAAACAAATTAATTCGTCTTTTTATCAATTTTATAGTCAATATATACCATAAAATAATTTTGGCCGCCTAAATCGTTTAAATCCACCTATGAGCAACGTACACAAATATTATGTGATACCTAATAATAATTAGGTATGTGGTAATCTCGAAATACGAATTGTTTTAAAATTTCATTTCATTAAACTGCGAAAGGTGAATCTTTGGTGCATATATTTCTTTAAATATGAATTATTTACGTCACGAGTTATACTATGCAGTTTTGCAGTCCTGCAGGCTGTGACTGGCAGCCTCCACTGCGACATTGTAATGCATGAACTCTCTTGCAACGTTCCATATTTCCAATATCGCTTGTTTTTTCGTGGAAAATTTGCATAAAGCGGAACGTATTTTGGTTTGTTCACCGTATTGCTAAAACTTTTAGGTACGCTGCAAATAAACGAGAAAAACCAGTGAAAAATGATCTGGAAACGAAAACTTTATTAGTAACACTAGTTAGAAAAGTTTTTGCTTGTTTTGAGCGAAAAAAAAAGTTTTTACTTTGTCATTAAAATGTTTTTCCAATTTATCTCATATTTAAGCTACCACTTTAGATTCCGATTGATGATTTAAAAAAAAAACTATTTATGATGATCCTAAAACAGGGTTCGGCAACATGAGGCTCTTTGGATGTGAAGCTGCGGCTCTTTAGTTCCGTACGCAAATATTATTTATTTTATAAAAAAAAAACGTTCTGAATCGATTAAAGAGGATTAGGCACCATTTCTATCTCTATGCCACTTGTACTCGCTTTTCATCGCACCCCTCCCCCGTGACACTCAAACCATTCACAGATGGTGAGTATGTGAAAGATTGCTTTATACGTGCATCTAAAGAACTGTTTCGTGATTTTAAAAACAAACCAGAAATCTGGAAAAAACCAAATATTTGCCACTATCCGCTAAAACGGTACAAGATAGGTTTACTAAAACGTCTTCAAATGTAACATATAACATATTCGTATAAAATTTCATTACCATGTTTCCAGTAGTTTTCGCTAAATCGTTATGAATGTTTAAACATTTTTTTTCTTTAACGCCGTTTATTTTGAATACGGATCGCGTAACGCAAACCCCAATTATTTTTTAGTTTTCTACCTATCCTAGAGACGGGCTCACCTTATTTTGAAACACCCCGTACACTAGGGCAACCGAACTTTGATTACTGATCTGATGTCAGCTCAGTTAGCATTAAAGATGGTGCGAGAGGGAACATATGTCTGTCAACCCCCGGAAAACTGTAATTATTTCTTTTACAAAAGGAAAAAGCTAGATAATCTTCGGCAGCCTGTCCTATACGGAGAGAGCATTCCATTTGCGGCGAAAGTGAAATACCTGGGTGTAGTTCTGGATAAAAGAATCACCTGGAACGCCCACCCGAGAAAACAATAAACAAAGCCAGGTTTTCTCTACGGAATCTCAGAAGAGTATGCGACAAATCTTGGGGAATGAACCCCAAACAGATTAGGGTTGAAACAAAGGGTTACAACAGACAGATAGAGCAAAGCTTGCTGGCTGGCATGCTTGGCCATAACTAGAGCTATGTCCAGCACACCAACGGCAGCGATGGAACACCTCCTAAATCAGGATAGTCTCCTACAGATTCCTGTCTTTGAAAAGGCAAATTAATGAAGAGCAACTTGGGGATCACTCCGGGATACTGAGTGAAACAAAAAACCACCAAATTCTCGGGATGGTTCCTGACATGCTAGCCACAAAAATACACGTAGAAAAGTCGTTCAAAGTCCTCTTTCCGAAGAAAGACGAATGGGTGAGGGGAGAAAATCTCTTTCCAGAGACTGCATACGTAATGTACACAGATGGCTTAAAACCCCCAGATGGAGTTGGGGCCGGTGTTTTCAGCAGAAAACCAAAGATTAAAATATCTATCAATCTTGTCAGGTATGCTGCAATCTTCCAGGCTGAAGTCTTCGCTAAAGAATTTTGTGCAAAAGAGTTGACCAACAGACCTCTAGCAAACAAAAACATAAGTATAATATCAGACAGCCAGACTGCTTTAAAAGCACTGAGCTCCAACAGGATAAATTCTAAACTTATATGGAATTGCATCAAATCCTTAGAGTACCGTGGTGCGAACAACAGGGTGGCCCTACTGTAGGTACCTAGGCACCAGGGGGTGGAGGGAAACGAACAAGCCGACACCCTTGCAAAACAGGGGAATGAATTTGCGTTCACTGGACCAGAACCGTTTTTGGAGTCACCATAAGTGCCTCCACTACAATTATTCCGGACTTTGTGGAGAGGAAAATACTCACGTACTGGTCCGATATACCATGGTTAACTTATTCAAAGGCGTTTCCACCTAAACACTCAAGAAACACAACTAAGCAGATCCTAGAAAGAAACAGAAATGACCTGCGAATTCTAACGGGACTGCTTACATGAGTCTGTCGTCTAAGATACCACCTCGAAAGGATAGGTCTGAACCAACAAACGGACTGTCGGTTTTTCTTTGTGGAAGGCGAAACTACTAAACATATACTATGTTTATGCCCCGGCCTGGGAAGAATAAGGTTCAGCATATTTGGTTACAACAACCTAGAACCTACCGATTTCAAAAAAATCTTACCCTATACAACCATGAACTTCGTCAGAAGGGCTGGATTGTGCGGTGAACCTCTAGGGGTGAGTCACAATACTCCTACTAAAGGTCGCAGTGGAGGGGTGACCACGCCTTACTCACATAATACCTAAACTAGCCTAGCATTAAAGACCTCACACTTTTTTTAAAAGTTCCAACTGGTTTTCACGGTGAGAGGGGGAAGGCACCGCCATCCATCACGGTATCACAACGGGCCAAAAGGCATAAGTGGGTTCCCAATGAACCGCCGTTTTACCCTAACCTAACCTACTATATATTTAAACTTTTTTAAAATATTAAGGGTCCATGTTATTTTTTAAAACGGTTTCGTTAGATCGTGAACATACTTTTTTTAAATCCATATCTCGAATGTCCCAATTTAAACGTCGATTTCGGCGTCGGTGGTCTTGTAAAAGAATTATGGACCGAACGTATAAGCTCGTGTCATCCGCCATCTGCAGGGGATCTGATAATTGCGAGAGGATTCCATCTTGATCGCGCGCTATTTTAATTACGCGTTTGGTTTCTTTGTACGGAACGAATTGTGTTTGTGAGCCCGAAAATGCAAAGAAAATTCGAAATCGATAAACTAGAGTTTTCTTTTGTTTACAGGAAAGACTGCAACGTCAATTAGATGAACAGGCGCAGCGTTACGAAGAACAGCTAACGGAGCTGCATTCCGTCATAGCAGAATTGACGAGGAAATTGCATCAGCAACGGTCGATGGCTATTGCCGAAGAGGAAGAAGTGTCAGGTGAGAGATTTTCGCGAGATTAAAATCTGTTGTTTTGTATTTATTCCTTTTTTTGTCTTTTACGAAAATACGCCAGAGTATAAAATGATTATACTTGTGAAAGAAAAGGATTCGTTTTTATCAATTTGAAAAAAAATTAGAAAATTGTTTTGTTACGATTTTTTGAATCCGTCTTTGTCGACCTTACCTAGAAACGATAGCGCCAACCGAATTTAGGGGGGTCTGTTATGCCGACCCGCGATTTGACTGGTAATTTCTCGACGTGTCTAGCGGTTTCGATAGGATAAAAGGATTATATATTATACAGGTTGATAAATTAAGAATGGGGAATCTCTGAACTGAAGATACTACACACCAAAATATGGCGATTGAGCTTAATATGTCTTATACAAATGTTGCAGGTTTACGAGATCCACAGGGTATTTAAAGTTGGAATTTTAATTTGAAATTTCTTAATAATTTTGTGATTTTAATCAGCATCGTCTTGAAAATTGGCAACTTTATGTTTTTTGGCACTTTTTATGCAGGGCGTTAGTTACACCCTGTTACTTAGGTAAATTACAACACATCTTTTTTGCCTAATGAGTTATTGCTAAAATGACTAAAAAATCTAAAAGGCAGTTTAATTCTGAATAAAAAAGGTACTCTTGTTTATTTTATGTTACTTTATTAGTTTTTGAGTTATTTGCATTTTAAACATTCAATGAATTTTATTTATTGTGAAATGAATTTATTCTAATCTGAACGGGCCCCTCTATTTAAACTTCCTTAAACAACAATTAAACACACTACTAGAAGATGTACCTCTAGCCATAATGCGGAACATGTGGTTTATGCAAGACGGGGCGCCGCCACATTTTTCTCTGCCAGTACGGCAATACCTGAATGAACATTTTCCTCACCGGTGGATTGAGCGCGGCAGTGAATTTGTTTGGCCGCCTAGAAGTCCAGATTTAAACCCTTTAGACTTCTCAATATGGTCACAAATGAAGGAAATGGTTTTCAAAGATACAATTAATTCCATCGAAGAATAACGACAGAAAATTCAAGAAGCTGCTAATATTATTAAAAATAATCGACAAATGTTATTTAATATTCAAAGATCTTTAAGTAGGCGCATTACAAAGTTTATTGAAGTGGAAGGCGGGCATTTTGAGCATTTACTTCCAATTTTTCTTTTATTACTTTTACTGATTGTTATTTGTTGTCTTTATTGTTGTTACCCCGCATAGTAGTAATTTAAAGGAATAAATTCATTTCACAATAAATAAATTTCATTAAATGTTTAAAATGCAAATAACTTAAAAACTTATAAAGTAACATGAAATAAACAAGAGTACCTTTTTTATTCAGAATTGAATTGCTTTTTTTAGTCATTTTAGCCATAAACATGCCAAAAAACATAAAGTTGCTGTATCTCGTAAACTGCAACATTTGTATTAGACATGTTAAGTTCAATCACCATATTTTGGTGTGTGGTATCTCCTGATCAGAGATTGCCCAGTCTTAATGAATTACCCTGTATATTTATTTCAACGCTTATTCTCTTATTGCGTTGTTAAGGTTATAAATGGTATACCGTTTGAATTTCGTTACTTCTCCATACAAAAACTTAAAAAAGTTCTGTTACTATTTCTCTAGACAATAAGTACATAATTATATTTCACTAAGGTGTCATAATCTTCTTCCTAGTTCTGTTTTGTTATGCTGTATATTGTGATAAGTTATAGAAATATTTTTATTATATTTTTTATGTTCAATAATTTCTTATTTTGGTCTATTTGATATTAAAAGTGTGTTATACGTAGTTCTTTGGTTGTAAATAATATTATTATCTGCCATATTCTGGTTTAACGGGTTAGGTGGAAGAGCAGACATACATTAATTAATATACTTTTTCTACATTATCACGCTAATGATGAATGTGTGAAATGATATTTTTGTATATAATGATTTGTATTAATAAATGCATTTATTATTATTGTTACGGAACCTCGAGAAAAAGGTCGAGTACTCTGGAATTATTATTTAGAGGTATAAAAAGGAAAGCGGCCGCGAATTTTTTTTTATTATGCGGTATAAAACGATTAAAATATTTAATTTAAATTTATTAAACAGATTAAGATACCGCGTTAGAACAATACAACTGAGAAAACCCGTATACTCTTTCATTTGCACAGTGATGATCCCCTATAGCTCTTTTTCTTAATGACCGCTCTCTTTTTTATTTAAAATTAAAATTGAAAAAAACTTGTGAAAAAAATATGTTTTTCATAAAAATGTTTAACGATGGTATTGTTTTGGCTCTCCAGATCCTTTTCGAAAGACGCTACTGGCTTGTTATTTTATCTGACATGTATTAAATGCCTGAGCTATCGACTGAAAATATTTATATTGCTGTTAATACTTTTGCACCAAACAGATTAAATTGTTTAGGTATAGTCAATTACAAAATATTTAAAAAAAAACTAGTCATCTAGATTATGATTTAATTAACTAATTAATTATGCCAATATAACTGTAGGTTTGAAATTGCTAACCACAGTGTATAGTTACAATTATACGAAGGCAGTGATCGAATACGGTATTTAATTGGGTATGCTACAGGGTGGGCGAAAAGTGAGTCATTTGTAAGCAAAATTATGTTACACGGTGTCAAACAAATGCATAAATATTGCCTCACGCAATAAATGGTGAAACGGAAATTATTTTCGGGATGTTTCGCATTAATTTTGTGAGCCATCTTCAGGAGTTCAAATTAAACTCAAAACTAAAAATCAAAACAGTGCCACGTCTTTTTCGTTCTCTAACGAGTACTCTGCTAGCGGTTTCTCTACTGGCAAATTATGCCCGAGCTCAGCCGTAGAGGGTAGAAGAAAAAAAATATAAAAGTGAGCTGCGCCACCGACTTAAACGGTATAAGTCGGAAACCCATAGATCTTATAGGCACTAGCAGAGCTACAAGATAAACAACTATGATTATGGTGAACCAAATAAATAAAATTATAGCAAAAATATGTTGGATACTTTACTCACACAATAGATAATTAAGGTACACAGTTCAATAGCAACATCATAACAAATATAGTCAAAGTTAACAGCTATGGTAAAATTTCCTTGCTAAAACAAACCAAAAATGTAAAATTTACAACTTTATAAAATAACCAGAACAGCAGTAAGAGTAACAGACTTTACCAAATTACAACAAAAAGTAAGACATATATAAATTAAATCATTAATAACACTAATTCAAACATTTACATAAAGGCAAAGAAGATTCACTAGTTAACTGTTTACATAAAGATTTTCACTAAAACAATCGAGTTCATTTAAAAGTATCTTTACGATGGTTGTCCTTTAAAATATCAAGATTGTAGGATATTTACAAATAAGTAGAAAGAAAATAT
Source organism: Agelastica alni (assembly GCA_950111635.1). Taxonomy (NCBI): domain Eukaryota; kingdom Metazoa; phylum Arthropoda; class Insecta; order Coleoptera; family Chrysomelidae; genus Agelastica; species Agelastica alni. The sequence goes on from OX467712.1 coordinate 13,928,597, forward strand.
GTTTTTACTTGGACATAAAGAATTATTGAGAAGGTTACTTTAATCCAAGTTTAGTTTTGGCATATTATCTAATGCAATAAATAGTTTCCAACAATGTACTATACTAATAAACTAAACAGAACATAATAGTGGTGTCAGCATGAGTCACTGCGTTATATATTTAAAAATAAATCACTTATAACCTTTGGATATACGAATTCACAAAGTACTATACTTATAAATTGAAACAAAACTTACTGGTGGTGTCGAAATGAGACACAGCGTTATATATTTAAAAATAAATCACTTATAACCTTTGGGTATGTGAATTCACATGTACTCCTGTGGCCTACTCCTGGACTACTCCGGGGGCTGGTTAGATTATGGGGGCGGCACTAGTTAGTGAACAATGGCTTCCCTAAAACAAATCCCGATAACGGCTATTCAACTTGACACCAACTCCAACAATGTCCACAACAATGGCAAGACAAAATAGTCAAGTTGAAAATCAAATGGTTTTTCTTCAAAATCAAATTAAGATGGCCCAAATACAGCCAGATATGAAAGAAATCCCATAGAGGTTCTGCACACGTGCTAATAACACACCGTCCCCAACAACTTTTACCGACACCTGGCCTCCAAGACTCTCAAAACACGACTGACGCTCCTATATCGGAAATCAAGAAAAATGGCGCGGAATAAACGTCAACCCACAATCTTCTTAAATCTGTGCCTCGTCCGTGTGAATATCCAGTAATTGCAAACCAACTATCGAATCTTATCCCTAGAGTACTGTATGCAACCATGAATACGAAAAAAATAGGCACGTGACAACAGAATTTAAAATAACAGCAGGAATGCTTGTTTCTATAATAAATTTCGGTTTGATTATGTGTTAATTTGACGTACTCTACTAAAGAGGTAAAATGTACAATAAAACACTTGGCGTATAAAATAGTGAGGAACTACTTTGTATTTGACACTAAAAAGATCTTGCACATTTTACTTCGTTTTTGTATATCAATTTATGGTAGTTTAAACTGGTTATTTTAAACATATTTCTTTTACAGAATCTTGCACAAGTGCTCACGAAGAATCTGTAACTTGTCCATTAGAAGTCAGTGAATTAGAACCTATAGATAATGACCTGTCAGACGTTGATAACAAAATACCAGTAAGTGCATATAGAAACTTAAATATTTTACGATTCTTGCAGCCAAATTCGGTCGTTTTTTTATCGTTTCTTCTATTTTAAAAAAAATGTGTGCGATAATAAATTTTATACCTAAAGAACTGTTTATTAAAAATAAAGTTATCTGCTGCAACTGACCATCACTAAATAAATTTGAGCTCGGTTCGGTTTTCTTTAATAAAACAATATTAAGAATTATTAACTTTTTTTCATGTTTTTTATCCCTACTTCGGCATTACAGGCCCATCGCTTTCAGTAACCACTTCTTCTATCCGCAAGGTCAACATTTACTTGAATTTTGATTTACAGAAGATCTTCTTGTTTATTTTTTATTTAAATTAACAACATTGACAATTATCAACTTTTTCCATTTTTTTCTATTCACCCTGACTCTGACTTCTAGTAATCACTCCTTCTATCGGTAAGGTTAGCATTAACTGTTTTCTTGAATCCTAATTCGCAGAAGATACTCTAGCGTTACGTAGGTAGCATGTTTATGGCTTACCCATTGTGCTATAATGTCTTATACTAGAGACGTTAACTCAAAATGGATTACTTTTACTCCTTCTCAGAGTTAAGTAGTTTTTATAGTTGTGAGAAAGCAACCACTCCGATCACCAGTGCAAAATGAAGTCTTAATCATTTTGAATAGATCACTGATGATTTATAATTTGGTAGGGTGTCTTAATCATGAAACAATAATTTACCAGGGGCTTAATAAGTATCCTTGTAGGACTCCTCTTTTCAACGTTCTATCTCAAGAGACTCTGATTTTTTTGTAAGTTTTCTTTGGGATGTTACTTTATATAGAAAATGACCTTAAATAGCCAAAAATAAAACACATTTAAATCTTATTTTATTTTAAAATAAAATAAATTAATAAGCGTGTGTCCTCGTTAAATTTGACGGCTCTACATCTTTTGCATGGATAAAATTAAGTTAACCATTTCATATAGCTAATAATGCTTCCTACAAAGTCTTACCAATTGTTCTTGGTTCTGAAAATGACTTCTACCTTCCAAAACTTTCTTTGAAGCATGTCCCGTACATGCTTTTGTTAAAGACTGACACTTAGCGGTCTTTTCTGTGTTAAGTTAGGTGCGTGCAAACGATTTATGAAGGTCCTGGAAGACCAAAAGCTGCATTTGTAACTGCCGCGCTGTATGTCAAACACCATTTTCTATCATGCCAATGGCTCTCAGTATCACGGTTCTAATGGTGTCTTTCCATGTTCAATAAAAATATGCGTGTAATTTATTTTGATCTTAAATGAATACTAACACCTTTTCTTCAATGTTTGAAACCGATAAAATATAAACAATAACAAAAACATTTTTTTTTTAATATTTCTGTTTAGATTGTAGATTGTAGGGGGGTCGTGAAGGCTATGCTGCCTCTCAAGCACTTCGACCTATCAGATCTTTTGTGCATAACCCTTAATCTATTCGAGGCCCATGATTCTGAGACTTTGTACAAAGTTTATCAGTTTCCTGGGGGCTAAGTTCCTGACATCGGACGGCTTTAGGAAGGCTTCTTCCAGAAACTTGAGCCTTTTGCAGAAAAGCGCTGGGCATTCGCAAAGCAAATGTTCTGCAGTTTCAGCGAAGTTCTCGCAGTAGCGGCAACTATCATTCTCTGTTTTGCCCATCTTTTTCAGGTGATTCCTCAAAGGAGTCCCCTCATCAGTTTCTTCTTCAACTTGAGAAGCTGTTTAGGTTTCCTTGGCGAAGGGCTTACTAGACTTTTTGCTTGTCTTTGTCCTGGCACTTTATGCCAGTGAGATTTCATTTCATTTCATTGTGTATTTGCCACTTCCTTGGCAAGGCAGTCTGCTTCCTTGTTGCCTTTAACTCTCTCCACATCAGAGTAACCTGATTGTTTGCTGCCAGTTGTGTTGTCTCAGTGATTGTTTACAGTCCCAAGTCAGCTTAGACTTAAAAGTGTATGACTTCAGATTTTTTAGTGCTGCTTGGCTATCTGATAAAATATAAATATCTACCTGTTGGGTGTTTCTTTCGATGCACTCCCGGGCACATATCTCTATGTCATGTAATTCTGTTTGAAAGATGGTTGGGGTGTTACCAAGCGGTTTCGAGAGCCTAAAATTCGGCACTGTAACGCCCACTCCAACCCTTTCATCCATTCAACATGTTTTTTTCAAATGTTTCCGTTTAGGAAATATTAACTAATACAATATGTTTAAGGAACCAACTTAATAATTTTTAAATATAAATTAATTTACCTTGAATTCTCTTCATTTGTTTATTTCAATAAGAAAAAAATTTATCTAGACGTTTTAACTTTTGTGAAGGTGTGCGATAAAGAATTTCATCAATGGCTGTAAAGTAATCTAATAATAATATGTCAAATGGTGGTTATATTTATTTTTAATTCTGTTCCGTAAATTATATCTTATAAAATTTATTAGCTTGGCTTCCAAGAACAACTACAACTGCAGCATTTTTTCTTACTTTAGCGACCAGCTGAAAAATTAATGCATTAAGTCCGAAATAGCCCCATGTTGCGATGATCTGTCGGGGTTTGCTCACATCTCCAATTAGCCGTGATTTCGTTTGTTCTTAAAGTTAAACACACCGAGAAAACATTAATTTTAAATTCGATATTGTTTTACTTTCATTTTATTATCTGTTCAGTTAAAGAACGTTTTCAGAGAAACTTACATGGTCGTCTAAAGATGTTCCAGATAGCGCTGCTAAATTTAACTTTTATCGTTTACCATCGAGCGTTAATAAATTTGTTTGCTTTGGCAAAATTGTTTTTGGTTTATCCATTAGGAATAACTTCTGGCTGTCGGAAATGGTCTCCTTTATGATTTTTTATTCAATTCACATTTTATAAGGGGTTGGTTTTAGAGTCATGTATACAGTGTGAACCAAAAGTCTGGAAACGGACAATTATCTCGTAAATCGCTAGTCCGAATTGTACAAAATTTGAGATGAGCCTATTTTGAGATACGGAGATTTCAGATTTGTCATTTGAAATGTTGTCAGATTTGCCGTTTCTCTGATATAATTAGTCATTTTGGTTTTTTAAATACATCACCCTGTAAATTCTCCTCATTAATACGAGTTCAGCCATATGTAACACTTATATACTTTAAAAGGTCTAGTCAAGGTCCGAACATCGCATTCTACCATCCATTAGGGTACTGTCAACTTACAAATGGAGCACATTTTGAACACTAGATTAAGTAATCATTATGTCAAAAATGTTGCAATCTTTTAATTGTGACGTTCTAATGTAGTTAAAAATTGTTTGTATGAAAAAATTATCAATACAATTAGGCATTGCCACTCTTCAGTTTTATTTATTTAAGACCTTTTAGACTACATAAAATCATGAGTAATACATGTGGCTAAACTCGTATTGAAGAGGAGATTTCAATAATGACTGAATATACAGGGTGATGTATTTAAAAAAACCAAAGTGACAGAGAAACGGCAAATCTGACAACATTGCAAATGTTAAATCTGGAATCTTCTTTTGTACAATTCGGACAAGCAATTAACGAGATCCGTTTCCACATTTTTGGTCCACTCTGTATACATACATTCATACATACAGAATGGCCAACCGAAAACGAAACAGAGCCATTTGCAGGAACCTCGTCAACATTTTAGAAAAACGCTCAGACCTGTCGATTTTTGATTCAAGGACACTATTTTACAGTATTTTTGACTCCACTACTTTCAACCCCAAGCAAGGGTAAGAATTACCCCAAAATTTTTTAAACGCATTGGGGGGTTCGAATAAGATGTCTTTTGAAAGCTCTGACAATTCTCTTTACAATAGTCATTAAATGTTACATTTCTTCCCAATACTTTAAAAAAAATTACATGTTGAAATTCAACGTCAACGATTCTTTGACGCAAATCTTCCAACGACGCTGGTTGTGTTTTATAGATTTTAATTTTCAGATGTCCCAACAAAAAGAAATTGAATGGCGATAAATCTGGCGATCGTGGAGGCCATTCGATGCTGCCTCTTCTCCAAATCCAATGCCGTGGAAAACGTTGGTCTAAATACTGACGAACAATCGCCGCATAATGCGGTGGAGCACCGTCCTGTCGAAAATAGAAATAATCTTCGTCATACTGTAGATTATTTTCAAATACATATCAGTCAAGGCAGGGTCAATATCGTCTTCCAGTAATTGCAAATACATTTCGCCAGTCAAATTGCCTGGTAGAAAAAAGGACCCACCAGAGTTGGTCATCGCAAATGCCAGCCCATACATTTAATCTCTCCGGTTGCTGTGTATGTACCACGTGAAAAACTCTTGGGTTTGATTTGGACCGAAAGCGCCAATTGTGGCGATTTACCATCCCGTGCAAGAAAAAACTTCATTCATCGGAAAAACAGATATTAAAACTGTGGATCGTTCCCAGCTCGCGCACTCATTATTTCGCATAACTGCAAACGGCGGTCATAATCATCCTCATTAAATTCATGGATTAAACGTATTTTATATGGATAGAATTTATTCTTCTTCAAAATGATTTGGATGCTAGTTCGATTGATCCCAGACACGGATGACAGCTGCCTCGTACCCAACGTTAGATCAAGATTTTTAGAAATCGCCTCAAAGCAGTGCAAAGTAAAAAATAGATACTAAATTTATATCATTAGCGTACTTAACTGGATGAATGACATTTTAACCGTTCGTGATTATTTGCAGAAAAGTTTCACATGTTTAAAATCTAATTTTTCAATAAGTAATGGGCGGATTTTTAAAATTGAATAACTATTGTATGAAGCTTTGGAAACACATCTTATTCGACCCCCAATGCCATTTAAAATTTTTGGGGTAATTCTTACCCTCGCTTGGGGTTAAAAGTAGTGGAGTTAAAAATACCGGAAAAGAGTGTCCCCCTTTAATAAAAAATCGACGGGTCTGAGCGTTTTTCTAAAATGTTGACGAGGTTCCTGCAAATGGCTCTGTTTCGTTATCGGTTGGCCACCCACTATAGTTACGCCTGTTTCCGTAGGGGTAGGTAGAGGTCACTTCTTTTCATTTGCTACGGCTCTTAGACACGTCTTTTGCTTTTTCCACTTTCATCAGCGATTTTATACATACTCGGTTACTGGTACTCTTAACCTGGCCTTTTTTTTTTAAAGAAAATAGTCGCAAAAAGGGTAGACCTATCGTGTGGGCCGCGGACGGCCCGCACTGCGACTATTAGAAGGGTAAGGGATTATAGAAAGGAAATGATTGTGGACACGATTTTTAAAAAGTTGCAGGTCATAGTTCTCTGGAAAAACTGATTTTGGAAGCTTATTCCATTCCGTAGCAGCCCCCTGTAAAAGAAGGATTCTTGATGAAGATTGGTCCTTGTAGTGTCAATCTTGAGAGTAAATGGGTGAGACTGATCAGCGTGCCGAGTTTTTCGGCCGAATTTGGCCAAAGGTGGTACAAGAGTTTTTATTTCTCTGGAGCATCTGCCATGGAAATATCTGTAGAGCAATGACTGGTCTGCAACTCTTCTTCTATGTTCTAGAGGGTGAAGGGTATCTGTGAGAGTTGAGCTGTTTATCAAGCGAATGGCTCTTTTCTGAATGGAATCTAGAAGACGAAGAGAATGCATTGGTGCTGAACCCCAAATGTGCGAGCAATACTCCAGTAGAGGTCGGATTTGAGCCTTGTACGTCGTCAACAGTTGATCAGGAGTAAAAAACTTTCTGGCTTTCCACAGAAAACCTAGCCTCTGGCTTGCCGACTTTTCGATGTTAGCAACATGGTCATGCCAAGACATATTATTGGACACCGTGACTCCCAAAATCGAGATGGAGGGACTTGGTTCAAGGGTATTTCCGGACATTGTAATGGAATGATTTGAGGAATTCACTTTCTTGGAAAACGTAGCACTTTGTGTTTTTTGGGCGTTGAACTGAACAAGATTGTTGGTTCCCCACTCGACGATTGCTTTAAGATCTCTATTGATGGAATCAACCTGTTCCTGTCTGAGTCTATTTGTATCATTCACCGAAAGTGATCGATATGATGTGAAAGTTGAGACAAGTGTGCTATCGTCTGCGAAACTGTAAATGGGGTTCGTGGTGGTTTTCAAGAGGTCGTTGATGTGTAAAAGAAATAAGGTGGGGGACAGGATGGAACCCTGGGGGAGCCCGGCATTAGTTTTAAACGCATCAGAAGAAATACCGTCAACTGCCACATGTAAGGAGCGATCTTGCATGAAGCTTAAGAGCCATTGGCGCAGTTTGGTTGGGAGACCGTAGGCACCGTAGGCTTTTCTTCTAAACAATTTTTATTTGATCGGAGTCGCCTAGATCGACTTATAAATCCAAATGTGTCACACGCCTTTTTGTTTTGAACTTCATAGCTCTTTTATTCGACCAATATAATACCTAATAGGTTATCAGTGTTATTAATAATTTTTATCAAAACTATCAAACGCGTCATAAAATATTATAAATAATGTTTATCTAATAAATAATATTTGTTTCAGTTTCCAGAAAGTCCGCAAGCATTACCCGAACCAAAACTAACTCTTTCCAGCCTCGAAAACAACGAACTGTCGCCATTCTCGGAAATATTGGAGCCATTTAGGAATGAAATCACGAATCTCAAACAACAATTACACGAAGCTCACACCAGACTGGCTCAAATGTCTTTGGCGAAAATTGAAGAAACGTCCAATAGCGAATTACCAAGCTACACTAAAAATATCGATTCTCCCGAATCCCACATAGAAATAGACTACGAACCAAAGATGTATATGGAAGAGAAGGTACATTTTTTAAGTGGCATACATACATACATAAAGCCACGCCTTTTTCCCATAAGTGGCTTAACGAGCTAATTTCCCTTGCGGTTAGAGCTCCGACTAAGTATAAAGAAAAAAATTGATTTGAGCTTCAGGATTTTATTTTACCCTCCTACAAAAGCCTCCCAAACTTCTAATTATTCAGATATTAATTGGCAAATAAAAAAAAATTGTAAAAACTTAATATAAATTTTATTATAGAAGAGATATATTTTTAGTTAAACAAAAATCAGTTCAAATAAAATATAAAATTCAAATTTTCCAATAAGTATGGTCCAAACTTTTACTTTAGAAATTTCCACTCAAGGTTTTACCGTCGAGTTAATAATAAGCAAGAAGATGCAAAAATCGTCATACAGTACTTTCATTTCAAAACCAGCCAATTCAAATAACTTTTGATTTCGCGTAAATGTAAGAAAAACAAAAACACTTCTGAATACATGTCACCTTTATTGACATTTTTTGTCATTTTGTGTCTTTTTTTCAAAAATATTAATAGTATATTTAATGAGTTATTCGTGACGTTAAATTAGCCATTATTTGCATAAGTTTTTTCCTTACAAAAAACAAATTCATCATCAGTTTATTGAAGACGACTATGACCGCAGAATTGAATTTTGTAAAACAATGTCCCAAAAAATACAAGAAGACGCAAATTTGGTTAAAAATATTTGTTTTAGTGATGAATCAACGTTTTATTTAAATGGCTTTGTTAAGAAACATAATGGTAGGTACTGAGATGACGAAAATCCGTGTTTTGACAGAATAATAGCCAGTTTTCAGCGACCAAAACCTAACGGGAGAATTGTACTTACAATTATTAGAAAATGAAATTGATAATGAACAGGGAAATATGGCGCTAGATGAACAGAATATATACCTTCAACAGGACGGAGCTACATCACTCGACTTTTTTCTGTGGGGCTATTTAAAAACATTAGTTTACAAAACTTCTCCTGAAGACATTGAAGAACTAAGGCTTATAATAACTGAAAAATGTAGACGATTTACTAGCGAAACTTTGGGGAGACATGCCTCGGTACTCCGAGCTAAAGTACATGCCATAAACGCTTGTGCTGTTAAAAATCTAAGATAAGGATACAAAAAGAAGACAACTCTCATTAGATCAGATAACCAAGCGGCACTTAAAGCTTTGGCATCACGGAGAATAAACTCAAAAAAAAATCGGGAATGTGCCGGAAACATACGAACCTTGGCTAACCATAACAAAGTCACTTTGTTGTGGGTGCCAGGGCATAAAGGTATCTCCGGTAACAAAAAAGCGGACAAACTAGCTAGGCGGGGCTCTGGAACATCATTTATTGGGCCAAAACCAATAATAGGGATACTCAGGACCAGCGTTAAAGCAGCAGTCAATGGCTGAGTCCACTCTTAGCATCAGCTGAAGGCTGAAGGCAAAGCAAGTTAATGCTGAAAGAACCTAAGCAGACAGGAAAGCTGCTCTCGCTAAGTAGGGAAAAACTCAGAACAGTCGTAGGGCTTTGTACTGGACACTGGTTTTTAAGGAAACATCTGCACAATATAGGCGTGTCTGACACAGAACCTTTATTCAGATTATGTAATGAGGAGGAGGAAACAGCCACTGATATAATCAACACCTGTGGTATATACAAGACCAAGGAACTGATCCTCCTGGGACAATAGCAGTACATGAGCTTCTACTCCTTAACAGGAGAATTGAAGAAATGGGACTAAACTCAGGAGCTGGAAAGGTACAAAAAGCACACAATCTTGATGTGCCTAGAGAAAAATTAGACCTCTTTCACAACTTCTATGCATTCATTATCATTATTATTAACATTAAACAGAAATCATTATTATAAAATCTTTTGTGTCAGTCCTTGGGTTATTTATTGTGTTTCTTGTAGTTCCAATTTAAGCTCTTTAAAGTAGGAGATCAGTAATTTTGCATTACATTTCTAAGATTTTCGTAAGTAGAAGTTTCTTTACCAAATGATCTTATTTATTTTGTGATAGTGTTTCACATTTTATCATAAGATGGTGTACATATTTTATGTTCTCGCCGCAGAATCTGCAGGAATCATTCTCCACCCTGCCCATCTTATTTGGATGTTTATTGATGGGGTGGTTACTTGTAATGATTCCAACTAGCGGTTTTAGGTCTTTTCTATTTAAAAGTAAAAGATTGTTGTTGCCACAGTAGACAGACACTAACAGTATTGGAGTATATTCAATAATCAGCTCTAAAATAGTAATCGAAATATATTTTGTGGTAAATGTACCGAACAAATTCAATTGTTGTTGACCTCAGAACACCACATTATTAATGTCCCATAATGATCTCTGCTCACATCATTGACCAACTTTATATGTACCAAAATGTAAATCTAAAATATTCCGATATAAATACAACCTAATTAAAAACTTAAACGAACCCTCCTTATCTGGTAATATGAGACTTTTTGGCAACGATTGCTTAAGTTTTGTATATACATGCCTTAACCATGTCCACAGCAGGTGGATGCCAAATAAAAATTCTTACTTAAAGTGGAAAACGTTCACAATAGAACTACGTTTTTTTAATTGTGTGAAGACTTAAGATTTTTCAACTTCCAGGTAAAGATACTGATCTATAACTCTTCAAAATTTGCGCGCGTTTTCGTGTAGTTTTTTTTACAAACAAGTAAAAACAATAAGTTTTAATTGTTACCTTTTACAGGCGAATATCAAATACAGCAACATTGTACCCATTCACAAAACAAACCTCAGAAATCATTGCTATTCCAGCGCGCCTGTACCCAAAATAGCCGAGAGAATTAAACTGAAAAGGGCCACCGATCAACGAGGGATTAATCCAAATGAACTACTAAATTCGGATTTGTCCACAGGTATAAACTTTATTTATTTACTAGCTGACCCGGCAAACGTTATTTTGCCATATAAATAATTTCCCAGTAATTTCTAGTGTAGACAAAAAATAGCTTACTTATTGTAAGTACGTATGTATGTTAGAATGTGTATATTGTATGTCGTTGTGATTGTCGTTGTTCTAATCTTCTGACTTCATTGCGTTCAGCTCGTGTATCTTCTGGCTCTTCTTGATGCAATTGCGCCATTCTGACACGTGCATCAGTATTTTGTTGCTGGATTTGTTCTTATGTTCTTTCGGATCTGCTATTTCGCAAGTTTCGAGCTTTACTTGTACTGCGGCTCAAATCAGCCCCTTTGCGTTTTCTTGGCATTGCTCACCGTACAAAACATACATAAATAGAATTAATGAAATTATTTAATGATGAAAATTGTTAAAAGTATAATTAGGGCCAGGATTTTTGCCGCAGTTTTGAAATGATTAGTTTTAATTTATGAAATTATAACATAAATATAAGTTTTATGGAAAATTTTTTCAAACAAAAGTAAGAAATTAAATTTTATGAAAACATTGTCTCTTATAATTTTTTCATGCAACCAATATTTCCATTGACATTTCAAAATAAAGATTCATAATGATTGATTTTTTGGAAACTATGAAAATCTTAATTGTTCAATTACATTTTTTTAATAAAATTAAATTAAAATTACATTTTTATAAGATCAACAACATTTTCGATATAAATAAAAAAAAGTATACTTACAACACAAAATCCGTTGTTATTGGAAGCTCGTGTCACGTGTTGAGTACTTTTGAGGTTATAAAATCACTTGATTAACTAATCGTGCAAAATACACTCAGAATTGATAATTTAATTATTATTGATAAAACAGGAATGATTAAAAGTTAATATGAGAGTTACACTGAGATAGCAAAATAATAATTGTCAACGTTACTACTACACTTGATGCATAAACAATAATGATGGCCGACAACTGTGTAGGGAGTGAGAAAGAAAGGAGACCGGCTTCGTTCTCATCCCTACTCCGTGCTGTTTACTGGGTCAGAAGTGACACCTGTAGACATCTGGCGGGGATAACTAATTAAATGACGATTGATCAGTTTTCGACCGGAGAGGAAAAATGATTAAATTACTAAAATGGCTATTAAAAAATAAGGGTTGATCGTAGAAGGGTGAAAATTGAGGATTGTATGTATTTTTGTATGTTGTATCATAAAAAAATAGAAATTAAAAATTTTGTCTAAAAAATAAAAAAAAAAATTTAGGGGTGGACTACCCCTAACATTTAGGGGGATGAAAAATAGATGTTGGCCGATTATCATAGATACCGGATAAGCACAAAAATTTTTATCAAAATCGGTCAAGCCGTTTTGGAGGAGTATGGCAACGAAAACTGTGACACGAGAATTTTATATATTAGATTATTTTAGATTTGCTGGTACAACATTGTTAATTAACGTGAAAAGAAAAAAAACTCCCCAATTTATTTTTCGATATAAACAAATAATATTTTAAATTGGCCAGTTAAACGTTGAATTGTAAAAGCAAATGAATTTAACTCAACTATTACATTCAAGGAATAAATAAAAAAACTGATATTAGAATAAATGTAAAAATGTCACATTTTCACATGTAATATGTTATTGACAGCTGTTGCAGAACATATAGTGGGTGATATTTTAAAGCAATGCGACATCCAAGCTGAAAAACAAGGCATGGATATCGAAATTAGAAAAGCAGATGCTAAGTTGGAAAATGCCAGATCTCAAAATTCAGTGCTGGCATTGACGCTGTCAGAAACGAAAGCACATTGTGATAGGTATGTAAATTTAAGCACTATTTTTTTAATGCATTCTTTTAGAAGTGAGATATCCGACACTACGATTTATTTTTCTGATGGAAAATAAAGGGTGTCCTAATATTTATGCGGGATTTTAATTTTGCGTCATTTGTGCAGTAAAATGTTTTCAACGAAATATCAAAAAAAGGGTGATAGCTGACAGTTCAGGGTTATTAAAATGGGAACCTGAAATGTTTAGCAACACCTTCATTGTCGACATCCTGAAATTTTTTGAAGGTCGAGGCTGACGCAGCGAGTGACCAATTATATACAAGGGGCACAATAAGTTTTATTAGTGACACTGGGTGACTGTGGTAATCAGAGAGACGTCTATTTGTTCTCTTCTTCTTCACGTGCCATGGACGTCGGCGATCACCATTATGATTTTTATTTTATTAGCAGCGGCACGAAACAGGGTTATAGAATTAACACCATACCACTCTCTCAGGTTTTTCAGCCAGGATGTGCGTCTTCTTCCTGGACATAACCTTCCTTGGATATTGTCTTGCATGATATTCTGTAAGATATGGTACTTCTACCCTCTCATATGTCCAAAATATTCCAACTTACGTTTTTTGATGGTAAACATGATTTCTAGTTGCTTCTGAAGACGGGCAAGCACTTCTGTGTTTCGGACTCTGTCTACCCATGATATTCGTAGCAGGCGACGGTAGCACCACATCTCAAACGCTTCTGTTCGGTTACACATTGCCTTTGTTAATGTCCACCCTTCCATTCCATAGTAAAAAATTGGAAATACATAGCACCGTAGTAAACGAATACGTAGGGGCATTGATAAGTCTCGAGATGTAAGAACCTTTTTCATGTTGCTAAATGCTGCCCTAGCCTGCTCGAAGCAGGACCTTATTTCCTGCGTGCTATCCCACTTACTGTTCAATAACCATCCCAGATATCTGAAACTGGAGACTTGCTGAATCTGTTGGTTGCCTGTACTCAGATTTGCTGGAAGCTCACCATTTTTGCTAATAGCCATAGCTTTGGTTTTGCTAATATTTAATTTGAGCCCTCTTTCTTCGCTTTTACCTATCTAGTAACGCCTGCAAATCATCAGCACTTCCTGCCAGTAGAACTGTGTCGTCCGCATAACGCAAGTTATTTCTTACTTCTCCGTTGACAACAATTCCTTCACGTGCTTCGTTCAATCCGTCAGCACAAGTTTGCTCAGAATATATATTAAAGAGTAGTGGAGAAGGGACACACCCTTGTCCCACACCTCGTTGAATGGGAACGTATTCGGTAGTCATGTTCTTAACTTTGACAGCAGCGATTTGATTGTAATACAGATTTTTTATAATGCGGACGTCTCTGCCATTTAAGTTCATATTCTGAAGGATGTTGATAAGTTCTTTCTTTCTCTCTCTTCTTCCTCTCTCACTCCGCGTGAGTCTTTGCCGCATCCATTATTGCCCTCCAGCTCTGTCTATCTTGTTCATCAATTTCCCATTGTGCTATACCTATTTTTCTCAGATCCTCCGTAAATGCGTCCTTCCATCTCTTCTTAGGCCGGCCAAGAGATCTTCTTTCGTCTGGCCTTTGTATATGATGTTCAAAAGCATTTGTTCATTACTTTTAAGTACATGTCCCGCCCATCTAAGTCGACTGGACTTGATCCATCTTACTATATTTTCCATGCCGTATAGTTCTTCCAGCTCGTTATTTTTTCGGCGTCTTCACTCTTCATGTCCCTGCATGGTCCATAAATTGCTCTCAATATTTTTCTCTCGAAGACTAACAACTTATCGATTTCGCGTTTGTTTAGAATCCATGTCTCGCTACTATATGCTGTAACAGGTTGTATTAAGATCTTATACATACTTACCTTAGTTTCCCTTGTAACTAGTTTGAATCTAAAGAAAGTGCATAAAAGGCTCTGTTCGATGCGATACGAGCAGCTACGCCTTTTTCATTTCTGTTGTCGTCTGCTATTGTTGCTCCTAAATATTTGAACTCTTTTACGACTTCAAAATTGTAGTCATTAATAGTTATATTTTGTCTTATCCTTTGCCTCGGATTTTCAAAGGTGACCATGTATTTAGTTTTGGCCTCGTTGATCTTTAATCCCATTTTTTGAGCTCGACTTTCAAAAGAAGAAAACACATCCTCAACATCTCTGGTATTATGCATCGATGTCAACGGCAAAAGCTATCACGAATTTTGCACTATCCATAGTTTTTTTTTTTACTAAAAATGTCGCAAAAAGGGTGTTAGTTGCGGGGAGAAACACAAAAAATATAAAAAAAAATGAGAACTTGGTAAACTTTACAGGTGCCTGCGTACTTAACGAGCGTTAGAGCGGGACTGAATGGCGCTGCCACGAGTGAGTATGATTGGTTAGTAAGTTATACTGACCAATCCTACCACTAGATGGCGCTGCGCAGAGCGGTCGATGTACGAGATGTAAAGATAATCGCGCGTTTGGCGCCACAATAATAATCACTAGGAAAAAATGTGTTGTAAAGTAATCATTAATTTGTGCAAGCTGTAACTATGCTAATTCTATTAACCAGTTTACTAAACGAAAGTTTGTCGTTTCAGATTGGCTTTATTGTGTGGTAAATACGAATCGAACGCCATAGCATTACAACTAGCATTAGGTATAAGCGATCGAATCATTGAAGCGTACGACGTTCTGTTAGCTCTTCTCGAAACTGAGTTAAGTTTAAAGGAGGATGACACCGAAACTTTGCATAATAGAAGTGCCGCCGAAATTGTGGCCAAACAACTTTTGCACCACCTAGATTCGTATCATAATACGGATATACTGTTATCACCGTGGCAGAATCATGTATACAACAGTCCTACAGTAGACATGTAAGTTAAAAAAATAATCTATCTATATATGTTTATAAAAATGAAAAAATGTTTGTATGTATGTATGTATGTCTTTTAACAACTCCCAAACGTCTGGACCGATTGGGATAAAATTTTTAGAAGTTTTTTTATACATACCAGGGGTGGTTTTAGTGAAAAATAACTTTTGTGTTAGCAACCCTACAAAAGCGGTGGAAAGGAGATGGAATATTAAACATAAAAACGGCTGATATTAGTGTCAAATTCATAGTCTTTGGGAACGATGAATTTGATAGTGACATTCCCAATAATATTGGTACCCATACAAAGAAAAAACGCCAATATTAGTGTCGAATTCATAGTTTTTGGAGTCGCTGAGTTTGATGGTAACATTCCTATTTTTGTTAGCACCTCTACGAAAAGGGATGAAATGTAAAAACCATTAAAAACGACAATATTAATGTCAAATTCATTGTTTTTGTAGTGACTGAGTTTAATGATAACATTCCCAATATTGTTAGCACCCCTAAGATAGGGGTGGGTAGGGGACGAAATATAAAAACTCTTAAAAACGCCGATATTAGTGTCAAATTTATAGTTTTCAAGGTCGCTGAGTTTCATTGTTATATATTTAATGTTGTTAGCACTCCTACGAAAGGAGTGGGAGAGGAATGAAATATAAAAATTATTCAAAACGGTTAATATTAGTGTCAAATTCATTGTTTTTGTGGTTGCTGAGTTTGATGGTAGCATTAACAATTTTGTTAGCACCACTACGATAGGGTAGAGAGGGGGATGGAATTTAAAAACTATTAAAAACGGCTGATATTAGTGTCGAATTTATAGGTTTTGGGGTGGCTGAATTTTATGATTACATTCCTACTTTTGTTATCACCCCTATGAAAGGGAGTGGTAGGGTATAAAATATAAAAACTTTTAAAAACGCCGATATTGGTGTCAAATTCATAGTTTTTAAGATCGCTGAGTTTGATTGTGATATCTCCAATGTTGTAGCACCCCTACGAAAGGGATGGGAAGGGGATGGAATATAATTTTTTTTAAAAACGCTTTATTAGTGTCGAATTTATAGTTTTCGGCGTCGCTGAGTTTAATAGTAATTTTCCCAAAGCAGGCAAGCCAACGTTCGGGCGGAACAACGTCTGCCGGGTCCGCTAGTAATAAATAAATAAATTGTTAATTTGTACCGATTCATTTCGAATTTTCGATTATAATATAATACTTTTATTTGGTAAGGTTTTATGTTGTACTGTATAAATAAAAAATATATTTATCAATGAGATTAGGTTTAACCTTAATTAATATGTGATATGTTAGTATTTTCGCAATTTATTTAAATCCTTAAGTATAATGTATAATTTTAGCAACGAACCTTGGACTTCCGAACATGAAATGAGGCTAAGGGAACATGTTTCAAGGTTAAAAGCGGAACGAAGCAACATTCAAGGAACTTATGTAGTTTTGGAATCGACGCAGCTTGAAAATGTACCTGTACGACCTTCCAGTAGCCAAGAAGCTAGGAAAATGGATTTAGAAATGGCTGTATTAATGCAGGTATAATATAACAGTCTTTGGGAGCGTCCGTAATCAATGA
Source organism: Agelastica alni (assembly GCA_950111635.1). NCBI lineage: Eukaryota > Metazoa > Arthropoda > Insecta > Coleoptera > Chrysomelidae > Agelastica > Agelastica alni. Next base: position 13,945,710 of record OX467712.1, read on the forward strand.
CATTGATTCACCTTTTGCAAAATTTATATTGCCCCAGCTTAAATCAACAGCAGTTCATGTGTATTGATTTTAAAAACCATTGAACCTCTGCGATATCGTCCATTTTTTATTAGGTGAAATGTACACAACAACCATAATCAATTCTTTTGCAACATTTTCTTCATACTTTTCTTTGATATTTTAAATGTGAGTGCTAAAATATTGTAAATTTGTGACTAACAATTTCAGACGAAAAGAATAAAAATTAAAAAAAAAAACGATTCGGATGTTTTTGACAACTGTCACTTGTCACAGGTAATTTTTATCGCTACGATCTCATTTTTTAGTTACTACAGCAAAGGTATTTTGGGTCGGACGGAAGACTAACGGTCAATACGCCTAAAAAAAAAAACACCTCATGTCATTCTAAGACTCTAACTTTATAGTGCCCTGCACTGCGTTAGGTACTTATGCGCTGACTTCATCGGCCACCTTTGGACCTCAGGGTTTCGGTTCGAGAGTAAGCCTGGTACAATGAGTACTGGGGGTGGTGGCAGGTTCAACTCTTCAAGTTGCTCCTGGGGCTTTGGCAGCTTGGCAGACGAACAAAGTGCTCGCTTTCCAAGTGATCCAAGCTTGGGGTCTCAGGTGCACTTTGCACAGGGACGTCATGTCATTATGTTCTGTTTTATACTCTAAATTGTTTAATTATATTTTTTTATTGCTTTGATATATTTTTGTAGCGAGTAAACTTTCCGGGAACAAAATTATTCGAGGAACGAGCATTTCATTGCTTACTTTGTCGAAATCATCAAAAATTAGATCAGTAAATTATGGGCACCGTTTCGTAATTATTATTGAACACAAAATTTTGTATGTGTTGCAGGAACTCATGGGTTTACGGGAAGACAAATCGGAACTGATATCCAAACTTTTCTCGTTGGAAAAGGAAAAATGTGCCATAGAACTTAAACTTAGGTATTCAGAAGGGCAACAGAAAGCTCAATCGGCAACGTTAAAAAATCTTCAAGGACATTTAAAAGATACCGAAGCATTACTAGCAATAGCTACTCAGCATAAGGTAATTGTTTTTGTGTTTTTGCTCTGTTCTGTTTCACTTAGTTTTTTATTAAAACTACTGTTTTCTCTATTTTAACATTGTTGCCAGATTAAAAAGTCTTAACAACATTGTTGCCAGTTAAACTCTTAACAGTAATCGCACGTATTTTAATTTTTTATAATATTAAAGGTTGCCCGTTGCCTTAAAAACACTAAAAATTAAAGTGTCACTTATGATTTGTTATATTATTCTTTGCAGTCAGTTTCTGAACAAAACTTTCTTGTTTTGACGTTTAAGTGTGGTGATAAAAAAAGAGAATCGGTACTAAAAAACAACCGAGTAAAAAATTGAGTAGTGCGACAAATTAAAATTCTGATTAAAACCACTTCTTCAAAAAGTGCTGACAGTGTGAAGAAAATGAAATAAATCGTTGTGATCGACGTTTAAGTATCAGACATATAGCAGACATGGTAAAGAGTTACAATTTGCTTGGACATTGTAGATTGTAGATTGTAGGGAGGGTCGTGAAGGCTATGCTGCCTTTCAAGCACTTCGACCCATCAGATCTTTTGTGCATAACCCTTAATTTATTTCGTAAAATGTTTTTCAGTTTCCTGGGAGCTAAGTTCTTGACATCGAAAGGCTTTAGGAAGGCCCCTTCCAGAAACTTGAGCCTCTTGCAGAAAAGCGCTGGGCATTCGCAAAGCAAATGTTCTAAAGTTTCAGCGAAGTTCATGCAGTAGCGGCAACTATCACTCTCTGTTTTGCCCATCTTTAGGGTGATACCTCAGAGGGCAGTGTCCAGTGAGGAGTCTCATCACCAGTTTTAAATCTTTCTTGTCCAACTCGAGAAGCTGTTTAGCTTTCCTTGGCGAAAGGCTTACTAGCCTTTTCGCTTGTCTTTGTCCTGGTACTTTATGCCATTGAGATTTCATTTTATCTGTTTCCCAGTGTCGAACCTTTTCTTTTAAGTGAGCTTTGGGGAGTCCACAGAAGGATTCTGGGCCGGAAAATTGTGTATTTTCCCTTTCCTTGGCAAGGCAGTCTGCTTCCTCGTTGTATGACTTCAGAGCTTTTATTGCTGTTTGGCTATCTGATAAAATATAGATATCTGCCCTTCCGGTGTTCCTTTCGATGCACTCCTGGGCACATATCTCTATAGCATGTAATTCTGCTTGAAAGATGGTTGGGGTGTTACCAAGGGGTTTTGAGAGCCTAAAATTCGGCCCTGTAACGCCCACTCCAACCCTTTCATCCATCTTGGATCCATCAGTGTACCACACTAAAGCATCCATTTCTAGTTAAGGTCCGTTCTCTGTGCAAACTGCTTGGACATTCTTGAATCACTTACGATGAAATTTGGATAATTCAGTATGAATCTAGAAGACAATCCATACATTGGTAGTCACCATCATCACCCAAAATTAAAAAAGCCAAGACGAGCATGCTAATAATTTTTTACTTGGGGGTCTTAAGTCACTTCCAATGGATGCCCGAGTAGCAGAATGACAATTAAATTTGATAATTTTTAGAAGGCTTTGAGAACGTGTAAGGCGACATCAATCCGATTTGTGTCAGGAAAAAACTTGAATTTTTCTTCAGGATTCACCTGCCCACAATACTTTCTTTGCGAAGCGGTTTTTGGCCGAAAAACAAATTCCTTTCCTCGACCCCCCCTCCTATATTCACCTGACTTACCTTACTGTTTAAATCTATGTATTCCAAAATACTATGTAATCTTCAAAAAACAACTTAACGTCTGAAGACTAACTCCACTGTTATGAACAATGGGAGAAACCCATGCAACGTTGTGTAGATAGGCAGGGAGAGTATGTTGAACAATAAATTAGCTTTATCGTAAAAATCCTAATACTTTGTTGTCAGATCTCCTGTTTTTAAAAAAAATGTTTAAACAGCAACCAACAAAACGAAAAGCATGCTTCGAGTAGCCGAAATGAAAACGCTTAGGACTATAATGGGAAAAACAAGGGGAGATCGAATTAGGAACACTGACATCAGGGAAGAGTGCGGAGTGCAAGACATCGTAAGATGGGGAAGACAAAGAAAAAGATGCTGGTACGCTCACGTAAGAAGAATGGAACAGAGCAGACTACCACGCATCGCACTTGAAGGGAAACCAATAGGGAAAAGAGTACCCGGAAGACCACCTGGAAGGACAGCTGGCAGTCCACCTCCCAGGAACTGATACAGAGGAACCTGCAAAACTAACAGATCGAAAGATCTTAAATATGGATAAGAAGAAGATCTTGATCTTTATTTTTTTTTTAAATTCTTTGTTGAAATTGATTTTTTTTACCGGTTCTAACGTTTCTATCATTTACCATATTTAGGTAAACAAATGTCTGCTGAATTATGTAAAGATTAAGAGCTTTCAGCAGTATGTAAAATATTTCCTTGTTTTAGGTTCATTTAAAAAGTTTTAATATCATGTATGTTTGTAGGAACAGGGCTATTCGGATGCAGAACATGCACAGGGCGTCGAATTGGAGTTAATGCAAGCATTGGCGAGAGAGGCAAGACTGAAAGTGAGACTGCAAGAATTGGTAGCAACGTTAGAGCAAGTTACCAAGAACGCGGAAGCTAGATTATTAGAAGGAAGAGAAATAGTACAAGATCTTAATCATACAAATAGGTAATTATTATAAATGTTTATTTAAACATCAACTAGTTACTAAACATAAATAATTGAGTTATTGATAGTTATTATTCTTTTCAAAACTGATTGTTATTTATAAAGTATTGAATATTATATATAATATTTTTTGTTAATTATTATTTTTGAATTGGTTTACTATGTTTGTTATTTTATTAACATCTTTAATATTATTTTAAAACATATATAATTATTTTTCAAGTACCATTTTTTACAAATTTTTTTTTGCTTGTTAAAGAACGTTGTTTATAAGGCACAAAAAGCGTTACTTTTTAAAGTATAAATGATCTTTAATGTAAACCTGTAGTATTTTAAGATAATGCAAACATGGAAATTTATTTTTGCAATTATATTTGTTACTTTTTGTTGCAGTATATTAGCTGACACTGTAGACAGAAATAATAAAAAATATCAAGCCAAATTCAAAAAAATGGAGCAACAGATGTTTATTTTAGTAGAAAAGCACAATACGCAGGTAAAAGGATGATATTTACTTTACTGGACAAACAGTAATGAGACTGAGTAAATAAAACACACAGAAAATATTTTATTCCTCAAATTTATTGTGTCTCCTTCAAAGTTATCCCCTCCCACTAAAATATACTTATTCCACCACGTTTTCCAGTCTTCAAAACAGTTATTATAACCCAGTTTCCGATATAGCCTTCAAAGAGGCCAGCGTTTTTTCTTGTATGGCTTCCATTGACTTAACAATGTCCACAAAGTGGTAATTTCAGTCGAGGAAATGGAAAGGCACACGGAGCCATATCTGGCGATTACATTTAATTTTTGATAAAATATTGACGAAAAACGATGGCAGTATGCGATGGTGTATTATTGTGATACAAAAACCATGAATTGTTTCGCCATAATTCTGATCGTTTTTTACGAATTACATACATACATGGCACGACAGAGACCACTTTCTTTAACTTCCTACGGTTCCTACACACATCTTTCCCTTCTTCCACTTTCATCGGTGCTCTTATACATGCTCGTCGGTTGTTGGTACTCTTGACCTGGTCTTTTTTCAAAACAATGTTGATCTTATCAAGATATATTCGTCGAGTTTGACCTCTATATACCGACCTGCCCATTTACAATTGCTTTTTAAATTAAAATCATTTACGTAATCGACATAAAATACCTTAATAATATTCTCTTTAATTTTATTATTTTTTTTATCGGAAGTCCTGAACAAGGTGCTTTAGGTCCCTCACCAAATAATTTTTACCACTTAAAAACATGTGATTTTGATAAACATTACACTTTTGTAACATTTTCAATGCATTAGAACAAGAAATTACTTTTTTTTAACAAATATTGATGCAAATTCTTTGTTCCACAGAGTTTTCTATTTTAAAAACACTGATAACAAATAAACATGCAATTTTTATTTATTTAAACTACTAATGCAAATTTTATAAAATTTATGTCAGCTGTTCATAACATTGATACCAATCTACCAAATAAATGTACACATCGATATTAAGAGCGCGCGTATTTCTAAAAGTCTCATTACTTTTTGTTCAGAGGTAAATTTAATATATTTTTGAAGTGAACCTTCTACTTACTGGAAGTAAAAACTATTCAAAACCGCGTCACATGAGCTAGCGAGACGAAAATGTGTAACGATTCATAAGGCTGTGACACTAGAGACACTTAGAGACCTACAGTCATAGAAGCACATAGTTTCCCCACTCTGTTGTGCATTTTGTTGCAAAGGAGAGGAGACGCGTATCATAGAAGTACTTAGCAACGCGACGTCTATTTGTGTAGTTCAAGTGTTTGTCAATAAATAAATTAAGAATAATATTCATATGCAAACAGTGGTGTATGCATACATACATACATACATAAAGTCACGCCTTTTTCCTATAGGGGTAGGCAGAGACCACTTCCTTCCACTTTCGCTACGGTTCTTACACACATCTTTTGCTTCCTCTACTTTCATCAGTGCTCTCATACATGCTCTTCGGTTGTTGGTACTCTTGACCTGGCCTTTCTTCAAAACAATGTTGATCTGATCGAGATATGTTCTCCGAGGTTGACCTCTACCGATTTGTCCATTCTCTCTCGCCTTATAATTTTGTTTCGTCAATCTTCCTTCATCCATCCTTTCTACGTGTCCATACCATCTAAGCATTCCTTTATCTATCTTTGTGACCACATCTTCTTTTACACCACAGCGTTTTCTTATCTCACTATTCTTAACTTTATCCAACCGAGTCACTCCAGCTATACTTCTCAGACTACTCGTCTCCGCAGCATTAGTCCTATTTTCATGCTTCTTCTGCCAAACCCAACATTCACTACCATACATAAGTGTAGGAACCAACACACCTCTATGCACCGCCAGACGTGCCTTTTTTGACACTTTCTGGCTATTCATAAAGCTATGCAGTGCCCCATTCATTTGTTTTCCTGTCAACACCCTTCGCTCAATGTCACTGTCATACTTTTCATCTCTAGTAAATTTTGAACCCAAGTACACAAATTCATTAACTTGTTCCACTCTTTCTCCCTCAATCGAAACTCCACAGTTTGTCATGCTTTCTTCTCTTTCAAAAACCATTACTTTCGTTTTGCTCACATTTATTTTCATCCCTTTGATTTTCAGGGAATCATGCATTAACCATCGCCTGCAACTCCTCTTCAGATAACGCTAATATGACTTGTGTATATGGTGTATGTCATTCTATAAATATTTTATTTCAATCCTTTAAATATTCCTTAAATATTTAGTATAATTGAATTTAATCCTAGCAGTTTAAACGTTAGAAGTTTCACTTCTAATATGCGCACATAGCGCACACATCTTTTTTTTAAATAATTTACAGTTAGTAAGAGCCAAAAATTGATTATTTTTAGGTTCAGAATCTGCAACAAAAAATAGCTACATTAGAAACGCCTCCAACAAATAGTTCTGATAATTCCGTTAATTCAGTAGCAGTCTAACTGTGCAATTTTAAATTTTTTTATGAAACGATTATTTACAGCAGTTAAGTTAATCTCTTTTTTTTTTCTTTATTTTAAAAGAGTAACAGAGCATTTAATGCTATGCTTGTGTAACGAATTTAGTAGGTAACGATGTTAAGATTGTCCAAAAGAAATTTGCTATTCCAATTCACAGAACTATTACACATTTAAAGAAAAAACGCAAGTTTAAATAAAATTAGAATAAATAAATTTTCCGTTGAACTTTTGTTTACTGATACAAATCGTTAAAATGGATGTAGATTTTTCATCAAATGGGAACAATGAAACTACCAAAGTGTAGCATTTAAAAAAATGTATTTACATGCAATGAGTTTTACAAATATTTAGAAAATAATTCCTCTTTTTATTATTTTTATACAATCTCCATAGTTTGTTAAGATTAGTTTTATTACTTTAATTGTTAAGATTACATTTTTACTATTGTAAGATAAATATTATACTCCAAAGAGTATTAGTAAGTTGATATTCTTATTTCTTGAGTAGCGCGTTTAATTGACTTATTTATTGTAATTTTTTTATGTCCGGTATATTTAAATTTTATTACTTCTGGTGATCAGTGATGTGTAAAATGTTTACTTCACAAAATGGATTAATATTTCACATCTTTTATGGATATCTGAACTAAAATATTTCAATTCTAAAAATGCAATATTTTTTTTTCGAAGTCTTTTAATAAGCCAATTGCCAACATTCAATAAATCTCTTAGTCTCGTATTATATGTGCAAGGTTTTTTCTGTTCTAGAAGGTAATAAGTGCAGTAAGAAAACCTGAACTAAAAAATGAAAAATAAATAATAGTTAAAAAAAAACTAAGACAACACGCTTTTTAAGAAAACCAAACTAAAAAATAATCTCCAACGCGCTTGGGATAAAATTAGAGTAGTCAACAAAAAAATCATTTGCAACACATCTAGAATAAAACTAGAGTTATCGAACAAATAAAAATAATTTTACAATCAAAAGCGTGGGGTGCTTTTTATAATGTTTACGTTAAGTGCTATAGAGCACCCAATGCTTTTGATTGTAAAATTATTTTTTATTAATTATTATTATTTTTTAGTTGGTTTTTTTAAACTATTATTTATTTTTCATTTTTTAGTTCGGGTTTTTTTCTATTTACTGATAGTGATAGCCGTTTCTCAGGTTCCCTCTCCGGACGCTACAAAATTGATATGATCGCAATTTATTATACCGCATTTTATTTTTTTAATATCCCGATGATCCTGGCCAGGATCAAGCTAATATAAATCGTAGAAAAAACACGAGGAGGTATTAAAATTACTAGGATTTAAAATGGTGATATGCGTTAGCGACATCTGTTTGAGGGTAGTTCAAGCGTTACCATCAAATTTTTACTTCTTATGTCAGTCTATTTAAATTGAACTCATGAGGGATATCAACCATTTTTAATCCATATAAAACATTTGTTTTGAAATATAACTGATCCTGGCCAGAATATTTGAAAAAATTTATGAAATTATTGTATTGTCATCGGTCCTTTAGAAGTATACAAAGTTTTAAGATGTTTTTAAGTGGGTGAAAATCGTGTCCAAAGATTCCATTACATAGATAGATAGATACAAGTCAAGCTAATATAAAGCGTGTAAAAACACTGCTACTTTACGAATAACCAACCAATAGTAGATTTTAAACTTTATGCAGTGCTAGCTATCAGCATAGTTAGGAAAACCGCTGCTAATATTATGGTTTCACAGTAATTTAAGTAACTTAATATTTATGTACTTGAAATGGATGCTCACCTCGTATTGGTTGCACTTAATCGTTAAAACATGTTGTTTTATTTTTATTTTTAAATCTCGTCATCACAGCGAAATAAATGTTAAGAACTAACTAACCTTAACACATAATATTACCGGTATCGATGACTGTCATCACATTGGCATGTAGTAGGGTAACGCCGTAACATATACCAGGTTTTAAGTCCAATCATAAGCTCTTAAATTCTAAAAAAGTTTCGTTAAATTTGGCTCAGGAGTTTTTGCATGATATTCGAACTAACAGGTAGATACAGTTTTAGTGTAGGTACAGATAGCAGGAAATATTTAACATGTGAGTATACATTTTAGGTAATCGTTAAAAAGATATAGTTTGAAAGTCATACGAAACAATCATTGACAGGGTTATTCACTATAAATAACTAACCTTTTAACATCGTGATTTTGCGTATAAAAAGAGTTCTACCTAAAAGTTATATAGTTATGACTAAAATATTTGTTAAGTTTTATGTTTGTTTACTCGAAATTGTAAGTATTGTAAAAAATTAAGCAAAAAAATAGTCAGTCCTAGTTGTCATGTAGGTTGTTGCGGTTATGTTATTTAACAATATGGTCAGGCCTGACAAAAGCGCTTAGGCGCCTCGATCTTAAAATCTTTTGAGCCATAGAGGTTATGATATATTACAAGAAATGTGCAAAATTTGTGTGTCGCCTTTTTCTTTTTCTTCTATAGTACCTACTTAATAAATATATCTTAAGTAGAAGGTTGCCATTGCGTTAACTTTAAAAAGCCCTAATATACATAATTGTAACATTAATGCTTTAAAAATACAGTATAGTGCAGATTTCAGGAATAAAAAAAAATATGGAAAACACTACATTTTTTTTTATTTTAAAACTGTACTACTATATTTTAATAAAATTCAGTTATAGCAAAAAAGCTATTGTGTAATTTTTTTTCTGCAGGCAATAATCACGATGATAATTGGTGGGTAAGTTATAGTAAATAACGCTGTTCTTTGAGTCAAATTTAAAAAAAAAAAGAAATTGTGAACAGATTATTGGTTATGCCTTTTTTGGAAATATTAAATATTACTTGAATTGGAATAGCAAGAAATGTGCTAAAGTGTGTCTGCCCCGCTGTGATTAACTTATACCCTTATTAAAAATTGCGAAAATACGTATTATCAGGAAAAATATTTATTTACATTGAAAATCGCTATAATATTAAGTACTAATAATTATTTTTTTTTGTTACATTTGTTTTGTACAATAAACTTTTTTATGTCCGATTTATATTCTTAATTGATCCCCGTATTACCTGAAAAAATTATCTGTATAAAATTATAGTTTTAGAAATAAATAACTGTTGTATTATGTATTTTGTTTTTTATTGTATGTTGAGTAATGCGGCTGCTTCCGTTTTTAAATAGTTAATGAGTGAATTTGAATACATCTAGTTGCATTTAAAGATAACATTTATCCATAGTGGTTAACGACATACAATCATTACAGGATGGATTTTTCACGGCTACAGTACCCATTTAAAAAATTAATAACTTTCTTTTGAATACATCTTCGTTCTAAAAAATTTAAAACCTATTAAAATATCGATGGTTTATGTTATGCATAATGCCCTGAAAATCAAAGGGATGAAAATAAATGTAAGCAAAACGAAAGTAATGGTTTTTGTGTGCGAAGTTTACGAGAGATGGAAAGTATGACAGTGACATTGAGCGAAGGGTGTTGGCAGAAAAACAAATGAATGGGGCACTGCATAGCTTTATGAATAGCCAGAAAGTGTCAAAAAAGGCAAGCCTGGCGGTGCATAGAGGTGTGTTGGTTCCTACACTTATGTATGGTAGTAAATGTTGGGTTTGGCAAAAGAAGCATGAAAATAGGATTAATGCTGCGGAGATGAGTAGTCTGAGAAGTATAGCCGAAGTGACTCGGTTGGATAAAGTAAAGAATAGTGAGATAAGAAAACGCTGTGGTGTAAAAGAAGATGTGGTTACAAAGATAGATAAAGGAATGTTTAGATGGTTTGGACACGTAGAAAGGATGGATGAAGGAGGATTGACGAAACAAATTTATAAGTTGAGTGTGAATGGACGAGTCGACTGATCAGATCAACATTGTTTTGAAGAAAGGCCAGGTCAAGAGTACCAACAACCGACGAGCGTGTATGAGACTACTGATGAAAGTAGAGGAAGCAAAAGATGTGTGTAAGAACGTAGCAAGTGGAAGGAAGTGGTCTCGGCCTACCCCTATGGGAAAAAGGCGTGACTATCACGCGGTACATGGGAGCGTTTTTTTGGTTCACTTAACATCCCTTCTGAATATCTGATGCGCTTGAATATATTTTTTTGTTTCCCGTTTTCAACCCTTCCGTACACCCTTCCCCCACTATGCAAACCGGCAGATTAACATACCTTCAATATCAGAGACACGTGGGGCATATACGAGTACACTATCAATATCTAACATTTTTGAAAATTTGTAGACGCTCCCCCCACCGGTGGGGAGGTGTATAACATTTATAACCTTTTTCTTTTTCGACTATCTAATAGGTCTCTACGACGCTCGAGTAAATCTCCATTTACCATTGAGTGATCCCTTACTACTGCTTATTCACATAATTTCTTTCAATTTAGAAGGTACTCATATTTCATATCATGTAAGTGCATGTTATTATCAGTATTAATATCCCTAGGATATTGATAATAGACGAGATAATTTTATGACAATCGACAGCTCGAGAGGAAAGCTTGAGAAATTTGTCATAAACTTATGAGGCATTTGTCAATGTCCTAGGTATATTCGGCGAAAAATTTTTTGACAAAAAAAATTCATAGTTTAACACAACGAAACATTTATTCATTTATTAAAAGTAGTTAGTGAAAGTACAATTTTATTATTAAAATTCAACTTATTAGATTCGTTGATGTTCTCTACAATAGAGGATCTATTACCACGCGTAATAAGTATTTATAATTTTGTTGTGGTGTTCTTGATCGAGATTTAACTATGGTTTTATAGAATTTTGATTGCTATGACCAGTAATTTTCAGCAATTGTTGTTCTTCTATACAATTTTTTGCTAATTCGCTAACAGCAGTTGATCTATTCGAGTGATTTGTTATCTTTTTGTCATTTACATTCAAGCCAATTGCCTCAGCAGCAGATTTAGTCCATCCATTTATTTTATTTCTTCCAACAGGTACATTATCGTACTATTTTTCAGCTTTATTTTTCCAGTGTAGATTTCGTTTTGAGAACAGTCGTGGTGAGGTAATATTGTCGCCTCGTTTTTGAAAAAGACGTACTGGGCAGCTTTGTCTTTAACCAACCATTTACTACCTCTTCTTCTCGCCACGCTAATTCTACAGCAGCATTGTGGTAAAATTTACGCATAAGACCTTCAGGAGTATTTTCATCCCATAGCAATATTATTTTGTTAACTTCAGACAAATTTAACGAAACTGAACTGGACTTACGTTTACATGGATCTGCTTGAAGTTTCTTCCTGATTGCATTGCGGGCATCTCGGGCTGGTTTAAATACTATATTGTTAAACGGGTCAATCATAATATTTGTCATTATAGTACTTTTCTTGCAAAAGTTTCCTTTTTATTAAAATTACGTTTTACCGAAACTAAAAGCTGTTGACCTGCTTTAAAGCATGTAAATAGTATATTCGGATCATTACGAAACCAATTTATTATTGTTAACGTAAAAATGATTCATTCTCCAATGCCAAATCTGTTTTTAAAAATTAATAAGTTAATGAACTAATTAGGTCTTTATATTTTCAGAAAATAAATCTGTAATAAATATAAAATTTATTTACAACGTACTTTGCTTGATTTTAATTACATTTAATCTCCATTTTTCTATTACAAAATCTCCATATAAATTTCTACATAGTTTTATTTTTATAATTACGTTATTCATAAATTCAAATGTAGGCACCAAAGAGGAAGCAGATAAAATCTTAAAATTTTTCGATAATGTTATCGGCTTAAAATTGACCTTTAATCCTTTAATGAACAAAAAGAAAGTAGCATTAAAACAGAAATAATTCTATGAGATCGGAGGTATTTCAACACTTAATAAAACAGATAAGTAAGTAAATTAAAAAAAATGTATTCAAAAAATAAGAAAAAAATTAATAGTGGTAATAGTTTATTCTTTAACGAGCGTATAATAAGCTATTATTATACGCAAGTAGAAGACTATACTTTCTCTACGACTATAGTCAGAGCTTTAATGCAATTTAAATATTATTTACAAAAATTACAAATACTCATTTATTTTCAATTTTAAATTTATTTGATGAAATAAAATATATGATTTGATCGTCAAATGCCTTTTTTACGCCAATGATCAAGTCATATTAGCTTCATCTAAAGTTGAGTTGCAAGCGATGGTTAAGGTTATTCCCTGAAAATCAAAGGGATGAAAATAAATGTATGCGAAACGAAAGTAATGATTTTTAAAAGGAAAGAAAGCATGACAAACTGTGAAGTTTTGATTAACGGCGAAAGATTGAAACAAGTAAATGAGCTTGTATCCTTGGATTTAAAGTTTACGAGAGATGGAAAGTATGAAAGTGACAGTGAGCGAAGGGTGTTGACAGAAAAACAAATGAATGGGGCACTGTATAGCTTTATGAAAGTGTGAAAGTGACAGTTTTTCTTGGAAAACCACGTGAGGTCTAAAAGTCCCTCTTAAAAGCTTGGTTTTCTGTTTCGAGCTTAGAGCTATTTATCTTATGATCTATAAGGCACAGATACGACCTGTTCTGGAATACCGCTCCCATATATAGAGTGCAGCTTCTAAACATAAAATGAAGCTTTTAGATTTCGTATAAAAACGAGCAATTCGTCTTGTCGGTAATGTTTCTCTTACAAACTCTCTTACTTCTCTGGAACACCGTAGAAAGGTTGGCGATATATACCTCTTTTACAGATATTTTTATGGCCGATGATCTTCACAAATATCTTTGAACGTTCCACCGTTGGTAGTTTCTTGGAGATAAATACTTCATGGTCATCGATAATAAGTTGGAGAAGACTCTCACAAATGTCCAAATACTACAGGCCCAATGCCCTAAAGACAATTCCCAACAAAAAGCAAGTAAGCGCTTTTCATATTAATACGCATAAAGCAAAAAAAACTAAGGGTTATTTGTGAAGGAACGAACTTGAATACACAAAGACCCCTAAATATCTTGACGCAATCCTGGATAGAACCCTGTCTTATAAAGATCATTGCCGCAAAACAAGACAGAAAGTTGAAGCAAGAAATAACTTACTGCGCACACTTACAAGCAGTAAATGGGTCGCAAATGCAGACGTTGTTAGAACAACAGCACAAGCGCTATGCTTCTCAGCGGGGGAATATGCCTGTACCGTGTGGAGTCGCTCAACGCATGCAATTGAGGTGAATAGAGCCCTAAACGAAACATGCAGAATTACATCGGAATGCATGAGAGCAACGCCACTAGATCAGTTTTACAGAGCTGCTGGATTTAAAACGCCATTCAATCGCAGAGCGGCAGGTGAACACGTCGAACGCTTTAAGCAAGTCTTTGATAAACGCCACATGCTAAATGGGCAGGAGCACTACAAAAAAGACTAAAATCCAGAAAAAGTTTTCTTGGATGCGTGAGTCAGAACCCTCCACAACATTTCCCGATTTGCAAAAATCCTCCACCAGAACATGAAAAGGACTGGTCAACCTGGAGAACACTGAATAAAATAAGAACGGAAGTAGCACCTGTAAAAGTTAATAAAATTAAGCGGGGGTAGTTGGAACAGAGCGATGCCTTATGCGAATGTGGAGACCATGGGCCATCTTTTAGTATGTCAACAATGCCCAGCAAAGTGTACCCTTGACGACCTCTAGAAAGCAAATAAAAGAGGACTTGACGTAGCCCGATACTGGGTAGAAAAGCTTTAAGATGTTCGGACTCGAAAAAGTAAAAAAAGTAAGTATTCGAGATTAAACTGACTCGTTCAATCATCGCACACTTTTACCGTTACCTTGAAGACTTGCCAAACATCCGTCTTTCAGGGTTCTTTCTTTCAACGAACTGCCAAGTTTTGGAACTCATTGTCGGTGGAAGTTTTTCCCGAGACATACATTTTCCTAAAATTCAAGAGGAATACCAATTCCTACTCTTTTTCCCATGGTTCCCACGATATTCCCTAAATATAACTCTTTTTCGTGAAAATCATAAGATTTAATAAAAGAATCATTTGAGGAGGCGTTGGCATGATGCACTTAAAAATAAAGGGATGAAAGTGAACATAAACAAGACCATTATGGTTTTTAAAAGAGAATAAGGTTTGACAAACTTCTAGGTGCTGATGGAAGGAGAACGAGTGAAATAAGTGAATGAGTTTGTATACTTGGGATCAAAGTTTACGAAGAAAAAAAGTATGACTGTGATATTGAGCGAAGGATTTTGGTAGGAAAAAAAATAAATGCAAAATGAGAGTTATGAGCACCCAGAGCGTGTCAAAAAGACATGCATGCAGTGGATAGAGGAGTGCAGGTCCCTATACTTACGTATAGTAGTGAATGTTGGGTTTGGCTGATAAAACATTAGTAAAAGTAAAATCAATGCTGCGGAAAAAGTAGTCTGAGAAGTATAGCTGATGGATAAAGTAAGGAATAGTGTGATAAAGGACCGCTGTAGTGTAAAAGAGGATGTAGGTAAAACAAATATAGATAAAGAAATGCTTGGATGGTTCGAACATGTAAAGAGGATAGATAAAAGAAGATTGACGGAAAAAATTTATCAAAATTGTTTTTAAGAATGGCCACGTGAAGACTCTCAGCAACCGTTGAGTATGTATTTTTTTTTTATGAAAATAGTCGCAAAAAGGGGTAGACCTATCGTGTGGGCCGCGGACGGCCCGCACTGCGACTATTAGAAGGGGAAGGGATTATAGAAAGGAAATGATTGTGGACACGCTTTTTAAAAAGTTGCAGGACATAGTTCTCTGGAAAAACTGATTTTGGAAGCTTTTTCCATTCCGTAGCAGCCCTGTAAAAGAAGGATTCTTGATGAAGATTGGTCCTTGTAGTGTCAAGCTTGAGAGTAAATGTGTGAGACTGATCAGCGTGCCGAGTTCTTCGGCCGGATGTGGCCAATGGTGGTACAAGAGTTTTTATTTCTCTGGAGCATCTGCCATGGAAATATCTGTAGAGGATGAAGGGTATCTGTGAGAGTTGAGCTGTTTATCAAGCGAATGGCTCTTTTCTGAATGGAATCTGGAAGACGAAGAGAATGCCTTGGTGCTGAACCCCAAATGTGCGAGCAATACTCCAGTAGAGGTCGGATTTGAGCCTTGTACGTCGTCAACAGTTGATCAGGAGTAAAAAACTTTCTGGCTTTCCACAGAAAACCTAGCCTCTGGCTTGCCGACTTTGCGATGTTAGCAACATGGTCATGCCAAGACATGTTATTGGACACCGTGACTCCCAAAATCGAGATGGAGGGACTTGGTTCAAGGGTATTTCCGGACATTGTGATGGGATTATTTGAGGAATTCACTTTCTTGGAAAACGTGGCACTTTGTGTTTTTTGGGCGTTGAACTGAACAAGATTGTTGGTTCCCCACTCGACGATTGCTTTAAGATCTCTATTGATGGAATCAACCTGTTCCTGCCTGAGTCTATTTGTATCATTCACCGAAAGTGATCGATAGGATGTGAAAGTTAAGACAAGTATCGTCTGCGAAACTGTAAATGGGGTTCGTGGTGGTTTTCAAGAGGTCGTTGATGTGTAAAAGAAATAAGGTGGGGGACAGGATGGAACCCTGGGGGACCCCGGCATTGGTTTTAAACGCATCAGAAGAAATACCGTCAACTGCCACATGTAAGGAGCGACCTTGCATGAAGCTCAAGAGCCATTGGCGCAGTTTGGTTGGGAGACCGTAGGCAGATAATTTTCTTAACAATGCCTGGTGCCAAACGCGGTCAAAGGCTTTAGATACATCCAAGGCTATTGCACGGGATTCTCCAAACTTTTTAATAGTGTTTGTCCAGAGCTGAGTGACATAAGCCAGCAAATCTCCAGTAGACCGACGTTGTCGAAATCCATATTGTCTGTCATGAATTATCTCAAATTTCTCCATATATTTGATGAGTTCTGTGTTAATCACTTTTTCCATAACTTTGGATATGACTGAGAGCAATGCAATATGATATGATAAAAGCAGAAGAAGCATAAGACGTGTCTAAGAACCGTAGTAAAAAGAAGTGGTCTCTGCCTATCCCTACGGAAAAAAGGTGTGACAGTATACAAAGATGTTTAATTTTTTGCCCTCACGCTGGTCCCGTCTGACTATTTACAGTACTTTACTTGATTAGTAAATTTACTGCATGAATAGTTAGTAATCTCATAATTTATTTATCGTTCACAATAACGGACATAAAATGTTTTTATTAAAGTATAAGATATTTTTTTGTTTCAATATAAAAAACTTTTATCGTCAAAATGTAAATACAAATCGACCTAAAAGCAATTATTTCAAGGTCGATTTTTTTGCGCAAGTGGAGAGCATATCGTATATTGCTACTTTATAGATTTACATAATTTGTTTATTATGACTCGTATGCATTATTTTAGTTAAATATGTTCTTGTTCACGAATTTAAACAAATACGTTGACGCTCGTTTGCGAAACACGTTTTGCATTTTCTACGCGTTTCTCAATCTAGAACCAAAAATAAAGTCAAATATACCTACTCGTTCCGCTTGACGCTCATCTTATAAATACGCAAATCTAATCGTATGCGGTCAAATTTTAAATTATAATTACTTTCAAGAAAATGTGCGTGTACACAGAAAAAACCCGATTGTATTTGTTTTAAAACCAGTCGGCCGACAATTTTGGAGATAATCGCATTTCGTTATCTGGATTTAAAACTTATTACGGTTCTGTTTCACTGATTATTACGCGCTCGCATGTGGGAAACTAGCTAGTTTATGGGTAAAAAAAGTTAACACTCGTATGAATGGTCGCTATTAAGTTCGACGAACAGGTTTATACTATAGAGGAAGTTTAACCTTGGTATTTGTAATTTTCGTAAAATAATGTGTGTAGAATATTGAAATGTGCATGGAATATCAACCGCTATTTACCATGAAAATCAGCATCAGATATCTTCCTCTGATTATACCCGTGACTTTACTGGTTTTGGTCATTTTCACGTAAGTCATTAAATTTTTTCAATAATAACAACAACGCGAATTGACGGTATTTTATATAATTTTTAAGAACGACCATGCAGTTTTAATGAGTTTAATGACTTCAGTTCCTAGGTGAAAGTTAACTAATATTGACTATTCTGCCTTGAAATTTTTAAGAATTTATAATCGTGCTGTATTATTCATCAGCGTTTCATTCAACTAAAAATATTGCCGTTATTTACTTCGAAATTATTTTTATTTCATAAAAAATAACTTTAAGCTAGCACCGACCAATAAACGATTTACTTTTTACACTTAAAACAATTTTTTAGCTGTTTTTTAAAGATAAAAATAAAACAAATATTCGAAATCACAAAAACTTGCTAAATTAAAATAATATAACACATCGCTGTACTTTACTTGAACTGCTTTTAAAATGAAGTGCAATTTTCAATATTTAATAACCTAACATTAAGTTGGAAGTCGGAATTTTTTTTTAACTGATTACGATAGCGTGTTGCTTATAAAGTAACCAGCGGACCCGGCAGACGTTGTTCTACACGAATGTTGGCTTGTCGTTTTGAGAATATCACTATCAAACTCAGCGACCCCGAAAACCATGAATTCGACAATAATATCGGCGTTTTTAATAGTTTTTATAATCCATCCCCTTCCCACACATTTCGTAGAGGTACTAACAAAATTGGGAATGTCACTATCAATCTCAGCGACCCTAAAAACTATGAATTTGACACTTATATCGGCGTTTATATTTTTTATGTTTCATTCCCTTGCCACCCCTTTTGTATGACTGCTAACATAATTGTGAATGTTAGTATTAAACTCAGCGACCCTAAAAAACTATGAATTTGACACTAATATCAGCAGTTTTTGATAGTTTTTAATTCCATTCCCTTCCCACCCCTTTTGTAGTGGTACAAACAAAATTGGGAATGTAACTATCAAACTCAGCGACCCCGAAAACCATGAATTCGACACTTATATTGGCGTTTTTAATGTTTTTTACATTCCTTCCCTTTCTCACCCCTTTAGTAGGGGTGCTTACAAAATTGGACAATGTCATTGTTAAACTCAGCGACTTCAAAAACTATGAATTCGTCACTTATAGTAAAACAAAAAACCACCAAATTCTCGAGATGGTTCCTGACATGCTAGCTACAAAAATACACGCAGAAATATCGTTCAAACTCCTCTTTCCGAAGAAAGATGAATGGGTGAGAAGTGACAATTTCTAGTAAAATAATAATTTGTTAACGTTGTTCATCAGATTTTGTGCTGTGGGTATATGGGGCGTTTTAAAAACAGATGGCCCCGTTGCTAGTAGAACACTGCAAAATAACTTGGGTGTGTTCAATTAAAAAGTTTCGTAACGGCATCCGTATTTAAGATGCAGAGGGTGCTTGAATAAACATTTTTACACACATTTTTCAAGATTATGTCGAAAAATACTGGCAACATTGTAATAAAATTTTGTATGAATATGTTTTGGAAGCTGACACATCGCATGAGTTTGTTTTTATATCTGACTCTTACAGAGGGCGCTAGTTACACGGTTTGTTCCAAGTAGTTTTAAACATTACTCATAAATTAAATATAAAATAAATTGACCATTTACTGGTTAATAGCTGCAAAGTACAATAAACAATTATTGCGTTTTAATCGCTTTTATTGCCCTCTTTAAATTGGCGAAACTGAACATAATAAAATGCATTAATGTGTTAATGCAAATGTTTACCAGCTGTAGCACTTACTGTGGTATTTATACCTACAAATAAAATCATTTTAATTAGGTGTATGTGCTGATTTTTAATGGACTAACTTCGACTTTTTTTTTCTAATTATTTTTTAATGCATAAATTGTAAAATTATACCATATTATTTAAAACATAGCCAAATGAAAATTACGAAATTGTTGCAAAAAAAAGCCTTGCAGTAGTCGCATATGATGTGTAACATTTGACATCTCACCTAAGTAATAAGCAATTTTAAAGTTATATTCTGAAAAAAATGGGTAAGGTATTATTTGAAATGATGTTTTATAACAAAAAATAATTATTTTTAATGAAAATTGTATTTTCTATAATAAAAACTGATAGTGACAGAAATCAACCTCAAAATTTAAAAAGCTAAATACTGAAATATTTCATTCAAATAATTATTTATTATTACTTACTTAAATTGTTTATCAATGATCTGCACTATATTGAGACTTATTATCAACAGTAAATATTTATTTATAAAGTTTACGCATATAATATCAACCTTTTTTAGAAAACACTGTAACTTAAGTGCACAGCTGATGGCTGACGGTACCGACCTCTCGGAAAATTGGTTGACGGCTATTTGACGGCCAACTCTACCACCGCGCGCTTATTCGTCAAATCAAATAGCGCGCGCTTCCGCGCCTTCCTCTTGCTGTTACACATTTCACGAAATCACTCCCAAAAATTGCGAGAAAGCGAGATGAAAGATGTTACACATAAAAAAAGTGTGTCACTTTGCCAATTTCTGAATGACAACAAAAAAATTGATCGTTTGATCGTTACTCACAAATTTCATTTTAACTGTGAGCGGCTAATAATTTATTGTGGCGAGGTCAATCCCAACAAACTGGATATTTTTGTATTATTTTTTGATTTTAATTTAATACAAATTTTTGCTTTTAATTATTATCTATTGTGTATTGCAGCTCATTTCTTGCATTTCATTATGGCCACGTGTCTACTGTTGCACCATATATTAGTGATACAGGAACGATTCCCCCAGAAAGTTGCTATTTTGGACAAGTCTTAAATATAATAAGCATTCAAAGTAAGTTCATTTAAAATAACTAGCAAGTAAATATTTAATCTTAGACACGAAGAAAAAATACTAACCAATCTCCCAATTTTTTTGTGTATATTAATAGTCACATGCTTATTTACAAAGTCATTAAAGATTGGATTAAAAAAAACTAAATAAATAAACCTAAAAACATGGAATTAATTTGCATTTAATAATATTACGTTGGTTCATTAAATATATTGTATTTATAATCCACATTGTATGTTTATAAAAAAATGTGATAATATTGATTTAAGTATAATTTAAAAAGGATAAAGTGAAGAATAGTGAGATAAGGGAACGCTGTGGTGTAAAAGAAGATGGGGTGACAAAGATAGATAAAGGAATGCTTAGATGGTTTGGAAACGTACAAATGATGGATGAAGAAAGATTGACGAAACAGATATAAGGCGAGTGTGAATGGACAAGTCAATAGAGGTCGACCTCGGCGAACATTGATCTCGATCAGATCAACATTGTTTTGAAGCAATGCCAGATTAAGAGTACTAACAACTGACGAAAAGAAAGTAGTCTCTGCCCACCCTTGCGAAAAAAGGCGTAACTATATATTTGTATGTATGTACAAATTAAATCACTTGAATTTTTTCAACACAAGACTTATAAGAGTGTGGAGAGAACCGGGCAATGAAGCACGATTGCAGAATATACAGGAGGTTCATTCTTATGAAGGTACCAGTCATTATTTTGGGAGGAATAATTGTGTTTTTATATGAGCAGCCATTGGAGAAAATTTCAAACTGATGCATAATAATGAACGACTACCTGTTACGGCAACAGCTTTATTTAATAATAATAGTATCGAAGTATTGACGTGGCCTGCGCAATCACTTAACTTCTTTAGATCTTATATGGATCATGTTTTAAACGAAGAGTTTGGAGAGGTTGCAGGAATGTTTAGAACCGCCAACATTTATTTGAGACTTTGCATTAGCATGGATAGCATCTACAAGAAATAAATAATTTGACTTTTTTTTTTCAAAACTAATCTTACGATTTGATTGTGGTCTATTTAAAGTGTTATCGACAGATCTTGATTAACAACGAAGCAAAGTTCCATTGAATTCCACAATCAACAAAAATCCCATGTATTCCGTGTGGGGTTTTTTTTTTATTTATTGTTGCGAACAATTTTTTTCACTTTTTTAAATATGTGGAACATTTGTTAAAAAATTGTTCTTGTTGGCTATAAAGCAACATAATAATGCATGACTACCTGTTATGGCAACAGCTTTCTTAATAACAATAGTTTCGATGTATTGACGTGGCCTGCGCAATTACCAGACTTAACTTCTTTAGATCTTATATGGATCATGTTTCAAACGAAGAGTTTTGAGAGGTTGCAGAAATTTTTAGAACCGCCAACATTTATTTGAGACTTTGCAATAGCATGGATAGCATCAACGAGAAATAGATTATTTGACTACTTTTTTCATCAACCTTGTTTCTCCAAAACTAATCTTACGATTTGATTATGGTGTACTTAAACTGTCATCGACAGATTCTGATTTACAACAAAGCAAGGTTTCATTCTTCTCAAGTACCATGTCCTTTCAGAACGTTGGTGACCATCATGGCTATTCTTATCTTGTCAAATGCCTGCCTAAACTGCGTGCTGGTACTCACGTCAAACCAGTCTCGGAGATTCTTCATCCAGGATGTCTTTCTTCTACCTGGAGCTCGTCTACCCGCTTTCTTGCCTTGCATTATGTTCTGAATCTCGGAATTGCGAACTTTTTATGTCCACGCTACTTTTAGTATTCGCCTGTAGGCCCACATTTCAAAACCCAAATCTCTACAGCATAAGACTTTACTCATTTTCCTGAAAACAGTACAAGTCTGTTCAATTCGTGACCTTATTTCAGATTGGCTATCAGCGTTACTTGTCAGAATACTGCCAAGATATTTTATTTGATGAACTTGCTGTAGCGTTTTGACTCTAACTGTAATGTTAGTTACGATGTTAGGTTGTTTGCTGATAACTAGCACTTTTGTTTTTTTGATGTTTAAGTCAAGACCAGCCGTGGCACATTCTGAAACAACTCTGTCAAGGATGTCCTGCAGATCTTCCTGATTGGACGCCAAGAGCACCGTGTCATCTGCGTACCGTAAATCGTTAATGTTTCATTGAATTCCACAATCAACAAAAATCCCATGTATTAATTATTTATTGTTGCAAACAATTTTTTTTACTTTTCTATATATGTTGAACTTTTTTAAAAAAATTTCTTGGTGGTCACAAAATAATATAAATATTATGTATAATATTTATTTTGTTACAAAATGTAATCTTGTGGAATCCTATATTTTGTGATGTGGCAATGAAAAAAGTTAGCTTTCCCATACAAAAAGCTGCTTGCTATAATTTATTCTAACATTTTTTTTTAGTTGCATTTGCAATGTACTGCAAATTCCGACAAGTCAAAGATATCTTACAGAAGCACAACATGACACACAAGGATAATTTAAACAAATACACTTTTATAGTCGGTCTAATAGCAGCGTTCGGCATAAGTATTGTCGCTAATTTTCAAGAAACCAGTTCCCTCGTTATTCACTGGATTGGAGCTGTGATGTGTTTCGGTTTTGGATCACTTTATTTATGTTTGCAAGTAAGTTTATACAAAAAATAACAGGGTGTGACTGCGACTTTACTATTTGCGAGTTTGTCACTGTTACTTTCCATTTTAGGGTTACGTACCTCAAAAGGAAAAACGGAACCCTATAGGATCACTTTGTTTGACCGTCTGTCTGTCTGTCTGTCAAGATCCTTTTTTTCAGGAACGCGTGGAGGTATCAAGTTGAAATTTATATCAAATACTCAGGTCTACTGTCCCTTGAAGCTGTTAAGATATTAAACTTCTAAGCCAACGCAATCAAAAGATACAGCCGTTTATGCCACAAATTTTTGATACTCGCAAGGGAATTAAAACCTACAGGGTACTTCCCGTGAACTCAGATTTTTCAAATTTGGTACAAATCAACGTCTTATTTATAGCACGGATAAAAGAAAAATTGCGAATAGCATACATTTTTGGTTACATCGTATAATAAAAATATTTTTAATAATTTTAAACTTACTACCTCTTTTCTCGTGAACGCGTAGTGGTATTATATTAAAATTCATATCAAATACTCAGGTCTATAATACCTTTAAGCTATTACAAAATCAAACTTCTATGTCAACGCAATCAAAAGAAACAGCAATTTAAGCCGCATATTTTGAAACTCGCAACTACTCGCAAGGGAATCAAAACCTAAAGGATACTCCCAGTCGACCTAGAATCTTGAAACCTTAATAGGTATACTTCATGTTCTCGTTTGATTGTTGTGAAAGACTTCAATATAGATTTTAGAATGAATCCGCAATATGGAATTTTCACATATTTTTCATCCATAAACATTTTTTTTTTTATGAAAATAGTCGCAAAAAGGGTAGACCTATCGTGTGGGCCGCGGACGGCCCGCACTGCGACTATTAGAAGTGGAAGGGATTATAGAAAGAAAATGATTATGGACACGCTTTTTAAAAACTTGCAGGTCATAGTTCTCTGGAAAAACTGATTTTGGAAGCTTATTCCATTCCGTAGCAGCCCTGTAAAAGAAGGATTCTTGATGAAGATTGGTTCTTGTAGTGTCAAGCTTGAGAGTAAATGTGTGAGACTGATCAGCGTGCCGAGTTCTTCGGCCGAATGTGGCCAATGGTGGTACAAGAGTTTTTATTTCTCTGGAGCATCTGCCATGGAAATATCTGTAGAGCAATGACTGGTCTGCAACTCTTCTTCTATGTTCTAGAGGGTGAAGGGTATCTGTGAGAGTTGAGCTGTTTATCAAGCGAATGGCTCTTTTCTGAATGGAATCTAGAAGACGAAGAGAATGCCTTGGTGCTGAACCCCAAATGTGCGAGCAATACTCTAGTAGAGGTCGGATTTGAGCCTTGTACGTCATCAACAGTTGATCAGGAGTAAAAAACTTTCTGGCTTTCCACAAAAAACCTAGCCTCTGGCTTGCCGACTTTGCGATGTTAGCAACATGGTCATGCCAAGACATATTATTGGACACCGTGACTCCCAAAATCGAGATGGAGGGACTTGGTTCAAGGGTATTTCCGGACATTGTGATGGAATGATTTGAGGAATTCACTTTCTTGGAAAACGTGGCACTTTGTGTTTTTTGGGCGTTGAACTGAACAAGATTGTTGGTTCCCCACTCGACGATTGCTTTAAGATATCTATTGATGGAATCGACCTGTTCCTGCCTGAGTCTATTTGTATCATTCACCGAAAGTGATCGATAGGATGTGAAAGTTGAGACAAGTGTGCTATCGTCTGCGAAACTGTAAATGGGGTTCGTGGTGGTTTTCAAGAGGTCGTTGATGTGTAAAAGAAATAAGGTGGGGGACAGGATGGAACCCTGGGGGACTCCGGCATTGGTTTTAAACGCATCAGAAGAAATACCGTCAACTGCCACATGTAAGGAGCGATCTTGAATGAAGCTCAAGAGCCATTGGCGCAGTTTGGTTGGGAGACCGTAGGCAGATAATTTACTTAACAATGCCTGGTGCCAAACGCGGTCAAAGGCTTTAGATATATCCAAGGCTATTGCACGGGATTCACCAAACTTCTCAATAGTGTTTCCGTTAATAAACACTAGCACTACACGAAGTAGTACAACTATAGATAACGTTTTTTTAAACTTCAATGTTCAATGTGGTACTTTTCTTACCTTTTTCAGTCAACATTTACAGATCTGGTTTAAATTTAATACTTAATTAGTATATTTGAAGCAGATTTCTAAATAGTAACTAAAAAACTTTGTAAATAAATAACTTTAATAAAAGAACTTTTGCAAGGCTAGTGTGGGTATTTCAGTTATATTATAAAATAGATGATATGTGTTAATATAAAATAAAGGATTACTGAAAGGAGACCTTTGTCTTAAATTTATGATCCTCTAGCTTTCCACATTGTAATGTTATGGATTTCAGTTAGTAATAAAAATACCATAACTTTTAGTTATATACCTACACACCTACAGGTTTGTGCGGAACCCTCGGTAAGCAAGTCCGACTCGCACTTGGCCACTTTTTTATCACCAAAGCAGATTGCTCATACTCACCAAAACTCGCAGCAAAGTAGCAACGCAAAAATGCTTTTTGAACAAACAGGAAAACTTTTAAAGCAGTGAAAAATGCTTTAAAATTCTTTACAAATTTAAACCAAAATTGATGAATACTTTTTTGTTTATTATATAAGCAAATACATATTATGTCACGCTAAAATTTATTTTTTTCCTTTTGATTATTTGGATAAAACTTTAAATTATTGACTTGTTCTACATGATTATTGCGTAAACTTTAATATTTAAAGAAAACAGATATAGGCAATTAACATTACCGGTATAGGCAATCAATAATACAAATATAGGTTATTAACAATACAGATGAGTTTATAGCAATAATTTGAAGGCTGGGGTAATCGTCTATAATTAAGGAGTAATAATTCATAAATTACAAAAGTAGCACAATAAAAAGTACCAAAATTAATAACCAAAAAAGAAGCATGTAGGAGGGGAAAACACTCTAAATATTTAAATTTAAAATTTGTGAATTGTGTTCTTTTTTATTATTAAAAAATTACATGAGTATTGTACAATAAAATTGATAGCCACTAATTTTTTGTAGCGTAATATACAGGGTGTTTCAAAAAAGGTGACCCTGTCTCTAGGATAGGTAGAGAACTGAAAAATAATTGGGGTTTGCTTAGTAAAAAATTTTCGTAACGCCATGCATATTCAATATAAAAGGCGTTGAAACAAAAATTTGGTTATTACTTCATAATTTTTAAATCAAAATATTCTGAAAACGGTACACAGTATCGAGTTTTACCAAGAGTACCTTTTTGGTGTAAAATTGAATGATGTTTAAGTTCACTTAAAATTTTGATTAATAAATTTAACCTTAAAAAAGTTATGTTCAATACTACTAAGTACGAAATGCCCTCTATGAGAGTCAGATGTAATAATAAATTCATGGGATATATCAGCTTCTAAAACATATTTATAAAAAATTTCATTACAATGTTTCCAGTAGTTTCGGATAGCGTTACGAAAATTGTTTACTAAGCAAACCCCAATTATTTTTTAGTTTTTTACCTATCCTAGAGACGGAGTCACCTTTTTTTGAAACACCCTGTAGTTTTAGAAGATTGTTAGTTAATATTTTTGATTTATTTTAGACCAGTTTGTATATAGTAATTACTCCGATTATTGGTCAAATGATGTTAACTAAAGTCAGGATTGTACTGTCAGGTGTAGCACTAACTTCATTTGTGATATTCTTCGTTTGTGGCATGATATCTTACACCAGATTTACAGGTAAGTCTACTTTTTATAAAGTCGTATTCTAAACCTGTTTTAAACTTGTCGTTGATTTTTTCTGTTTATGCTTTTAATAATATTTGCAAACATAAGATCAGTCGTTTGCTTTTAAAAGTTTGAAAGGTGTTTCAACTTTTGCACAAAATGACGAGTCACTTTTTAAAGAATATTTTTAACTTTTTTGAAGGAACCAGCCACATTCATTGGAAGCAAGAGGACGGAGGATTCGAATGGCATCTGTCTAGCACCATCACAGAATGGTTGTGCGCCATTTCCTTAATGATCTACATATCATTGTTTGGAGAAGAATTTAGGGATTTTGTTATCTACGAACCATCTATCGATAGCGGTCTCGGCAAACTCACCAGCCACTCAAAAAGAGACTCAAAAAATTCAGGTGCTATTGATACCCTAAATTAAATATTTTTCAATTTCAACAATGTTTATGTTAAAAATCGTAGGGGGGAGTAATAAAGCGAGGGGTCAAAAAAGAAGAAAACAATAATAAAATTAAACTGCGAAGACTCTGCATTACCAAAATGAAAGTTGTTCAAGACATGAAAAAACGCTTACGAGATGGATGTTTTTTTATAACTGTATGTGGCCTTTAAAATGTTTCCTAATTAAAATATCAATTATACATGATTTCAGTTTGTTAAGTAATCTTGATTTAAATCTTTTCTGAATATATACCTTTGTACTTTAAATAGAAAAAATGGATTTATTAGATATAAAAAACGAATCTGTTTTTTTAGTAAAAATAAACTGCTTCACAAAGGTTAAGAAAGTTCATAAAATCGGGAATTAAATGTTTTTTCTGTTATGCAGGCCCGCGCCTAGCACTTTTGGCGCCCTTGTGCAAATTTAAAATAACGCCCCAAATTTGTCCGCACGTTGGCTCGTTGCAAGCCAAATTTCAAGATCAAACATGAATAAAATCAGATTGGTTTAAGTTTATACAATTTATGTTATCATGTTACGTATTCGATCGAATAAATGCTATCATTGCGTAATCTCATTTGGAAAATATATTATTTTCGAGAAATACAGTTTCCTCGTCTCAAAGAATAAAAATAAATAGTAAACAAATAAAAAACAATGTAATATGTAGCTAGCAATTCCTTATTGTTTTTTTATTATTATAAATTTTGTTTTGACAATATTGTTTGTCGCTTTATCTTTTTTTTTATTTTTGAGTTTTAAGGCTTTTCGGCGCCGTCGTGCATCACACGACTTTGCTCTTATGTACAACGCGGGCCTGCTTTTATGTAAGCATTTGTTTGCCCTTTTGCGCAATGATTTTGAAGTTTTAAATGTTATGTACCATTTTAATTTTATTAAAAATTAAAGTACATACGTTATCAACGAGTATGCTTTCCTCTAATATTAATTACAGCCAAACAACGCTTTTGCATACTTTCAATAAAGTCGTTGAAGTAGCGTTGATCAATTTGTCTTCAAAGTTGTCTAAACTCTTGGAGTGTCTGTGGGATTGGTTTATTGGAATTTAAGGCTCTTTGTTTCAAGCATGCTCGATAGGATTGAGGTCGGACGATAGAGGGGGCAGTGCCAAATGCGGGATACCATAAAAGTCCAAAGCGTTTTCGGCTACTCTTGCACGATGCGGTCGAGCATTATCGTCTAAATAGAGGAAAGTTGGTCCAATTGCAGAATAAAAAAAACGTATAACGTACACGAACATGCAGACTATCAGAAATCCATCCATACCTCGACTCATCTGTGAACAATCCGGACTTCCATTTAGCATTACAATTCACTTGTTTATTAGCCCATGCCAATCGAGCACGCATATGAATTAATGTGAATGGAACTCTTCTCAAAAGTCTTTGTGAGCGTAAGTTAACCTCGTGTTATCTTCGATGTACTGTTTCAATTAAAATCAAAACACCAGAAGCATTCAAAAGACGCT
Source organism: Agelastica alni (assembly GCA_950111635.1). NCBI lineage: Eukaryota > Metazoa > Arthropoda > Insecta > Coleoptera > Chrysomelidae > Agelastica > Agelastica alni. Next base: position 13,974,535 of record OX467712.1, read on the forward strand.
GTTGTATGATCCGACAAGTATTAAGAGGCTCTCTACGGGTATACACAGTTAGAAACCGATCTTGTGTGGGGGTGTTAACCCTTGGCCGTCCACTTCTAGGTCTTTTTATCACGTTTCCAGTTGCTTGATATCTACGGAGATGCCGCGAAATGACACGTCCACTGACTTGGAAAACGTCCGCAACTTCTTTTTGAAGACGACCAGCCTCAATCATATCAATAACCCTATTAGCTTCATCCGCACTAAGTTTACGTCTAGGCATTATTCAAAACAAAATTTAAATTTTTTTATTATAGTTGACTGAATAAAGTGAAAAAAATAACTGATGTACAAATTCTTGAAAATACAAAAGCAAACAACTTGCCTTAAACTTTTCGATTTGAAACCAAAAGAACTAGTCAGATAAGCAAGTAAACATTTAATATATTACAGATAAAACCTTGGTGAATAAAACAGTTAATAATTTTTAACATTAATTTAATATTTGTGAAGTTTCTTAACTTTTGTGGAGCAGTTTCAAAACATTATTGTTATCTTGTTACTTAAAAATTATAAATATATCCAAGTCATTTGACTATACACAAGAACTTTTGTTGGTTTTTATATTACATTATTTTTATTTATTTGATAATAAGTTATTGTTAATAAATTTTTAATTATTACCATTTTTTTATACTAAAAAACTTGTTGGTGCTAGCCTAATCATCCAGATCATCTGGACAATACCAGCGCTTTTAGTGGTCAAAAACGTCAACCCCAAAATTTTATAATGTTGTCGAACAGGTGGACCAATTATGACGTTGGTTTTCTTACCATACCTTTATGGTGAAGTCCAACTCTGATCTCTTTAACATAAAGCACTTGCACCAGGTCATTCATTGACAATCTAAATTGGGGCACGGTCAATAATGCCACGTCGAGCATTAAGCTAAACTGAACCGTTTGTAATTCCGGTTCCGATAATCCCGGTATTATCCACATGGACTGTCGGCGAACCTATTGTGATTCTATGCATCTTATTGGATAGTACTCAACCCTAATTGGCCAAATTTTATCGGCAGTTTTCTCACCGCAAAAGTCGATGCCGGCAAAAAACAAATCAGTGTTTACACAACTATTTACCAGTGCACTGTTGTTATAAATACATATTTGTCCGTTTTATACATACCTATTATCTTGTTTTCTGTTTTATTGGAGTATTTGTTATATAGTTAGTAACATAGAAATACCTTTTAAAAACTGCACACAAAAAAAAAGTTGTTGGAACTAGTGAAACAACAAAATTTTAAGAAAGAATACGTCATAGACAAACTTTTTAAATCTTACGGTCATACAGTTTTGCGTTTGTCTCCATATTATTGTGTATTCAACCCTATTGAACTGATCTGGGCTGCTTTAAAGAACAAATTACGAAAGTGTAATCAAGCTCCTCAATTAAGCGATTCCGTTTTAACAAATATAAGAAAAGTAATTGATGAATTCGCCGTAACTGACTTATGGACAAATTGTGTTTATCACGTCAAAGAAAAAGAAAAACAATATTGTGTTTTGCCACAAATCGAACCGATAGTGATAAATACTCAAGACTTAAAAACTTACTTAAAGTTTTTGAATATTTTTTAAAATGAGTTTAAAAATACATGCTAATCTACGAATCCAATTAAATAAGTTTTGAATTTAAATAGGTATACTCGAAAACCGCTTATATTCATAAAAATACATTTCAAAATATATACTTTATTGAAAACATTGTTAACCCAATAATTATTTAATACATTGCCACGTCTTTTTTTGTTCTCTAAAGAGTACTCTGCCAGCGGTCTCTCTACTGGCAAATTATGCCCGAGCTCAGCCGTAGAGGGTAGAAGAAAAAAAATAAAAATATAAAAGTGAGCCGCGCCACCGACTTAGACGGTTCAAGCCGGAAACCCCTAGGTCTTATAGGCACTAACAGAGCCACATGATAAACAACTAAGATTATGGTGAACCAAATAAATAAAATTATAGCAAAAATATATTAGATACTTTACTTACACAATAAATTAAAATACACAGCTCAATAACAAAATTATAACAAATATAATCAAAATTAACAGCCAACAATAAATCGAAACTTCAAAATTTACAACTTTATAAGACAACAATAAATCAAAAATCCAAAGTTTACGATTCCATAAAATAATTAAAACAAAGGTAAGAATAACAAACCTTATCAGGTTACCAAAAAAAACGTATACAAGTCAACTTTTTAACAATACTTCATCAACGTTCACGTACGGCTGCTAATTTACTCACGTTTTTTTTTTTCATTTACATAAAGATTTACACTGTTAAAACAATCGAGCTTATTTAAAAATATTTCTTTTTACGATGGCTGTCCTTCAAAATAGCAATATTTTAGAATATTTACAAATAAGTATGAAGAAAACATTTTTACTTGGACACAAAGAACTATTGAGAATATTACTTTAATCAAAGTTCAGCCTTGGCATATTATCCAATGCAATAAATAGTTTTCAACAGTGTATCATATTAATAAATTAAAACAAAACTTAATCGTGGTGTCAAAAACAAATCACGTCGTTTAAATATTCTAAAATAAATCACTTGTAACCTTGTATACGAATTCACTAATCCTATGGCCTACTCCTGTGGCCGGTTTGATTATGGAACTGCACCTGCTACTTAACAATGGCTTCCCTCCATCAGATCCCGCATGCGGATATTTTAACTCGACACCAAAATCCAAAATATTAACAACAAAGGTAAGATAGAATGGTCAAGTTAAAAATTAAATGGTTTTTCTTCAAAATCCAATTAAGATGGCCCAAGTACAGCCAGATATGAAAGAAAAAACCGTAGAGGTTCTGCTCACGTGTTAATATCAAATCGTTCCAAAAAACTCTCACCACCACCCGACTTCGAAGACTGACACCAAACGACTGTCTAAACTACTGACTCCCAGGCCGGATATCAAGAAATGACACGGGACACGCGTCAGCCAACAATCTTCGCAAATCTATGTTCCAAACTCATAATCGCACTCGTCCGTGTTGATAGCCAGCCCAACCACACAGTAATGCAAACCAAACAATAATATAGCTGACAACATACGACAATCGAGGCCAAAAATCAAAGCAAAAATCTAATAACAAAAACCCCCACTCCATCTCCATCGATTAACAAAAATGTCACAACCATTAATAATTGAATCCTATCACTAAAAGGTATGCAACACTATTTACAACGAGTGATAAATTTAAATTACAACAAAATACGGTAAGCGAAACTATTTACGAGCACCTGAGGAATACAAAACTATCAGAGATCCAATTAATAATGGAACTGTAGAAGGGAAAAAAATAGGCACGTGACAGCATTAAAACTACTATTAAAATATCTGTTGTGACGCCTATGCAGCAACAAAGTTCGGCAAGCCGCCGGATGAAATATTGTTTTTATACTTGTCCAACTGACTTCGTAAGAACTATAACATACTACATATAATTTTATTACGCTTTATTCTATATAGTTTATTTTTCGTTTTTATTATTTTTATATTTTTATTTATTTTCATACTATATTTAATATTTTTTATTTACCCATTCGGACTGCGTAAATTCCCCCTTCAACGAAAATGCACTGATAGTCATTTATATCTGTACTTTACGTCTTCCTATTTTCTTTTTCAAATCTTTATGTACTAGTACTTTCTTTTATTTTGTTTCGTTTGTTTTCTATGTGTCAATTTCTTGTATTATAAATTAATCCTGTCCGCTCCCTGAAACGACATTCAGTCCTAACTGCAAGACGCAAGAGTCTCACAGGCTTAGTCTTGTCGTTGCTCAAATCTTGCACGGTCAGTCTTGGTCTTGGTCTTGATAAAATTACGCGGTCTTGGTGTTGGTCTTGCAAAAATGCAAGAACAAGACCAAGACCGATTTTGGGCAACACTACCTACAATCAACAGTCCAAGCACATAAAATCGCTGGTTAGTTATTTATTTTTAAAATGTATACTATAATTTTTAAAAAACGTAGATAAAAATTATGATGTCCAGTAAGACTCTAGTTTTTGGTAATTTGTATTTTATTTTTTTCGGGTTATTTGAATTTTGTGTCCAGTTTTCCATGCTTGTTGGAATAATTGATGTTTCGTTTGACATAACCTGAAATCCCGTGAATATTTTTTCATTTTTTATTGTAATTTATTAAAAAAGTCTTTGTTTATTTTACATATTTACTACAGATTATTTATCTTATCAAAATCAATAATGTCTCAATTTCTAACCAAAATAAATCGTTAAAAAAAGCTTAGCATTAATAAATTATAGTCTTATCGACAAAAGGTATTGGAAAGCGGTAGATAATTGTACATAATACCATAGTAACAGTACATCAACAAATAATTAATTCGCTTTGACATAAAACAAAAATCTCCCGACTTCATTATAAGAACACTGTTGGTAAAAAAATAACAATAACAAAAAACATTACATTACATTTTATTAAAGTACTATCATACGGTATTGGCGTAATCTAAAATGTGTCTGGTGCAGGATATCCTACAAGTGATAATTTAAGTTGTCTACTTAACAGTTCTTACCTGAAAGGGAGATTTTCCAGTTAAAAATTACAATGATAGCCATTTTGCTAATTTTGTTTATTTAGTAGTACACGTGCTGTATCGTTGACACGATTAAGGGCCTGATGTTTTGAGTAGATAGTGATTGATTACTAGTCGCATACAATTTTAAAAATATCAAGTTGGAACGTAAAAAAAGAAACTTTTAAAAAATGGTTTTCGGGAAAGTGTATATGCTACCTTTGTTGTTCGGGTTTTGGTTGCCGGCTACTGTTTTTATAACGTAAGTACGAAAATAATCAATAATTTCGTTGAATTACTAGATATCTGAAATAAAACATCGTTAGTTTGTAATAACTACACACACTACAAAAATAGAAGCATAACATCACACGCAATTAAGTTAAAATTAGATGGAATACTTTTTCAGAGCACCCTACAATCGGTTATAAAAACGGTAATCTATAATTAACTGAGCTTTTTTGAATCATTACAAAAAAAGAATGCAAGAAAATTACAATTTACTAATAGTACTAAAGTACTTTTTTAAATACACTATCCTTAAAACATAAACGCTATTACATAGATTGTCTCCAATCGATTTTTATACGAATGATAAAACTTTGTAAAATTTTTTTTACGACGAAAAGTCTCTATAGCATCGATTTACCGCAGAATTCCCAAAGTGGTCGAAATCGGGCCGAAATCGGTTTTCCTGGGATCAACATAAACGAAAACTGATTTTGAGGATCTGCTTCTCTAGGTGCCGTCTCCGCTTCGAAGGTTGGCAATCATCATAGCAATTCCTATTTTTGAGACCGCAGTTCTAAATAGTTCATTATTACTGCATCCAAACCAATCCCTAAGGTTTTTCAGCCATGAATTTCGTCTTCTTCCTATAAATCTCTTGCCTTGGATTTTTTCCTGCATAATTATTTAAATGTTTACATAATAAACCTTTTTCAATAACACAACACTCGTCCATAAACAGCAATAGTAATTACATACATACATACATATAATCACGCCTTTTTTCCGTAGGGGTAGGCATATAAAAGTTCCTTCCACTTGCTACGGTTCTTAAACACATCTTTTGCTTCCCCTACTTTCATCAGTGCTCTCATACATGCTCGTCGGATGTTGGTACTCTTGACCTGGCCTTTCTTCAAAACAATGTTGATCTGATCGAGATATGTTCGCCGACGTCGACCTCTACCGACTTGTCCATTCACACTCGCCTTATAAATTTGTTTCGTCAATCTTCCCTTATACATACTTTCTACGTGTCCAAACGATCTAAGCATGCCTTTATCTATCTTTGTAACCACATCTTCTTTTACACCACATCGTTCTCTTATCTCACTATTCTTTACTTTATCCAACCGAGTCACTCCGAACGTTACCCTGCTTCAGTGGCCTTTTTGCTTTCCAGGCTTGTTACCAATTAAACATGTGTGGAAAATGATACCTTTAGATTTAAGATTTAGGAAGACAAACACCATAAAATATTTCATCTCAAGTATGCTTCAAAATGTTATATATTGCATCAAAAATCACGGCGAACCAACTTATTATGAAATAATTTTATTTTTTAATATCTACGTATGCAATTATAACATTTTTTTAAGTTTTATTAAACACACATTAAATTAAAACGTTGATTTATCACTGAAACAAATATTTTTAACCCAATTTGTCTCTTGTATTTTTGGGAAATTATTTCACAAAATGCGGTCATAGTCGTCTTTACTAAGCTGATGAAATGTATTTGTATTTTAACACTTTGCGTATGAAACGAACAGAAATATTTATAAGTCGTAATACTTTTGGAATGAAATGAGTAGAATCTATAGCAAAATGACACAGAATATCAGTTTGTGCTGTTTCGTCAAGAACTCTGGGATTTTTTTTTATGATTACAAATGGATCCAGTTTTTCCAAATTTCCATACTAACTCTATGATGGTCTGGTGGCGTCTATATTTCTATCAGGATGCCTTTTATTTAAAACTTAAGCTGTTTCTCGAAAGCACTTGTTGACCGTAAATAAATATGATTTCTATTCGTTCTTGCAAGAATACACCATTTTAAATAACTCAAGATGCTACAGCTACAAATAATGGCTAATTTAACGTCACGAATAACTAACTAATTATGCAATTAATATTTTTTGAAACAAAGAAACAAAATGACAAAAGATTACAAAAAAGGTGACGTATTTTCAGAAGTAAATTAATTGATCCCTAAATAGACATCTACCTATCCAACAGTGGTGTAAGCCGTTGTTGTTATGGTCTCGTGTTATTTCACAACATAATCAAAAATAAATCAAAAACTGTTCTTTATATGGCTGATTTGCATTTTTCTTAGGTTTTCATTTGATGTATCACAAGGTAGAGGTTGCTATTTGACATTTTAAAGAAGGGGTGGAAGATGTTAAATGGGTGACACTTGGAAACAGCAGAATAACATTTTAAACCTTCCCCTTGATTTAAAACTCGACACGTTTTTTGTTTTTCTTATATTTACGCAAAATCAATAGTCATTTGGTCTGGCTGGTTTTAAAATTAAAGAACTGTATATTCAAAACAATATTCTATAATTCAGGCCTAATTGACTTTTTCAACAAATTTGTTTTTGTGGAAATTTACGGTTAAAATATAGTTTATATTTGCAAAATTATTCACATTTACAATTTTTATTTATTTCATCTAGATTGAATAAAATTAAATAACCAAGTCTTTTTTTTATAAAACATTTCAGATATTTTCGAAAGTCAGTAGATTTAAATTTATAAATGCGCCTTACTAGTAACTTTAACAAAATAATTTTTTTGCAGCTACACAGTTTCGGTACTAACAAATCACGTAAAACCGATTTTACCGTACATTAGCGATACTGGGACGTGGGCACCGGAGAGTTGTATATTTGGCATGATGCTGACCTTTGGAGCATTGCTGTGTAAGTAGAACGAAAATATGTCCACAAACAAAACAGTGCTACCTGGAAAAAACCAACGGCTGCCAATATACCCACAATCAATAATCCAAAGGTGTTAAACCACATTTTTTTGGAGGCCAATTTATAGTTTCATTTCTCGAGATTACAGAACCCCCAAACTTTTCTTCCAATATTTCGATAGTGGCCTTGACAAAATGTTGTATTGCACATCTTGTCCAAAAAACATGATTTTTGTCCAATTTTGACCATTTCAATAAAATTAGGTTATTATGGAAGTTTTGCACAGTATCGTAGATGACATAAAGACGAAACAACTGAAATGGTATGGCGATGTCCAGATAATGACGTACGAGCGACTGCCAAAACAGATAACTCCAGCAGCAAAAAGACGGAGAGGAAGGTCAAGAAGAAGCTGAAGAGAGGCAATAGATGAGGAAATGTTTTCTTGCCAACACCCTTCGCTCAATGTCATCGTCATACTTTCCATCTCTTGTAAACTTTGAACTCATGTACACAAATTAATTTACTTGTTCCACTCTTTCTCCCTTAATCAGAACTTCACAGTTTGTCATGCTTTCTTCTTTTTTAAAAACCATTACTTTCGTTATGCTTACATTTATTTTCATCCCTTTGATTTGCAATTCTTCTTCAGATGACGCTAATATGACTTGATCATTGGCGTAAAGAAAGCATTTGACGATCAAATCATTCATTTTTAATCCATACGCACTCTCTTTTAAATATTTTAAACAATCGTCCATGTATAAATTGAACAGCCATGGAGAAGCCACACATTTCTGTCTCACATCCTTTTCGGTGTTAAACCAGTCCGTGCAAGCGAATACGATTATAATATAAAACGAATCAAAAAAATTATTTTCTCGAAAATAAAATTAATGTTTTTAACAAATACATTTTTTAAGTGTTGTCTATCTGCAAGGATCAGGACGATAATGAATTAGACTTGATTTATCCATATTCCCATTGCCGATAACCGCGCCGTTTAGTTTACATCATTAATTGGTAGTATTAAAACGTAAATAATTATTAATAGATGTCTTGGTAAAGTCTGCTTAATAAACTTTTTTGTTTCCAGTGTTATCTATCGGCTATATCAGATTTAGACATGTAACAGATGTACAACAAAAACATAACTATCCGTTGTCATTACAGACGCTCAACAAATTAGGTTTATATTTTGGATTGACTAGTGTATTTGGATGTTTGGTTGTGGCGAATTTCCAAGTAACTCAAATTTTTGTGGTACACATTTTTGGAGCAATTACTTGTTTTGGATTTGGATTTTTATTTCAAATCGTCCAGGTAAGTTTTGTTGTGGAGTTTTATATCGACTTTTTATTAGTTGAAAACCTATTTTAATATATTTCTTATAAAAAAATAAATACTTTATATTATATACGTAATTAGACTTCACTTTTTAGTGACGTGTCTCATCAAACTTTTAACATAAGTTGGATTTCTCGAAATTTTTAAAAAATATCGAAGTTTATTTTGCTAATTGCGTTTTATCAGCCATACTACCTCGCAACTGGAAAAAATCAGAAACCAAGATGGTGGTATGGTAAAAGGAGAGGAACACGTATTAAAGAGATGAAAAGAATACTTCGAAGTATATTTGAGAAACAGAATACACAAGTACAGGCCCCATTCGGAGACATCAGTGAAAGTTGCAATAAAAGTGAAATTAGTACGACAGAAATTGTGGAAGCATTGAACAGTATGAAATTGGGTAAAGCTGCTGGGTACGACAGAATAACAGTTAAAATGCTAAAGGCTGGACAAAATGTGGTAGCTAGTCTGCTGTACCGCCTTTTTAACCTTTGTTGGAGGAGTGATAGCGTACCAGACGAATGGTGCAAGGCCGTTATCGTGCCGCTTTACAATGAAAAAGGTTCGCAGCAGGACTGTAAGAACTACCGAGGTATTAGTTTACTCAGAATACTCGGCAAACTGTATGCAAAGATATTGATTAAAAGAGTGACGAATCAAATTGAGAAGATGATATCGGATGTGCAAGCAAAATTTAGAAGAGGAAGGAGATGTATGGATCAGGTCTTTTCTTTACGAGGTGTATTCGAAAAATTCTTGGCTAGAAGTCAAAAGGTCTATTGTGCTTTTATAGAATTGGAAAAGGCCTATGACAGAGTGCTATGGAGTGAATTTTGGTCGACATTGTCTATGTATAAGGTGAGCGGTAGTGTAATACGAGCACTGAAATCACTTTACGAGGATTCTACTGCTTTTGTCAGGATAAACGGAACTTGCACTGACTGGTTTAGCATCGAAAAAGATCTGAGACAGGGATATGTGGCTTCGCCATAGCTGTTTAACTTATACATAGACGATTGTTTAAAAGATTTAAAAGAGAGTGCATATGGGTTGAAAATGAATGATTTGATCGTCAAATGCCTTTTTTACGATGATGATCAAGTCATATTAGCGTCATCTGAAGAGAAGTTGCAGGCGATGGTTAATGTTATGCATGATGCCCTGAAAATCAAAGGTATGAAAGTAAATGTAAGTAAAACGAAAATAATGTTATTTTAAAAGAAAGAACGCATGACAAACTGTGAAGTTTTGATTAAGGTAGAAAGAGTGGAACAAGTAATTAAATTTGTGTACTTGAGTTCAAAGTTTACGAGATTTAGTAAGTATGACAGTAACATTGAAAACAAAACAAGAAAACATATGAATGGGGCACTGCATAGCTTTATGAACAGCTAGAAAGTGTCAAAAAGGCTCGTCTGGCTGTGCATGGAGGTATGTTGGTTCTTACACTTATGTATGGTAGTGAATGTTGGGTTTGGCAGAAGAAGCATAAAAATAGGATTAATGCTGCGGAGCTGAGAAGTCTAAGATGTATAGCCGAAGTGACTTCGTTGGATATAGTAAAGAATAGTAAAATAAAAGAACGCTGTGGCGTTAAAAAAGATGTGGTTACAAAGATAGATAAAGAAATGTTTAGATGCATGGACACGTAGAAAGGATAATTAAAGAAAGATTGTCGAAAGAAATTTATAAGGCGAGTGTGAATGGACAAGTTGGTAGAGGTCTACCTTGGCGAACATATCTTGATCAGATCAACATTGTTTTAAAGAAAGGCCAGGTAAAGAGTACCAACAACCGACGAGCATGTTTGAGAGCACTGATGAAAGTAGAAGAAGCAAAAGATGTGTGTAAGAACCGTAGTGGAAGTGGAAGGAAGTGGTCTCTGCCTATCCCTACGGGAAAAAGGCGTGACTATATGTATGTATGTAAATAATAAAAATAAAATCTTTTAATAGGGTCGCGAGAAAAATCCAGCTTTAAAATTACTCTAACATTCTTAAAAATTAAAAAAAAACATTGAATTTAAAAATGTGAACAAAGCAAATATATAAACAAATTGTAAGTTAATATAAATATTTTTTAGGTAATGATTTCTTTTAAAACGTTTCCCGAAATAGGAAATAAGAAAATCAACATTTTAAGACTTTTCCTTAATGTAATAACTGGTGTAAGCTTTTTCATCACCTTTATTTTTGCATATTTGTCCATCAATAATTTTACAGGTAAGTTTACCATTTTTTACACTTTTTTTTTCGTCTTATTTTGAAGCCAAAGATGTTTTAAAAATTAATAAATCGGTTTAGAGTTAATGAAAAAAACGACAATGCAGGTGCTACTTTTTTTACCTTTTTAACACCCCATTTCTTTGTACCATGTTTTATAATAATAATCATTATTTATAAACCATGCATTTATTCTTAAAATATTTAAAAAGCATATTTTTAATACAAAAAGGATACTTTAAAATTAATAAAATGCAATAATGTCAGCAAATTTAGTGACATTGTGTTTTGTTCTAAAATAAATATTATGGTTTAAAAGGGGTACCATCCCTTCTAATAACCAAATTGAACCTTTTTTTGTGTGTGCTAACATTATTTTAATCCCCAATAACTATGTGTAAATTATTGTAATCAAAATTAATATTTTATAGACTTTCTTCTTTTTCAAGTGCCATCTCCACGGCGGAGGTTGGCAATCATCATCGCTATCGCAACTTTTGATGTAGTTGCTCTATAAAGTTGTTTGGAGTTGCAACCAAACCATTCTCTCAGATTTTTTAGCCATGAATTTCGTCTTCTTTCTATGCTTCTTCTACCTTCTTTTTTCGTTCGCATTATTAGTAGTAAAATGCTGTTTCTGTTTTTCTATATATCTACATTTTGAAAGAGTTAAGCCGTCTCATTGCATCTCCATTTAGCGTCCATGATTTTGCACCATAGCACACTGAGTACATAACATTTTGCCAATCGCAGTCTCAGGCCTAACGTCAAATATCTGCTACATAGTGCTTTATTCATTTTTATAAAGTTGGTACAAGACTTTTCAATTCTGGATTTTATTTCTGCGGTGTAGTGATTGTTTTCAGTAATAAGCAATCCTAAGTAATTGTATTTTTTTACTTTTTCAACCTGTTGACCTCCAACCATTAATATTTTCATATATTTGGTTTTTGGGGGAGAGTCCGAAATCTCAATAAAGCTTACTATTTTGTTCATAACTCCTTCTAAATTCTCCAAACTATTGGCTATTATTACTGTGTTGTCGGCATATCTGATGTTGTTAATCAGAACTCCATTTATCTTTATACCGTCGGTTTTATTTTCCAAGGCTTGTAATATAATTTGCTCCGAATACGCATTAAATAATAATGGCGATAATATGCAGCCTTGCCTGACTCCTTTCTTTATTTCCATTTCTCCAGATTTTTCCATTTTGTTTTTAAGAAGGTCTATACCTTGGTCATGCTTTACCCTATCGAAGGCTTTATTATAGTCTATAAAGCAGATATAAAGGTCCTGATTAACGACCAAGCAAGTTAACACGTTAAAAGAAATAAAATTTCTGTATAAGTTTTCTTTTTAATTGTAGGGACCGATATGACAAAATGGAAAGTAGAAGATGGAGGATATAATTATCACTTAGCAAGCGTGATTGGGGAGTACATTCTAGTTGCTGCTACTATAGCACATATTGTCACTTACATAGAGGAATTTAGAACGATAGAAATACAACAACCTATTATCGGTACCAAAGAAAATATTACCCAGTAGATGCGATTATTGATAAAATTGTATTACAATGACTGTATATTTTAAGTAAAAAAATTAAATGGGTCGATGTCAAATTAGTGATATTAGTTAATAGATGATTATTTTTTAAGATTACGATTTTTAACATTACACAAACCTACATAAATTTTGTTCCTGCATTTATTTCATTTATAGTAGGTTGCTTCATCGTGCTGCTAGTTCAGAAAACTCGATGTTGCGTTAACTACCTTTTTGAACATTTTATTCCTTACATTATTCTTACAAGAATTTATCAATTAGTTTATTAATTCTTTTGAAAAATGCTTAAAAATATGTAGGTTGTAGACCACTACAACTGTAAACAATATCTAATAGTATTGTTACAAATCCGGTCCTGTCAGCAACCGAGGTATCGACAGCGTCGAGGGTCCCTATTCGACCGATTTCCTTTGTAGCCGCCGACGGGGCCTAGGAAAGTCGCGCAACCTCTTGAATCCGCGTCGAATAATGAAGAAACAGGTAGAAAGATCTGTAACTGTGATATCAGAAATATAAAAGGGGAAACGATCATAACAAGAATAAGTATTAGCTTATGTGTTTATGAATTATTAAATGTAAATAGTTATATAGAGTTATAAAAGTTGTATAGCTAAGTGAATATCTAAATGGTTGATAAAAGTAGAATTTATTGTATTGAAATAAACATTGTTTTGTTATTGGATCGAGAGTTTAAATCGCCGAACCCAAGATAGAACAAAAGTTCGTAACAGTATATTCTTCAACGAGCGAATAATGATAGCTATTATTCTCGGGGATAATAGCTATTATTATACGCGAGTAGAAGACTATACTTTCTCAGAGATTTAATGCAATTTAAAAATTGGGGTCTTCTCTAATACGTCCCCGCACTTCCAAAGTTCTTCATTAGGTACTGTTGGTGTTAGGTTAGGACGTTAATTTAGGTTAGGATAATAATAATCGGTATTAATTGAGGCAGTAAGAGTAAAAAATTAACTAACATTACCTAACACCAACATTACCTGGTGAAGAACGAACCTAATTTTTTTTAGGAGTCCAAAGCCATGCGCCTTCTTAATATTACTTGGGATACTACATACTAGTGATAAAAAACGTCATACAAATTTGGAGCTATTTTTCGCAAAAGCAGCAACTGTAAATACTTGGTTTATTGCAAATATCTCGGTTTCTAATGCAAATATGCCAAAAATTACATAGACCAATTTTATAGTCTTTTTTAATATCTACATTTTTTGTTTGAGATTTTTTTCCGTATCTTTTTACGTTTTTAAAATTTTTTCAAAAAAATTACTTTGGGGGTAGTTTTTAATTTTTTTTAGGGGTCCAAAGCCATGCGCCTTTTTAATATTACTTGGGATACTACATACTAGTGATAAAAAACGTCATACAAATTTGGAGCCATTTTTGCAAAAGCCGCGATTGTAAATATTCACCGGGTAATTTTAATTTTATTATTTTCTGGTAAAATAAACATCTACAATGGTAGCATAAGCTTGTTTTTGCAGTTTCCAGTAACCAAAATAATTTTTCACAAAAAATTCTGCTTATATTAAGCCAGAACTAGACTGAATGACTTTATTTTGTCGGTACAAAACTAGTTTTTTTTTAATAGGCATTAAAAGTAACAACGACTATCTTTGACCAATCTAATTAAAACAAATAATCGTTTATACCAGTTTTTTCAAAAACAGTTCACGAACGTATTGTCAGTTTTCAAAAAGTGGTCAAGCATTTCAGGCAAAAAAGTAAGTTTTGAATTTAGCTATTGTTTACTGTAACAATATTTAAAATGATATTCTTCTAATCTACCTGATGAAATCTACTTTAAGGAAAATAAAATAATTTTACCATGCATTATTCGGCTAATGTCTTCTCTGATACAAAAATAGTTTTCTGTCTCGACTGGTAGTTTAGGGTCACCTCATGGAGATATTGAGTTATTACTAAATCTGTTAGCGTTATATTTCACATAGTTGTTTTAATTTTTTTTTTAATTTGTATAATTTAGCTTTGCACATAAATTTATTTTAATGGTATCAAAATTTAACCTTAAAGACTTTATATTAGGCTCTCCTACTCAAAACGTGAGACTGTAGTAAATAATTAATATACTTATATTAACTTTTCCATTATCAGCTTTCGTAAATAATGAAATCCCATTATTTCTAAGGTAGGACCCTCAAAAATGTTCGTTATTCCGTTGAGCATCAAAGTAATTTAACGAGGAATGTCTACTCCACGTCGTACAACAAAAAAGAGTAATTTTCGTCATCGGTTGCCGGGCTAAATTAAATTTATCGACATTTCATGCGAACATTTTTGCCACGAAAAAAACGTAATTAAGGATAGAACTTTTCGCGATAAAACTGTGAAGTTTGTATGAAGTTAAATCTAAAAAAAATAATAGGCCGTCGCGGGACGCCTAGCAGATGTGAAACATCGATATAGTAATAATATAGTAATAATATAGTAATATAGTAATATTTTGATATAGAAAATTTGCATAAAGGAAATCAATATGGCATAATTAAAATCAAAATATTCAAATATTAAAAATATACACGCACTCACGTACACACATAAATGCACACCTTAATTATAAAAATATAAATAACTTAATCTCGACTTCAATCTCCTTCTTCGATTAGCGCTACAACCCAGGGTGGGTCTTGACTTCAATCACTTAATAATTTTACGTTCTTTGCAAATGGCCGCTCACTTTAATTTTCTAAACCATTACTGTCAATCATATTTTATTGTAGTTATTATTTTTAATAAATAAATTTTCTTATTTGAAATTAAAAAAAACATTACATTTTAGTTTTATTATATCAAGACTCTGTATATATATATATATATATATATATATATATATATATATATATATATATATATATATATATATATGCCGGTTTAGAACGTCTTCCGACGTTGTCCGACGCCTAATTTCCATCCCCTTCAGTCTTCGCAATACTCAGATGTTAGGTTTCTTCCGCTCATTGACTTTTGAATACCGGTTTGCCATTCCAATCGAGGTCTTCCCCTTTTCCTACTTTCATTTGGTTGTCATTGCAAGACTTGTTTGGGCAATCTTGTATCGGGCATTCGTTGAACGTGGCCGTATCAGGTGAGCTGTTTTTGCTCGATATCACTAGTAATGGTGCCTATTTGTCGTTTTATATTGTCATTTCCTATTTCTTCGGGAGATGAAAACATCCATCTCAACAGTTTTAACTTTCTTTTTGTTCTTTTCTGTAATCCTCCAGGTTTCTGCTCCATATAATAGAGTACTTTTTATTATGGTTTCATAGATGTTAATTTTTCTTTTCTTTGTTATTTCTTTACTCTCTTTACTTTACAAGGATTCCACTGCTTGTGTCAGAAAATTACTCAGACTGGTTTATCATTAAAAATTTAAAAATGATAATACTATACCTAGGGATGTATGACTTCGCCATGGCTGTTCAACTTATACAAACTGCGAGGTGATAATTGAAGAAAAAAAATGGACCAAGTGCATAAGTTTGTATACTCGGATTCAAAGTTTACGAGAGACGGAAAATATGACTGTTATATTAAGCGAAGGGTGTTGGCAGAGAAACAAATAAATGGGGCCCTGTATAACTATATGAGCAGCCAGAACGTGGCAAAAAAGGCATGACTGGCTGTGTATAGGGGAGTGCTGGTCACCACACTTATGTATCCTTTACTTAGGCTGCTGAATTATCAGAATCATTACACGAAAGACCTTTTTTGGTTGCAGAAATACATTCATGGTCTGCGTTTTAAAGAATTTTTCTAATATTGCTAATAATAATAAAAAAATTATTATAAATATAATTAAATTTTTTTTTCCTGTATTATTAAATGTTTTATAGTAGGTGCATTTAATTTTTATCGAGATTTAATCACAACGAATCAAAAGAATAACTATAAACATGTTAATTAGTGAAGAGTTATCCTGTACACTACCAGAAATTTCTGATAAAGCAAAACTGACTTTGAAAATTTAGTTTCAACGAAATTTACGAAAATCTTAAATTATTTTGACAATAATTCATGGATTAGAGAAATACTAAATATATTTAATCTTTTTCGGATTATGCGTTGTTGGTTTATTTCGAAGAACTTTCAAATACACTCAAATCTTCTTTGTAGACACACTTTTATATTTAAACTGATATTTATATAAATCATCAATCTGACATTTTTAAATACATAAGATAAATGCATCTTTAAAGTGGAAATGCGAATGATGCAATGCCCTATTAATAATTTATACATTTATAATAAATTACAGTTTAAAGAAATTAAAAAACACGCTTTTAGAGTTAATCAAACTAAAAGGGAAAAAAATTTTTTAACATAAGAATACTGACGAAAATAGTTTAAAAATGTCATACAAAGCACCCCATGCTTTTAGAACAGTGACATTAATTTTCTCGTCAGTAATTTTATTCTTATGTTAAGAATTATTTTGTACTTTTTGGTTTGATGAACTCTTAAAGGGTGTTTTTTAATTTATTTAAAATATAATCCATTTTTATTTTTTACTCACCCTCCTGCCATTCATCCCTCGGCACTCACCAGTATATTATATCCGTAAAACTAATATAAGCGTGGTAAAAAGAATTAATACCACTGGTGTATTTTTATTTGTGTAGAAATGTTTGAAATATCGTATTCTTATTTTTATTTTTTAAGTCTTAGAAAAAATAGTATATTCCACGATCTAGTAATGGTTATTAATACACTCGCACAAGATTTACGGAACCAACTCCGTGCTCATGTATTAATAGCCATCTGTACAAGATTGTTGCATAATATATTATTAAGTAATATTCATTCGTAGTTAGAAAAAGACAATGATGGTAAAGATATCTGTTTCAGATGTGGGCGCAAGGTTTCCTTTTTGTGTGTACGGCGGCAGCACTGGTATCGTTTTCTCAGTCGATAATACCGCAGCACGCCCCCAACATCAGGCTATTGCCGTCTCCCTGCCCAGAACTCTTCTGCTACGAGGATGTTGATAATCGAGGTTATTGGACCGGAAACCTCGTTCTGAGACCAGACTACGATCTCGCAGGAATATGGATCAGACTGATATTCGATAAGGAAGTGAAGGGTCTAACAGTTGATGTAAGTTGCTAATTGGGGTGCTCAAAGTTGATGGCGATGATAAACGATGTTGCTGATATTTCGGAAACGTTAGAACGTGCCGAGATTTTCATTTAAATCTCAATTTAAAAAGATTATCCGTACCTTAATACAATTTAAATTTTAATTATTATTAGTTTACTAAAAAGTAATTAGGATTGGCAAACCTAAATGAAATATATATTTATCTTTTATTTTGCTAAATCCTTTCTCTATCTTTTTTCATGGAAAAATGTTTTCCCCCAGTCTTATAAATTCTTTTCGAAAAAAATTTAAGATAAGGTACATATTTTTATGGTGTTATTACATTATTTGTTCTGATGGAAGACTTTTTTCTTCGAATAATTTTGTTGACTTATGATATTGGATAATTATTCTTAACTAGGTATTGTCTTATCATTTCCAAATTTTTTTGCGGTATTCTGGTTTGAAAATTGACAGTACTCTTGTTTTAAATTTCTTATAATGTTAATATTAAGTATGTTGAAAATTGTGGTGGGAAAAACTTTTTAAACACCTTTCTGGTTTATGATACCAGTCTACTTTCAAATTAAATCAAACCAATCAGTTTAGTACATGTATTATAAAATTTATTAAATGATATAAAAGCTTGTCGTGAGATTTACCTGTGTACTAACTAGTCTTGCTTGACATACTCATTGTAAGTAATTCCATGAAAGAAAATGTTTCCTATAAAATATGAAAATCTCGCTTTTATATCATTTAATAAATTTTGTAATACATGTACTAAATTAATTGGTTTGATTTAATTTAAAGTTACTCTTATTTTATTTTTTACTTTTTAGTTATCGCCTGACAGGTTTCTTTGTCTGTTCATCTCATTCAACGCATCATTGTTGCAAGGTCGTTTGTCGGTTAATTTCGAACAGTCTAGCTCTTCAATAAGGAGACCCTCTAATGCTTTTACCCTATTTAAGGCCACGTAAGCTTGATCTTTGATTTTGAAGTTTTCCTTCTCCTAGACAGATTGCATTAAAAAATTTAATCCGCCATCTTTTAAGTCCACCATATTGGATTCAGAGTGACGTCACTTTATTTTTATAGTTATTCTCAGCAAGCCCTTTCATTTGATTCCCGTATTGTAGAAGTTCATTTTGAGTGATCCGACATGTTAAATTTAGAATGACATCACACAGCTAACCATGGATTGTCATTCAAACTAAACGTGTTTACAAAATGTCAGCTTAATCGGTTGAAAATATCTACTTCAAATTTAAGTTGCCAGATTCCACCCGGGCAAACATACATACATTGCAAGTTAAATGAAAGCTTTTAAAAAGCGGTAGATTGATGCAAGCGCTGAAATCACAGAATAAACGAAGCTTACGCCGACTGGTTTAACATCGAAAAAGGTGTTAGACAGGGATGTGTGGCTTCACCACGGATGTTTATTTTATTTATAAACGGTTGTTTAAAAGATTTGAAAGAGAGTGCGTATG
Organism: Agelastica alni; assembly: GCA_950111635.1. Taxonomy (NCBI): domain Eukaryota; kingdom Metazoa; phylum Arthropoda; class Insecta; order Coleoptera; family Chrysomelidae; genus Agelastica; species Agelastica alni. Next base: position 13,993,837 of record OX467712.1, read on the forward strand.
AATTGATAATGAATGATTTGATCGTCAATCCTCCTTTACGCCAATAATAAGGTCATATTAGCATTATCTGAGGAGAAGTTGCATGTTGCCCTTAAATTAAAAAGGTCACGATCCAGTCAATGCTATCGAATTTCACGTGTTATTTTAACGTAGAAAAATGTCTGTCAGTCTCTTCTTTTCTTCTTTCATACCTAGAGTTGCCATAAGCTCGCGAGACTTTAGTACAAGAGTCAAAAATTAAAATTCAGCCACTCTAAGTCATGGCAAAATACGAGGGGACTGAACAAATACTAATAGATAAAGGAACAACCAGATAGTTCAGATACGTAGAGAGGATGTATAAAAGAAGATTGACGAATCAGATTTATAAAGCGAGTGTGAATGGGCAAGTCGGTAGAGGTCGACCTAGGCGAAGATATTTCGATCAGATCAAAATAGTTTTAAAGACAGGCCAGGTCAAGAGTACCAGCAAACGACCACCATGAATGAAAGCGCTGATTAAAGTAGAAAAAGCAAAAGACATGTGTAAGAACCGTAGCAAATGAAAAGAAGTGTTTTCTGCCTACCCCCAGGAGAAAAAGGCGTGACTATAATATGTATATATATAATCGTAAACCTTAATATACCCGAAGGTGTTAAGGTGTTTTGTTCAAACAAGGTTTGCACTTAAGTTTTTAGATGTTTTTATATACAAATTTCACCCAGCTTCTTTTATTTCTTTCTTTCTTCTTCCTTCCAGCTCTTGTTATTTTTTTCTAGAATACCAGCTATTACATCATCCCATTTCCTTCTAGGCCTGTCTGTAGATCTTTTATTTTTTGGTTTGGTTTGCCATATCAACTTGACTTGTCTCGAGTTGTCCATTCTTACCATATGTCCAAACCACTTCAGTTGCTGACGTTCTATACTGTTTATGATCGGCTCGACCTCCAATTCCTTTCTAATAACCTCATTTCTTACTCTGTCTTTTTTTGTGATGCCCTTTAAGCCTCTTAGAAATTTCATTTCTATGGCTTGTATTTTGCTCTTCTGTTGTTCCGTGAGTACCCAGCTTTCACAACCATAGATTAGGATCGGTTTGAATATGGTTTTGTAGACGATCAGTTTTGTCCTCGTCGACACTTCTTTCTTCCTTATAAGCGTGTTACTTAATGAATAGTACAACTTTGTTGCGCTTTCTATCCTGCTGTTAATTTCCGCTTTCGATCTTCCCGTCTCTGTTTATCAAGACACCTAGATACTAGATACTATAATATGTATGTATGCATAAATGCTATGGTGGTATTTTTTAGTTTCGAGCGGATTTAAAATTTTAAATGTTTGGTCTTTGGAGATGGCGGTTATTATGTTATTGATATATCTTTAAAAAAATGGTACTGTGAAAGATAATTTTTTCAAACATTGTTCCTGTAGTTTTGACATAACGTCTACTTTATTGTTTGATTAAAAATTGAAACATAAAAATACTTGGCTTGTCCTTTAACTTTTGTTGTGTTATAATCCCACTTTAGAATACGTCCTTGGGATATTTTTCAGAATTTCGATGCTCTCTTATTTGAATTTTAATGAAATTCAGATTTAAGTAATTATTAACGTTTCAAGTGATTACTGAGAAGCGATGGGATCTTCGTAGATTATCCAACTTTTGTAATTACTAGTTACTGGGGGGCTGTCTAAAAGTTAATTTAAAATAATTTGCTGCCAGTTGTTTTAAAGATACGAAAAATTAAGATTAACACAGCTGCAAAGAAAATTAGACGGTTTAAAAAGTGAAAAATAAAATTTTAATTTTTCTCGTTATTTTCTTTACTTAAATTTAAAATTGTCCTTGCAGGATTTAAAGAGTCTTCGAGATAATTATTAAACTAAATTTGATAAAGATGTGTTTTATGACCCCCGACGTAAAAAAAAATTAATTAATAGATTTTAAACTTTTTAAATTTTACCTACATACATACATAAAGTCACGCCTTTTTCCATAGGGGTAGGCAGAGACCACTTCCTTCCACTTGCTACGATTCGTACACACATCTTTTGCTTCCTCTACTTTCATCAGTGCTCTCATACATGCTCTTCGGTTGTTGGTACTTTTGACCTGGCCTTTCTTCAAAACAATGTTGATCTGATCGAGATATGTTCTCCGATTTGCCCATTCACACTCGCCTTATAAATTTGTTTCGTCAATCTTCCTTCATCCATCCTTTCTACGTGTCCAAACCATCTAAGCATTCCTTTATCTATCTTTTTGACCACATCTTCTTTTACACCACAGTGTTTTCTTATCTCACTATTCTTAACTTTATCCAACCGAGTCACTCCAGCTATACTTCTCAGACTACTCATCTCCGCAGCATTAATCCTATTTTCATGCTTCTTCTGCCAAACCCAACATTCACTACCATACATAAGTGTAGGAACCAACACACCTCTATGCACCGCCAGACTTGCCTTTTTTGACACTTTCTGGCTATTCATAAAGCTATGCAGTGCCCCATTCATTTGTTTTTCTGCCAACACCCTTCGCTCAATGTCACTGTCATACTTTCCATCTCTAGTAAATTTTGAACCCAAGTACACAAATTCATTAACTTGTTCCACTCTTTCTCCCTCAATCGAAACCCCACAGTTTGTCATGCTTTCTTCTCTTTCAAAAACCATTACTTTCGTTTTGCTCACATTTATTTTCATCCCTTTGATTTTCAGGGAATCATGCATAACATTAACTATCGCCTGCAACTCCTCTTCAGATAACGCTAATATGACTTGATCATTGGCGTAAAGAAGGCATTTGACGATCAAATCATTCATTTTTAATCCATACGCACTCTCTTTCAGATCTTTTAAACAATTGTCTATGTATAAGTTAAACAGCCATGGCGAAGCCACACATCCCTGTCTCACACCTTTTTCGATGTTAAACCAGTCCGTGCAAGCTCCGTTTATCCTGACACAAGCAGTGGAATCCTCGTAAAGTGATTTCAGTGCTCGTATTAAACTACCACTTACCCCATACATAGACAATGTAGACCACAATTCACTCCTCACCACTCTGTCATAGGCCTTTTAAAAGCGCAATAGACCTTCTGACTTCTAGCCAAGAATTTTTCGACTATACCTCGTAAGGAAAAGACCTGATCCATACATCTCCTTCCTCTTCTAAATCCTGCTTGCACATCTCATATCATCTCAGTTTCATTCGTTACTCTTTTGATTAATATTTTTGCATACAGTTTGCCGACTATGCTGAGTAAACTAATACCTCGGTAGTTCTTACAGTCCAGCTGCGAACCTTTTCCCTTGTAAAGCGGCACGATAACGGCCTTGCACCAGTCGTCTGGTACACTACCACTGCTCCAACAAAGGTTAATTACCATAATTTGCAAATAATGGAGCTGTATGGCCCAAAAATTGTAATGTCACTTCCATTTACGTTTCTTATTATCAAGGATTTTTAGTAACACTTAACAATATTTGTTGCAGCACGATTTCGCAGTTGTACACGAAGATGCAAATAAAAAACTCGTTAAACTACAAAACAAAAATCTAGTTGCCAAAGTTGATAGTACGGAAATTCTAAAAATCAATGTCACGTACGAAGGATCTGAAATCCCTAGTCTAATGAAATATTTATTGAATGCAAGGACGATATGTCCTCAATCCAATATGTAAGTTTACTTTAAAATTACTTAAATAGTTTATTATAATTACATCTTAGATTTAATGTAATAATATTAGTAACACCAGGTTGGAAAATCATCACCGATCCTAGGTGTCGTGCAAATGCACGAGTTCATGTACACTATACAGTTCTGACTTAAACAAAAATCAACGGCAACACCTTTTCACTAATTTTTAATATATACTTACACTTATCTTAATAGTAGTTGCAAGTATTATTATATGTTCATATAAATCAAAATTGAATGAACTAATGAAAATATTGAAATGAGAATGGTTTTTCTCATTTTTCCTTATACATGAGTCGGCAACCTAAACATGCCACCCCGATATTTGGCAGTATTCATAAAAATTTAAGGAAATACGTTGATTTTTGTTTCAAGTGGATTTACGGTGATTTATACGATACAGATAACATACATAAATTTAGATAAAAATTTAAGGATTGGTATCTTTATCTATACCGTATTGCCTGCCGGCTCAGCTAAGAATTTTTCTATTAAATGAAGGATGTGTGTAAAGAGTAGACATTAATGGACAATGGACCGATACACTGTGCACGAACATTCTATTTTTCTTAAACTGTGCTGTGCTATCGGGAAATCGGGATTTATATTGATTTTACAATGACTTTGTAAAATTCAGCATATTTATTCGACTTTTGTAAGGTTTAAAAATTTTTGCCAATGAATGCGGGGATTAAATCAGTACCTTGAAAAATGCAAAACTAGCGCCATATTTTAACAGTTAAAATTAAATAAGCGTTGTGGCGCAAATTGTTACCATATTTTCAAAAAGGTTCAATCTAACTATGCTCCCCTACAAAAAATACTTCCTAAATATCCACACAGCATTGCATGTCTTTTTCCATTGTTCATATTTTATTTAACGGACAAGCCAATTGTACTGTTACAAAAAAAAAACAAACGGAGTTTGGACAGTTTGGACAGTTTTTCGGTATCGAGGGTCGAAAGTTCCGTACAGATCTATCACGCGATCGAAAATGAATTTGCATCTCTTACTTTGGTGCTCCGCTAAGAGATTGGCTATAATCTTCAGCGTATGCGTATAAGTATAAGATTCACTCAGATTTCTACCTCCATACGAGTTTTATTTCAATTGTAGGACAAAATCATAAGATACAACTATAAAAACTAACCCCATATTAATATGTTCTCCTATTCACCCCACAATAATTTCCAGTAGTTGACAGAAGCTATATAATAGTGACAATTACTAACACCCCGTTGATTATTTTTATCAGCATCGTTATACAACTTATATTTTGTGTTGATTGGATAATATGGTTTTGGATAATATGGCTTTTAGAAACGTTCTTATTTGTTACGTGTGTGATGGGTGATTTACCACTAGACTCATGACTAGAATAGACTGAGACGAAAAAGCCGATAAATGTGAAATCACTATACGTAGAGCCAAATATTCCCAGAGTAATTGCGGCCATCGACGGTACCTATGGCTCTATTCCAAAAAGTAGCAGTTTAAGAGCTCTCCGACAATCCTACTGTACTCATAAAAGTCGACACTTGGTAAAACCAGCTCTAGTAGTCGCTCCGGATGGATATATACTTGCAATTCAAGGGCCGTACTTCTCAGATGCAACAGATCTGCAACTGTCGACCTTCAATATCATGAAAACTGTTTATTTTTAGGTCTTGGGCCCATGGAGACTTTTGATCCGTAATGTATAAACTACAACATATCCGAATTTCAGCCAATTCGACTGGGATCCATTTCCCATTTAATTTGTGCGGGCTTCTTTACATTTGGTTGGATGAATAATAAATAAAGTTTAAACATAAAATTGTTACAGTTTATTTACTGCTTTTCTATTGTAAAGATGAACCGAATAGTTCTAAGAATGTCCAAGCGAGCGTCTTTTTGATCATGGGAAAGGTGGTTTTTCGAAACCATCTTCGCATAAAATTTTTCCATGTTTAGATCTTCATAAATTAATGTCATAAATGACATGACAGAGACCAGAAACGTACTAGCACGACACTAAGCATATTTGCTATAATTTTGATACATCGATATTTCCTAATGTTTTCCATAATTTTCTTCACACTGTCGTCACTTTTTAAAGAAGGGTGTCATTCACATTTATCGTCTTCCACCTGATGATTCTCGGTCCTCTAAAAATCTCTTGTGCATATAAACATTGCTATTCTCTCCGTACAACTGTGTGCACCAAAAGTCTTGTTCAAAAGCTGATCTTTTAAAAAATAATATGACAAAAGAGTGACGTTTTAATTGTCTCTAACGCGAGCCTTAGTAATTTATTGTCACACCTCGTATTGTGGTCCACGCTTTATCGGTTTATGTATGTATAATATATGAGAAAATGAAGAAAGGACAACCGGTATGTATTAATAATGCAGAGTTTATCATGCAGCTGGAGATATCGAACCGTGATGATCACCTTCGCGGTGCATAAGCGCTACTGCTCCAAACTTATATAACCACTTATTGATTAACAAAATTGAGTTAAGGGTTTTGTGATGTGTAAAAGTTCGTAAATATGATTATAAACTTTACTATAGCTATGCGGGTGTCAGTAATTGTTTTTGAAAACGATGGGGGTAGTAATGTCGTGTGCTTTTAGTTTTGAAACAAGCAGAAGAGAAGCTACCGCAAAGTGTATAAAGGCCGGTTTCTATTTGTATAAATTTTTACCAATGTCGTCTCAATGGGGTTTTCACGTAGCAATATTTATTTATATTTAAGTAATAAACAAAAATTAAACTTTCGGGAATATCGTATGTGAATAAAATATGTTGTTTAAACAATTTACCAAAACCAAAAGAGAAGGGTAATAAATATTTTCTAAAAAATTTAATGTTTATAGGATGTTAATAGGATACCTTGCTGTGGGTACCTAGACACCAGGAGGTGGAGTGAAACAAAAAATCCTACACCCTTGCACAACAGGGGACCAAATCTGCGTTCACTGGACCAGAACCGTTCTTTGGAGTCACTACAAGTGCCGCCAAAACAATTATTTCGGACTGGGCGGAGAGGAAAATACTCACGTACTGGTCCGACATACCAGGGCTAACCCACTCGAAGGCGTTTTTACCGTTACAACCCTCGAGAAACACAACTAAGCAGATCCTAGAATGGGGCAGAAATGACCTGCGTATTCTAACAGGACTGCTTACGGGACACTGTCGTCTAAGATACCGCCTCAGAAAGATAGATCTGAACCAACAAACGGACTGTCGGTTCTGCTGCGTGGAAGACGAAACTGCTGAACATATACTAAGTTCATGCCCCGGCCTGGGAAGAATAAGGTTCAACATATTTGGTTACACTAACCTGGAACCTACCGATTTTAAGAAAATCTCACCCCATACAACTATGAACTTCGAAAAAAGGGCTGGATTGTGTGGTAAACTGTAATCTCTAGGGGTGATTCACAATAGACCTACTAAAGGTCGCAGTGGAGGGGCGACCTATGCCCCACTCACATGATACCTAACCTTATCTAGGGAATAGGATTCTCTAAAATTCTTTATGGCATCTGCAAGCCACATATTGAAATTTTAATTTAAAAACCTAACGGTAAAGTATTATTCATGTTTAATTTTTACCTCCAGGCGAAACAATATGTTCTAGATATTACGAAAAAAAATTGAATATAATAGATTTACAAGTTTTATCATTTACAACATACTTAAACTGAGGAGTAGGAAGTACTTTTCCTCGCTAGAGTGGGAAGAATGAATTTTCTCCCTGATGTAAGAGAGGAAAGTGTGTACTTTCTTTAGGAGTACGGGGAAAACTTAATTTTCTATTTTTTTTCTTTGATTGGTACTGCAGCTCAAATTGAAAGTATGGAGGAAAAGTACTTTTCCTCCTTAGGGTGGGAAGTATAAGTTTCTTTCCTGATGTAAGGAAGGAAAGTGTGTACTATCTATAGGGGTAAGGGGAAAACTTTTTCTTTTTTTTCTTTAGATGGTACTGCAGCTCAAATTGAGCTTTGTCCTTTTTTGTTTCAATATTATTATTATTCCCTTCCCCTTCTAATAGTTGCAGTGCGGGCCGTCCGCGGCCCACACGATAGGTCTACCCTTTTGCGACTATTTTCAGTAAAAAAAAAACAAGATAAGGGCAGAGGATCAAGTCCTGTTTTGCCCATAATAAGTTACAGAATAAATAAAACAATAACCAACACTAAGCCTAAAAAACTAAAGATTTAAAATATAGGTGTCTATTTGATTTTTGAAACAATTAACATATTCTGAATTAATTATTTGCTGAGGGAGACCATTCCAAATATCAAAAATTCTGCTACTTAATAAAGTTTTGCCTGTAACGAGTTCTAAAAGGCTCTTTCTTCAGCTTTAAGGAGACAATCTGGTTGCGCGTCTTTGTACTTTTTCCAGCATTTCACGATCTCGAACTAAATCTGGATACCACGAAGGCCCGGTGTATTAAAGTATGGGCCGGACATAGCTCTTGCAAAGTTTGCAGTATGTTTCGAAAGAAGCTTTAGATGAAGTTTTTTTAATTAGGAACAATTTAGAGTTCGCGCGTTTACATATATGAGAAATATGATCACTTCACGTAACTTTCGAGTTTACTAATAAACCAAGGTCGGTATGTGATGAGACCGTGCTTAATGTCTGTCCACTGATGGAATACGGATTTTGCGGGTTATTGTTTCCGACGTGTAACACGACACACTTATCAATATTCAGAGGCATCAACCAATTGGAACACCATTCTTGTATTTTATCGAGATCATTCTGCAAACTAAGATAACTGATGTTAGGATTTCCGTAAAGTTTCGTGTCGTCAGCGTAAGCCGAAATTAAGCTTGACAGACAGTATCGAAGATCACTGGAATATGCGTTGAAAAGTAAGGGTCCAAGAACGGAACCTTATGGAATACTGCTAGTTACGGGCCTTTCTTTAGACCAATCATTGGTACAGTATAGTAAATTGGTTAAGGTTGATCGACATAAAACCATGTTGAAAGTTTGGGATTACATTTTTCCGCAACAAAAAGTCGAGGTTCTAAGAGGCTTATGGGATCCAATTTATTGCCTTATTGCCTAGTTGTTTACCAATTACCACTAAATGTTCTTCCCGAACAAAAAACTAAACATTTTTTTGTTAATTATGAAACAAGTGAATAAATAAAAATTAAAACAAAAATTAAAAACATTTAAAACTGAAACGAGACACTTTTGGACCGTTTTGTAACATATCTTGTGACGTATTTTAATTAAATGATGTGCAACAACACGTTTTAATATTAAATAATAACGAAATACCGTTAGAGTAATAAATTTTGTAGCGATAGATAATTAACTAATTGCAAACTGTTGGAAATTTAATTATGATGCATTATAGCCAATATAAATTATAAAAATTTTCATTAGTGTAAAATATATTGTAATCGACTATAATAAATTCTAATTGATAAACACTTAATTTGCCAAATGTAATAGATATAATACAAAAATAAATCTTTGTAATAATAAAACGTTAATAAACTCTACAAATCAATCAAATATAGCACTTTTTACCATTTATTTTTTTGTAAACATAATCCAAGAGGTATTATTTTAATATTTAACAAAATTAAAATAACAAATATAAAAATGATTTTATTCTCTCAATCAATCAAGCTGCCTAACCACTCAATGGATGTTGGCGACCACATGTTGGAATCGATCACTGTCTCTGGCTGCGCTGACAAGTTCTTCTATCGTTCTTAATCCGGTCCACTGTCTAATATTTCTTGCCCATGACATCTGCTTTTTTCCAATTCCTTTTCTGTTGTCTAGTTTTTCCTCCAAAATTAGTTGCAGCCACTAGTATCTGTCGTGTCTGAAAATGTGACCAAGGTAAGCCGTTTATCGTCGTTTAATAGTTGTTAATAATTCTCGGTTTGTATGGACTCTTCTTAATATTTCTTCATTGGTTACCCTGTCAGTCCAAGGTACTCTTAATAGATGTCGGTAAGTCCACATCTACTTTATTGATCATATTTGCCTTCACGACTTCACTCCGTACAGAAGTACTGACCAGACAAAGCATTTCGCATATCGAATTTGAAGGGATATATTTGGATCCCGATTTCTAAGAATATTCTCATATTTCATGAACGCCGTACGTGCCATCTCAATTCTACATCTAATATCTTTTTCCGAATTCCAGTCTGTGTGTAGCCAACTTCCCTTTATACTGTGTTACTCTTCTATATTGTGATTATCAATCTGAATTTCAGCGTTTGCATATAATTGTTTTTTCCTTCTGATTATCATAAATTTGGTCATGCTGGCATTTATGTTTATCCCGTATTGGATGCTGCTGTCATTTAAACGGGTACACATCTGTTGGAGTTTTTCTATATCATTTTATCCTCTATGGTTTGAAAATGAATAATATTATATAAAATTGGCGATAACAATCTGCCTAATATAGTAGGAGTTCAAAATTATGACTCAGTTAACCTCTTTAATGTAACGATTCCCTAAATAACTAAATAAATTATAGTATAAAAAAAAACTAAAACACGCTTTTAGAGTTAATCAAACTAAAAAATAAAAAATAATTTTTATCATAAGAATAAAATTACTGACGAGAAAATTAATGTCACTGTTCTAAAAGCGTGAGGTGCTTTCATTCCGAAACTCTGCGTTTCGAGTTAGTTTTAAAAAGTCATACAAAGTACCCCACGCTTTTAGAACAGTGACATTAATTTTCTCGTCAGTAATTTTATTCTTATGATAAGAATTATTTTTTATTTTTTAGTTTGATTACCTCTAAAAGCGTGATTTTTAATTGTTTTAATTTATAATTTATTTTTCGCTTTTTAGTTCGATTCGTTTTACTCACCCTCTTGCCATTCAATTTACGCACTAGTTCTATCTTTCTTACTCTTATGCAAAGAATCCCTGAAGAAATTTATGAATCCTAGCGAAACTAATCAGGATAATCGGATATTTTAATCGAATTATTGCATTGTCGTCGGTCTTTGACAAGTGTGCAAAGTTAAAATTAAATCTGATCGCTTAAAGTAGGGCAAAATCGAGTCCAAAGAGTCAGTTACAAACAAACATATAGGTGAAACTAATATATGCGTGTTAAAAATTAAGAGAATAATGATTCAAAATATCGAAGTCATCTTTGTACCTACTGAGAAAATGACGCTGAAATTATATCATATTTGTTTCGTATAAAGTCTTTGTCAGTAGATTATACCAAAAAAATTATTGTTGCAAGAATGTTAGGAGATTCCAGATGATTATTATTAATGGTGGAGACGACTGAACCACTTATTAATAATAAATCATTACGGTTTTGCCGCTGTCATTTTGACACTATTGGTCAAAATTTGAAAAATACTGACAGATAGTTGGTTGACATAGCATAAAGAAAATAGTCACAGTAATAGTTTTCCTGTATTTTTCAAGTATTCTCCACAAATTTGACAAACATTTGGCAAACTCATAACCATTCAATAAGTACTGCAGTTTGACGACTCGCCAAATATACTCAAAATTCATCGGATATTTCTCCCCGAGTTTCTCTACGCAAAAACGAGCGGAATAAGTTTAACACTAAAGTCCTTCGTGATGTGCGCTGGAAAATTTAATTAACAAAACTTATCCCTCTATATATTGGAAAGTACTTAATAATTTTGAAAGACTTGGGGTATTACAATCGATAATTACCCAAACTTGGTGTTTATGTTAAACCTTTTTTATTTGTGATTAAAAACTCTAACCACCCATATTTTATATCCAGCTACAGCCTTGCCTTAAGATATTAGGAAACCAGCTATTTATTATTATTGAAATATCCTACTACTGTTATAAATGCGAAAGTTTGTGAGTATGTATGTATGGATGTTTGTTACTCTTTCACGCAAAAACTACTGAATGAATTTAAATGAAACTTTACAGTAATATAGCTTATACATCAGAATAACACATAGGCTATAATTTATAAAGATATTGTGTGAACCTACCACTATTATAAACGCGAAAGATTGTGAGTATGTATGTATGTATTTATGGATGTGTGTTACTCTTTCACGCAAAAACTACTGAATGGATTTTAATGAAACTTTACAATAATGTAGCTTATACATTAAAATAACAGATGCTATAATTTATAAAGATATTGTGTGAATCTACTACTATTATAAACGCGAAAGTTTGTGAGTATTATGTATGTATGAATGTTCGTTACTCTTTCACGCAAAAACTACTGAATGGATTTTAATGAAACTTTACAATAATGTAGCTTGTACTTCAGAATAACACGTAGGCTATAATTTATAAAGATATTGTGTAAATCTACTACTATTAAAAACGCGAAAGTTTGTGAGTATGTATGTATGAATGTTGGGAGCAATCAGAATCAAAATGACATTAGTTAAAATCAAATTAGCTACATAAATTTCCAACTGGCTTTAGTCAATTTCAAATTGGCAATAAACTTAATTCAATAAACTTAATATCAATTGATATCTGTCGGTTTAAAGTTTCTTTGTTAGTGTCAAGTGTGTATTATGTTATTTTGAAAAAATACATTTTAGTTATTTACTATATAAATGAGATAAAGGCAATATTATCATTAATATAAAAGTGTGTAAGATATAAACGAACGAGTAATAAATTTTGGTATAAAGATAGATGGATAAATTCCAAGGAAAAGAAAATAAGCTACACGCAGTACTAATCTTACGCAGACTAAGTCGCGGGTACCATTACCATTAAAATATTTAAAATTATTAAATATTTACATTTATTTATTTGTACTATATTGTATTATGTTATTATATTTTTATCAAACACATATTTCTTTGCAAAGTCCCCAAACAATTGCATTTTTTTCCCATCTCTAATATGAAACTTTATTACTTAACGAATTAACGCTACTATTGGTACATAAAAGAATCTAATCCTACAAAGGATTTTTTTATTCTTTAGTGAAAAGTTTTAATATTTAAAAAGAAGGAGCTTAGTAACAAATCATGAGAGTAAAATATTTAATATATTATACAACAAAGATTTGTATTTTAATTTTGGGTAGAAAGGAATTTTAAAATTTTTGATATATTAAAGTATAACTTTTGATTAAAAATTTTCTTTGCTTTTCTTTGATCGGGCGTTCTATTCAGATTGTACTGATATTTCAATGGGGAGATGAAAATGAGAAATAAAAAAAAATTGAATGGATAACGTATGTGAGTATACTTTTTTAGAGAAAAAATAGTGATTTTTTTTACGTCTTATCTGCTGTAGACAACATAAGCCCTTTCTTAACTTTTGTGTATAAACTTTCATTACTTTTATCTTAATAAACAAACACACTTTATGGTATCCTGTTAAATTTTACAATATTTTTTATCTTCGTTGTAAAAATAAAATAGGGAATATATCAAATTTGATTTTTTCACAACATTCTTGTGCATGCAAATACATTTTTTTACAACGTCCTACATTCTCTGTAGCAAATCATTAAAGAAATATTTTTTCTAAGATTTGGTTCAGGAATCTTCTTCTGAATTCCAAAGCCTACAAAACTTGCAAAAACTTTTTTTTGTGTAAATGTATATTGTACATTATCTTCTTTAAATGTTGTTTAATAAACTTTAAGATTAATGCCTCATTGTTCAAATCTGCAATGTCAAAGGATAATTAACAAACCAAGACATTGCTGTCAATTCATTTACATACATTTTTATATACATGTAGTAACGAAGTTTTTTCGTAGGGATAGGTAGAGACCTTTTTTTCACTTGCTACAGTTCTTACACACGTCTTTCCTTTCTTTTTCTTTCATCAGCGCTTTCATACATGCTCGTCGGTTGTTGGTATTTTCAACCTGGCCTTTCTTCACATCGAGATACGTTTGCCTAGGTTGATCTCTATCGACTTTCCCATTCCCACTTGCATTATAAATCTGTTTCGGTAATCTTCATTGATACATCCTCTCTACGTGTTCGAACCATTAAGGCATTTCATCATCCATCTTTGTTACTACATAGTCTTTTACACCACAGCGTTCCTCTATCACTTTAGTCCATAGACCTATTATCCAGAGGAGACTCTGTTTGTTTTATCGTAATGATTATACGAGAGTGTCCATGCGTATGACAAAGAATACCAATCGATTATCTTTGTCCCTTCCTCGTGCTGGCAACGCTGTAACATTATTGTGGAATTATGGCTACGCTTGTAATCAGTTGGGTTCTGTTTGTTTAAAATGAGAATATATCTATCGAGTAATATTTAGTTTTTTATGAGAATATATTTATGAATATCTAATACTCAGTTTTTTATTGAATTAAAGTTTTGTAGCCTGCTAAAAGTATATTTCTAAACCCCAAAAATTGGGCGCCAAATTATGTTAACCTAACTAAACTGTTTTTGTAAAGTTAAAAAGTGGGGTGCCAATTTTGTGTAATTTTAAAAAACTTACCAATTCCACAAATGTTGGGCGACAATTTTGTGTTACGGAAAAGTTTCCTTTCTATAGCCAATTGTTTGCAATTTTATAAGTTACTTTTATAAAACTAAATTATTCCAACTCAAGAGTTGCTAATTGTGTAGCGAACAGTTTTGCTAATACACGTTTAACTAAATTATTTTATCAAATTAAAGTACCGAAAAAGAATTTTAAATAATTATACTTGACTGTCTGAAATGAAAAAAAAACTTAAATAATTATCATTAATATTAATTGTACAAATAAAATGTAATATATTTTAATGTTCAAACTATTTATTAACAGCAAAGTAACCCAAAAGAAAAGATTAAAATATTGTACTCAGGGTTCCGTGACTCCTTGATTTCTCGATTAAATTTGAGGGGATGTATAGATTTCCTATGAAATACTACTATAAAATTGATCAGGAAGGTATATAGTTCTATAAATAACAACAAAAGAAGGATAATACCAATGAGTAAGTGTTGCTAAATAACTGGAAAATAATGTCTTTTTTTGAGAATATCTCGAAAAGTATTGATTTCCGCATTGTTCGGTTTTTAGATTTGTGTTTTACGCCTTAAAATAATACCTGTTTATTTTTATATTGAAATCGTTATCGCTACACCACTAGATGAAAATATAGCAAACAAAGAGATAAGTATTCCAACTTACTTGTGAAAAGAAACACTGGGGCTTAAATAGACCGGTTTTTTACACACTTGGCAATGACGATCCATTTCTTGCACTAAATTTTACTGAATTTTACCAATAATATGCTAAAAATCCAAGATAATACTCCAAATTTTCGTTGCAACAACTTCGGCAACAACGCTACAAATTATAGCCGAAACTGTCAGATTTCGTAGTAAACACAAATCTCTGCACTTGGTACCATTCAGACAAGCCGTGCGGCGTTGTCGCTTATTGAGCAACACATTTCTATGATCTAACGGAATGAAATAGTTCAATGGTTTAACAGTTGTATTATTTAGGTAGTTATAATTTATGAAATATTAATAATTATGGTCATAATATTGTTGCAAATATAATAAAAAAATACTACGGACGATTCAATAACAATCACAAACCTCTTGCCATAACTGGAGAGCAGGCAACATCGCAGCACAACACACATTCCAGTGGGCCGTATCAAGATGATACAGTCGACCAGAAAGTGGGGATGTATAATCGTGTTTAAAAGTAAATAGTTTCGTCTCCTCTGATAATAGGTCTATGATTAAGTAACTCCAGCTGTGGGTAATTCTTCATAGCAATAATCTTACTTTCATGCCAAACCCAACATTTACTACCTTACATAACTGTATAGGGACCAGCACTCTTCTAGATATACGCAGACAGTCTTTTATACTTCTACTTAATTGCATATTATTCCAATGTACAGCAATTCCTTCGAATGTCCTTGCATCGTCTCAAAGATTTATGGAACCAACTTGAAATTGGCAGTACCAGAGTACAATTATCCACTAAATATGCAAGATATTGGTGCTTAGATAATTTTTTTAAAAGTTAGAGGGTTTTCGGCTCAATTACATATTTTTGTAAACAGAAACTCCTTCTTAATTGTTCTCTGATCCCCTCAGATTTATGCTCAGATAATGCTCACTAGTTTTTTCTCTTTAAATACATATAACGTACGATTTTAATTTTAAATTTTACTGCAGCAAAAAAAATTTAATGGCAGTATTAAATTATTTTAATACAAGATTAAAGTCAAGTAAAGTAAATTCTCGTTTTATTAAACGCTGGTTTAAAAGGATTTCATGTTAGGCAGTTTTGGAAACAAATTGGTTGATTTCAATTCTTTTTTATTTGTTTGCAGCAATCGCTTCGATACTTTCCAAGGAGACTTCGCATCGAAATACTTTTTGCCGTCTCTTCAGTCCAATGCAGAAATAGCTCCACAACCATACAAATGCGGTATACCATTCGCAACTAACTTATATCCATGGCAATCTTCGTTGTACTTAAATATGAAAAATAATGAAAAGTATATTTGCGAAGCCATTTTAATCAGTCCGAATTACTTGATAACAGCAGCACATTGTGTTACATTTAAAAATGAAAGTACCCCCATTCCAACAGCGTTTGTGAGGGCTCGTTTAGGTGGTTTTAGCGAAGTTTCAAAAGTCGAGATAGAGAACTTGGTTAAGGATATTATTGTGCATCCAGGTTAGATTATCACCTATCAACACGAATTTTGGGTCCGGGTTTTTAATGTCAACTTTTGACTTATTACAAGTAACTAATATAAGAAAAAATTATTAGATAAAGTTTGCTTTTTTAGAAACCGAACGACATTTTGGAGTTAAAAAAACATCTGTTTTCTCTATCACTTACAACAAATTTTAGTTTCGCTAGAGTCCAACCCATTCCGAAAAAAGGAAAGAAGACTATTCCTGCGAATTATCGCCATATTGCATTGCTCTCAGTCATATCCAAAGTTATTAAAAAAGACGATCAACTTAGAACTCATCAAATATCAAAAAAAAAATGAGATAATTCATGACAGAAAATATGGATTTCGACAACTTCGGTCTACTGGAGATCTGCTGGCTTATGTCACTCAGCTCTGGACAAACACTATTAAGAAGTTTGGTGAAAAAGCGTTGAATATATCTAAATCCTTCGACCGCGTCTGGCACCAGGCATTGTTAAGCAAATTATCTGCCTACAACCTCCCAACCAAACTGCGCCAATGGCTCATGAGCTTCATGCAAGAGCGCTCCTTACATGTGGCAGTTGACGGTATTTCCTCTGATGCGTTAAAAGGGTCCCCCAGGTTTCCATCCTGTCCCCACCCTATTTATCTTACACATCAACGACCTCTTAAAAACAACCACGGACCCCATTTACAGTTTCGCAGATGACAGCACACTTGTCACAACTTTCACATCCAATTGATCACTTTTGGTGAATGATACAAAAAGACTCAGGCAGGAACAGGTTGACTTTATCAATAAAGATGTTAAAGCAATCGTCGAGTGGGGAACCAACAATCTTGTTCAGTTCAACGCCTAGAAAACACAAAGCGCCACGTTTTCCAAGAAAGTGAATTTCTCAAATCATTCCATCACACTGTCCGGAAATACCCTTGAATCAAGTCCCCCATCTTGATTTTTGGAGTCACGGTGTCTAATAATATGTCTTGGCATGACCATATTGCTGTCATCGCAAAGTCTGCAAGCCAGAGGCTGGGTTTTCTGTGGAAAGCTAAAAAGTTTTTTACTCCTTATCAACTGTTGACGACGTACAAGGCTCAAATCCGACTTTCACTGGAATATTGCTCGCACATTTGGGGTTAAGCACCAAAGCATTCTTTTCTTCTTCTAGATTCCATTCAGAAAAGGGCCAAGTTTAAAAAAAGTTTAAAAATTAATTTTTGTTTCGTACTTGTTTTTGTTTGAGTTTTCCCGTAGTAGCGAAATGTCCAAATTTTGCGGCCAAATAACAATTGGCTAATTAAATTTAAACATTCCAAATTTTTTCTATAGTTTAATTTGGACATTTCACTACGTAATGGACCGGGTTAGAAGTCTCCATATTGAATTGGGCGCGTATGGCCATTTTTTAAAGAAAAAACGCGAACTCGGCTTCTAATGATCGTGCAGAAAATATTTTTTTTTAAAATTCGTAGAAAAATGGCAGGTTTTCAATGGTCCATGTAACGAAATTTTTTTCATGTTTTTTCGCGGTTTTAAAATTTACCTTTTTTTTGACGCAATTTTGCAAATATTTTTTGGTTGCAATTAATAAATAAACAAATTATAGTAGAACTATTTAAGTATATATAGCCACCCACAGAATTCATTTACAGCCATATCCGGCAGTAGAATAAACAAAAAAAAAGAGATCTTTTTTTTTAAATTGAATTTTCGCAAAAATTTTGCACTAAATTTTTGTTGTAAACTTGACGCCTCAAGACGCTAACTGTCACCAAAATTCCTACTCAATTTAGCATGGGAGTAATTAATGATTGCAAATATCGCGATTTTTTGCAATTTGCAAACCGACAAATAAAAATGCTGCAATTTAGCCAACGGCATTTGTTAGGTCTATTTATTACCTACAAATGCCTTATTGAAAAGTTTTCGATACAACTCTTAGTTCAAAAGTTATATGCAAATAACCTCCAATTTTATGAATTTTTCCAGTTTAACCTCAAATACAAAAAAAACGGCCACTCAGATTTATTGCCATTTTTTATAGGTTAATTGTTCCATAAAACCATACACAAAAACTTAAGTTAAAAAATTGTGGCTCTTCATGCACAATTTGCTCCCGATAACGTCATTTAAAATCCATCACATCTTGGTGAAAACGTCCTCTTACACTTCTGAATAGGCACCCATATTATTCTTAAATAAGTCCAATTGGGCATGTAACATATAGACTTTAAAGGACATTCTGCAACCCATGAGCTTAAAACTTCAAATATAGTATCAATCAATTTTTTATCATTCTTACTTCTGTTGTTTTCTTTCACACTAACCGTACTTTCTCCTGTCATCTGCGTAGGCGAAAATAAGTTTGGGACCACCTGGGCCAAAAATCTCTGCCTTCGCTGATGCTGTTCTTACCGCTTTTTCTAGTGCAAGGTTAAATAGTACTGGCAACAACGCATCACCCTGTTTTAGGCCTCTGTTAATATGAAATGCTTGGCTGTACTCTCCATCGATTTTGACGCTGCTCTTAGCCCCCTCTATGCCCGCTCTACACAGTCGAATCAGCTTGTGCGGGATACCAAGTTCTTCCATAGCTTTTTCTTTGGCATGTGTTATTTAAGTTATTTTTTTTTAAATATAGTATTGCAATTTTTGTTGTTATTTTACAAGGACATTTAAAAGTTTTTTTAAAATTATTTATAGAGGCATTAAAAAAAATTAATTTTGTTCCTCGGCATCTTGGCTTACCAAATTTCATATAAAGAATAAGTCAGCAATTGCAAGAAGTAAGTTCTTGCCTTAAATATATCTACAAATTGTTAACTATTAAGCAATTGGTACCTATTTAACGTTGCCTATTAAATCTCCGTTTTCATATACTTAATTGTTGAACTAGATGTCTTTCATTATATTGATTTTCATGTTTTTAAATACTGGCAAAACAACTATTATATTATATTATATTATATTATATTATATTATATTATATTATATTATATTATATTATATTATATTATATTATATTATATTATATTATATTATATTATATTATATTATATTATATTATATTATATTATATTATATGTTATGACATTTAGATTGGTTAAAATCCTGAGAGGCGTTCGTCAAGGATGCATTTTATCACCACTATTATTTAATTTGTATTCCGACAGGATATTTCAAGAGGCGTTGGATGAATGTGACGAGGGAATATCTGTCAATGGGATTAATATCAACAATCTGAGGTATGCGGATGACACGGTTCTTGTTGCCGACTCACTGGAAGGACTGCAGGAGCTGGTAAGCCGCGTGACGGCTGCAAGCTCAGAGGCCGGACTTAGCCTGAACGTGAGAAAGACAAAGTGGCTAGCAGTTAGCAAATCAAACAACGTGGACGGACACCTGACAATTAACGGTCAACGAATTGAGCGAGTAGAAACTTTTAAATATCTTGGGTGTCAACTACATGAGAAGTGGGACAGCATGCAGGAGATTCTTGCCAGAATAGAACAACCTCGTGCTTCGTTCCTGAAAATGCGTAAAGTACTTTGCAGCAGAAATTTAAGCTTGCCTCTGCGCGTCCGAGTGCTTCGCTGTTACGTGTTCAGCATACTGTTTTATGGAATGGAAGCTTGGACTTTGACAGATGCGATGTGCAAAAAATTGGAGGCATTTGAAATGTGGACGTACAGAAGGCTATTAAGAATCTCCTGGGTAGAATAGTGCGTAACACCGAGGTACTTCAACGCCTCGACAAGCAGCTGGAAGTTCTGTTTACACTAAAAAAGCGCAAACTGGAGTATTTTGGTCACATCTTAAGAAATGACAAGTATCGACTTTTAAAGCTTATTAAAGAAGAGAAGATCGAAGGACGAAGAGGCCCGGGTAGAAGAAAGATATCCTGACTAAAAAACTTAAGACAATGGTATGGAGTGAGCACTACCACATTGTTCCGCCGAGCTGTAGACAAGGTTCAGATAGCGCTGATGATTGCCAACGTCCGAGGAGGACAGGGCACCTAAATAAGAAGAAAATCCTGTCAGTCAAAGCCTACTACGATATTAGTTTTCTTAATCGATTTAAAATTAAAATGCTAGTATGCATTAACAATAATCAAAAAATTCCAAATACTTTCTGGTCATACTATAATTTTACTTTATATTTGACATATTCAAGGCATATTTTATTTATTATTTTTTTAAAAATATTTGTAGGTTATGAGGCTGGTTCACTCACTAACGACGTCGCTTTGTTACGTTTGATCCACCCTGTCGACGTTACTAATAATTTCACACCCATTTGTCTGGAAACTTCGGACAAACTTGATGATCAAATATTCATTACCGGCTATGAAATTGATGAAAATGGAAAAATAGGGCGATTGCTGGAATCCAACGTAAAAAAAGTCGATTGCAAAAAATGTTTGACAGAATCTCCTCACTTACAAGATGTTTTAACCTACGACACATTCTGTGTTTCATATACTTCAGGTAAATAATTTATTTATTTTTTTCACTTTATTTTCTATACCCAAAATGATGAAGATTCCTGTTGAGATATGGGTAAAAAGTTTGGGGTTACTAAGAAAATACCTTGATGTGAGTAATAAAATCTTAATGGGAGTACCTAGTGTCTTCATTATGTTTCGAGAATTTAACTTTCTATAAACTACTGAACAAAAAAATCAAGGAGATTTAGGATTTTTTATTGTATTTTTAGAAAAATTACAATATATTGTATTTATGACAATCTGCTCACCACCCAGTCAATACATACAAAAAAAGATGGGCAACGTGGAGAATTATTTCTACAAATTATGTGGAAAGGACAAATAATCTGTGCACCATCTTTTAATAGAATATGAAGCACTATCGCAAAAAAGAGTAAGAGTAAAATCACTTGTTGATGTGGAACATCTAATGCGGTGAGTGAGGACTAAACCAGCTGTTGGCTTGGCGACTGTCAGTTTTCCGTCCGACCCAAAATACCTTAGTTTACCTTGGATGCAGTAACTAAACAATGAGATCGGTTTCGTTCTCATAAAAACGCTGAGGGTTTTTGTTTTATATTGTAATTATTGTGGTGATAAATAGACGGAAGAAATATCTCTCATATAAACGGGATGACTAGTGGATGAACAGCCACCCGTCATACGAATTTGGGGATGAAAGACACAAAACCAGGGAACCTTTTCTTCTTTTTTGTTTCTTTCGCTACTGCCACTCAACGAAGACATCAAACCCTTCCCTTTCCGACTTAACCGTTGAAGCGACAACGTCCAAGCTCTTTCAAAAACAACCTTTTGTACCAAAGCAAGCGATGGATGAAAGGTTAAAAAAAAACAAAGCATTAATACTCGAAAAAAAATCCACTGCCAGCTTTCCAAGAAATCGATTTGGATGAAAAAAGAAGATCGGCTTCTCCGATGTGTTTTCCTTGGGTCAGAGCATAGTAGGTCCTATTTGTAAGGAGATAAGTAATGGAAGTTTTTTTGTTTTTAAATTACTCGAACGTGGCGTGAAGAAAATTCTTTCTTCCGAACGTTTGCCTGACAGCTGTTAACTTAATTCCATATAGAGCCATTCTCCGACCGAACAAATTAAAGTTAGATAGGTAACGATAGAATCTTCGAACCCCATTTACAGTTTCGCAGACGATAGCACACTTGTCTCAACTTTCACATCCTATCGATCACTTTCGGTGAATGATACAAATAGACTCAGGCAGGAACAGGTTGATTCCATCAATAGAGATCTTAAAGCAATCGTCGAGTGGGGAACCAACAATCTTGTTCAGTTCAACGCCCAAAAAACATAAAGTGCCACGTTTTCCAAAAAAGTGAATTCCTCAAATCATCCCATCACAATGTCCGGAAACCCCCTTCAACCAAGTCCCTCCATCTCGATTTTGGGAGTCCAATAATATGTCTTGGCATGACCATGTTGCTAACATCGCAAAGTCGGCAAGCCATAGGCTAGGTTTTCTGTGGAAAGCCAGAAAGTTTTTTACTCCTGATCAACTGTTGACGACGTACAAGGCTCAAATCCGACCTCTAATGGAGTATTGCTCGCATATTTAAGGTTCAGCACCAAGGCATTCTCTTCGTCTTCTAGATTCCATTCAGAAAAGAGCCATTCGTTTGATAAACAGCTCAACTCTCACAGATACCCTTCACCCTCTAGAACATAGAAGAAGAGTTGCAGACCAATCATTGCTCTACAGATATTTTCATGGTAGATGCTCCAGAGAAATAAAAACTCTTGTACCACCATTGGCCACATTCGGCTGAAGAACTCGGCACGCTGATTAGTCTCACCCATTTACTCTCAAGATTGACACTACAAGGACCAATCTTCATCAAGAATCCTTCTTTTACAGACGCTGCTACGAATGGAATAAGCTTCCAAAATTAGTTTTTCCAGAGAACTATGACCTGCAACTTTTTAAAAAGCGTGTCCACAATCATTTCCTTTCTATAATCCCTTCCCCTTCTAATAGTCGCAGTGCGGGCCGTCCGCGGCCCACACGATAGGTCTACCCTTTTTGCGACTATTTTCATAAAAAAAAACTTAATTTCACACTTTTTACTTCATTATTCATTCTTCATTATTTTGAAAATTCCGCACTCTACTTAATTTTTTTTATTCATTCTGGCAATTTTTCTGTCATTCATTTCGGATAATGCTTGCATTTGCTTTTGTGATAAATCGTATTCATCACCTTGGTTCTTTTTAAAATTCACAAAAATGAAATTTTTTTAAAAAATTGGAATCTTTTTAAAATACACAAATACTAAGATATCAATTTTGAACTTCCAACTTTTCCGGAAGTGCGGGTGAGAGCAGTTAAAATAATATTGACCAAAAATCACGAAAATAGGAACCACCAACATTTAACTCTTAGACAATGTGTGGTTAAACTTTGTGGAATAGAGGACATGATGCTGGCCTAGACGTCGTGGAAATTGTGGATTAAGATTAAGGTGGGCACAGCAAAACTTGTGCATTGGGACTAAAGTCATCATCAACAGCTATTCCATCCATCGTCGGATGTAAGCCTCCATTCGTTTCTGTTGGTGACCAGCTATTCGTTTGATGTCATCGGTCCATCTGGTTTAAGGTCTGCCTCTAGTTCTTTTGTTTGCTTTTAGCCGCTATTCAATAATTTGCTTTGTCCATCGATTGTCTTTCAGTCTTTCTATATGTCCAGCCGAGTTCCATTTTAACGTGACAATTTTTTGAATTACATCTGTTACCTTTGATCTTCGTCTTATTTACGTATTAGGTATGTGATCTTGTATCTTGATGTATTCTACGTTCTATCGCACGCTGAGTTACCTGGAGTCTAAATTCAATGGCACGGGCCTTAGAGAAAAGATTTTAAAAAACTTTTTCATCAGAATCTGGAGGTTTTGTTCGCAGAATTCAAAAGCGAACTGAGGTTGTGAAAGACGAAGTGGGTAAAAGCCGCCGAAGAAAAATTTCCTATTCCTGACGAGGCTCTAGAAGCCCTTGCTCACTGTGATAAAGTAATGCTTCCTTTGATGACATCATTTTTTGAAATTTTCATTACACTTTCGATCAATGTTGCCTCACAGGAAAAAAGTTTTTCTTCGTTGAGGCAAATAAAAAGTTGGCTCAAATCTACTATTTTAGAAGATAGGCTATCTGACATAGCTATTATTAACGCCCATTTGGACATTGCGATCAATAAACAATTAGTTATTAATAGATTTGCCAACAGTGGCTAAAGGCATAGGGATTTGGTTTTATAAACAATAATTCTATATTTTTTTGTTGAAGGTGTTTTAGTTTTCAAAGTTTATTATTAGAATGGTGGATTTGTGTTTTTGTTTGTTTCGTCACATTTTTATCCATCTTTATTATGTTATTGTTCTCTGGTCTCAGTTGTTTTAAGTATATTTGCAAACGGTGGCAAAAGCCATTTATATTTTGTTTTTAAATAATCCATTCCTATGGATTTTATTACTTAATCACTTTGGTTACAAATTTCCATTAACTGATGCCCCCCTAGATCCGCCACTGACACATACACAACTTAAATACAAGAAATGTTTCTCTTTAATAAATAAACAACTTGTTTGTAATTTCAGACGATAAATTCTGCGTTGGCGATTCAGGAAGTGGGCTTGTTTCCATTAGTAATGAAAAAGCTACATTAAGAGGTATTGTAACCATGGGTGTTATGTTACAAAACAAAAATAGTTGTAACGATACGACCAACGCTGTTGTTACCGATGTCGAAAGATATATTTCTTGGATTAAGTATCACATCCACTAAACGTTATTTTAAAATTGTAAACTATGTGCGTTCTATTGATTTATACGATCACTTTTAATATATGTAATATCTCTTTTTATTATGGTTTTTAAGTTAATAAAATATAATATAAATAATGCTAAAAAAAATCTATTTTCCTACGTCATTTTTATGTGCCAAAATACATTTTCTTGGCCCACTATGTGGTTGATTTTCGAATGAAATTTAATCTCTAAATTTTCGCGAACCAATGGCAGGTCTAGGTACGAGAATTTCCAATAATTCTTTAAAAAAAACCGACTTCAAATTAATTTGCTCCTAAGAATTGAAGAGTTCTGTTACTTTGTCATGGATCGCATAATCGGAGCCAAACCAAACTTTCTTCAAAGTACCCTTGAAGTACATCTTTTCCAATAAAAAAAAATCATCGAAATCGGTTGGCGTTATACTGAGTTGTTCGTCCATTTGTCGCGCATATATATATATATATATATATATATATATATATATATATATATATATAATATATATTTAAGACTTATAATTTTCTCATGGATATATATATAAATATATATATATATATATATATATATATATATATATATATATATATATATATATATATATATATATATATATATATATATATATATTTATATATATATCCATGAGAAAATTATAAGTCTTAAATATATATTATATATATATATATATAATGCAAATTTAAGACTTATAATTTTCTCATGGAAACCATTGTCAGAACTGAAACAAATTGAAATGTGACCACACGGGAAGCACCAGCTTTAAAATAAAAAAATAATCATTAAAATCTGTTCACCCAGTCGAAAGTTCTGAGGTAACGAACATAAAAAAAATACAGTCGAATTGAGAACCTCCTCCTTTTTTGAAGTTGGGTAAAAACTATTAAATGTTATTATAATATCAATACGTAAACGTCAAAAAACGTTTGTAAAACGTTTAAGCTAATTTCAACAAGAATAATTTTACCCTATTCAATTAAACAAGTTTATTATTATTTTAACTCCTGTGAAATCTTAATAAATAAAAATTAAACTTTATAAAGAGATCCATTTTATGCAATTTGTATTCACAAGGAAGTCACTAAAAATAAAGCTGTCAGACGGACAACAAGAAAATAAAGTAAAGTAAAGTATACGGTTAAAACCAATATATTTTTGTATCTCGAAGAGGCAGTAAGTTAATAACTGTAAGAAGAAAAAATAAAAAAAGAGCTCCTGCTAAACCTAGGTGGGCCTAATATTTTTTATATGTATCATTTTATATTTGCCATTGACGTTTAATTATTTAATTTTTTGCATCTCTCGTTAGTATATTTGCATCTCGACTAGTATTTGTTGGTTATTATTATAAATAATGCAAAATAATAGTAGCAGACGTTAAAAATATTAACCGCTTTACATGAATCTTATTTTTTTGTAGACCAATTTATTTTTCAACACGTATTGTGAAGATCAGTAAGATCTCTTGGATGACATCTTAGCCTATTTTTTTTAACCTTCAAGCCAAAAAATAATTCTTTTCTTAATTCTGGTTTACAAAAAAAAACATAAATCAACTATTTGCTTCTTGGTTTAATAATTTCTAACACGCAGTACAGGTAAACCTTAATTTAATGTGTTGCTAATATACTATCATTTAAGTTAAATTAATGAATCGATCATGTGACCTCAAATTCATCATTTCCAATGGTAATTGGGTTGCGGTAATAATCAATTTGCAAATTGACTTTGGATGTTAAGCATCAAACTGTTTACAGGATAATAATGCTCCTAAGCTGGGCTTGCACTTGCGATTGTTTTGTCGCATAAATAAAATCCACTGTTTCTTGCTAGTTTGGGCAATTATTGAAGTGAAAACTTCTTTAGCGGCGTTGTACACTTTTTTTGTAATGGGTAAAAAATGTTAAACTCGCGTCAGGACACGTGGCCTGATCGAAAATTCGTAAGACGGATGTATTTCACTGGAGCAATATAAAATGCGACTTTTCTTGACTGGTAACTTGGCAACCTTATTCAACAATCTGACAAATTCAAGTACATTTTTTATGTCATTTTGACAAATTAGTTTAGTAGCTAAATTCAAAATTTAAGTGCTTTTTATTAGTTTATTGATTAAGTTCTGCTTTTGCTGCATTAAAATGGTCCAAGGAGAGGTGTCGTTTTAAGCAGATGTTATGGACACCATAGCGTGTCTTAATGACTCTAATGGTTCTCCCCCCGACAAAATTTTAGATCAAATAATTTATCAGTGCAAGAAGCCGTTAAAAAATGCATCAATTTGTGTTAAAAAAGCATTAAAAACTGAATTGAAAGCTGGTTTGATCAAAGAGAACGGGGGAAGGTTTAAATTAGGTTTTGGTTTGCCGATAACGGAGGCTCGAAGACGAAGAAAAAATAGAAGCAGAAGCCGTAGACGACAAAAGCGACAAAACCGAAAACGAGGTAGCCGAAAACGAAAAAGTCGAGGTAGGAAGAAAAGCGCCATATTGAAAGAAGATCAAGCAAAAAGCGGAAGAAAGAAATCGAAAACATTCAAATCTGGTACTGATGTTTAATATATGATTTATAATAAAGCGTTAATAAAAATAACGCATTATTCATAAACTATGGAAATCTGGAGACAATATTTTTCAGATTAAAAATAATATTTTTTGAAGTGAAAACTTCTTTAGCGGCGTTGTACACTTTTTTTGTAATGGGTAAAAAATGTTAAACTCGCGTCAGGACACGTGACCTGATCGAAAATTCGTAAGACGGATGGAGAGTAGACAGCTGGCGTGGCGTAGGAGAGGGAGTATCCCCCTCTCTTTCTACGGCGCGGCGAAAATGTATGCCTGCGCCGGCTGTTTTCACTTCTGCCGGCACTCCCAGAGTGCAATTTTTTTTTGAAACACTTACTTTTGCTACAGTCCGGGAGGATTATCGTAATAACTAATTTGCTATTTAAAAAGTATGGACTCAATCTGACGAATAATTTATAAAGCTGTTTGTAAGTTTTTTCTATTCTATTTTACTGTTACAACAAAAGTTAATATACAATTTTATCAAAACTTTTAATTACACACTCATATATTCTTAAGCTTTACACGTACGTGATAGCAGTATTTTCCAACCTTTTTTAGAAAATATTTTTGCCAGTGACTCCAGTGAGAAAAGCACTGGTTTGTAGGTGAAGTGGCATGATTTTGATGGCTAAATAGACTCCTTCGAATAATTGAAGCACTTGTATGTTTTGAACTTATGAGAGCAAATTTTTTATTAATTTTGAAACCAACAATCTAAATATAGTCCTTTTTCTGTCCATTCCATTTGTAAAAAAACCTGAAAATAGCTGAAAATGGTAAAAAAGAGTTCTCAAACTACTCATCTCCGCAGCATTAATCCTATTTTCATGCATCTTC
Organism: Agelastica alni; assembly: GCA_950111635.1. NCBI lineage: Eukaryota > Metazoa > Arthropoda > Insecta > Coleoptera > Chrysomelidae > Agelastica > Agelastica alni. Next base: position 14,021,899 of record OX467712.1, read on the forward strand.
TGCCAAACCCAACATTCACTACCATACATAAGTTTAGGAACCAACACACCTCTATGCACACCCAGACGTGCCTTTTTTGACACTTTCTGGATGTTCATAAAGCTATGTAGTGCTCCATTCATGTTTTCCTGCCAACACCCTTCGCTCAATGTCACTGTCATACTTTCCATCTTTCGTAAACTTTGAACCCAAGTACACAAATTCATTAACTTGTTCCACTTTTTCTCCCTTAATCGAAACTTCATAGTTTGTTATGCTTTCCTTTCTTTCAAAAACCATTTCTTTTGTTTGGCTTACATTTATTTTCATCCCTTTGATTTTCTGGGCATCATGCATAACATTAACCATCGCCTACAACTTCTCTTCAAATGACGCTAATATGACTTGATCACCGGCGTAAAGAAGGCATTTGACGATCAAATCTTTCATTTTCAAACCATACGCACTCTCTTTTAAATATTTTAAACAATCGTCTAAGTATAAGTTAAACAGCTATGGCGAAACCACACATCAACTAAAATAATTGAAATTTTAACATGTTATTTTTTTTAAAGTATTGGGGGGAAATGTAACATTTAAAGACTATTGTAATGATAATTTTCAGAGCTTTCAAAAGACATCTTATTCGACCACCAATGCCATTTAATAAATTTGGGGTAATTCTTACCCTCGCTTGGGGTTGAAAGTAGTGGAGTGAAAAATACCGGAAAATAGTGTCCCCCTTTAATCAAAAATCGACGGGTCTGAGCGTTTTTCTAAAATGTTGACGAGGTTTCTGCAAATGGCTCTGTTTCGTTTTCGGTTGGCCACCCTGTATGTTTATCGATGTGTAGAAGAACTGAAGACTTTTTTTGACGAAAATTACTCGAAACTTAAGCCTGATGGAGCAAAACGGGCTTCGGATTCGGATTCAGGGCATCGAAAAACATACAAAAAAGTAGGTCTGGTCAAAAGTACTAACAACTTTTTTTTTGTGTGCCGTAGTTTTCAACCAAAAAGAGTACATATTCGTAAAACGTATTGAAATTGATAATATTTTTTCTTTTGTACCAGAGTAAAAGATAATTATTCTCTATAAAGAGTAATAATAGAATTAAATTCTTTTCTAAAATTATTTACTTTATTATATCTATTTTGTCATAAATATATCGATGCTCAAAAAGAATATTAAATTTTTTTATTGCTTTTCCAAATAAATTTATAATTTTTACTTTTTAATAGTTATAAATTTGGTCTTCCCACTGTATTAAAGTAATAAATAATTTGAGTTTTAAATTGTTATAATACATTTGGAAATTTAAATAAATTATTTTGTTAAGTAATGAAAAATAATGAATGTTTTACTTGATACATATTTATACCGAAACAAATTTTACTATCAAATGAAAAATTCTCGCTTCCAGATTTCAAATCGATAATACTATGTAGAATGATGAACTTTTATGTCGTTAAACGAAGTTAAAACGAACGCGCAGTCTTTTTAAACCAAAAATGATAATTTTTAAATATTTTTAACGCCAGCATTTTATGATGGAATGTATGAGACCTTGCAAAGAATAAAAATTTTGGCGTTATTCCAGCAAATAAAAATGTAGTAATATTGTTTATCAGAACTAAATTTGGTTAAGTCTGGATTATTTTATTTCTTTGTCCGAATTTTTTAAGATTTGGAGCGTAAGAGTATGATTAAATTAATAACAAATACTTTTAACAGGAATGAAATCCGCCGGCGCATTCAACATGCACGACTAGCCATGACAAAACTCAATAGACTATGGCGTGACTCTAATATCACCAAAACAACTAAAATATCTCTGGTCCGATTCCTAGTGTTTTTCCATGTTTCTGTACGCGTCAGAGACGTGGACTACCAAACAGGCTGATCGCCATCGTATAGATGCCTTTGAGATGTGGTGCTGAAGAAGAATGCTGCGGATTCCGTGAACGGCACATAGAACGAGCGTCTCAGTTCTGAATGAGATTGGTAATCCAATGCGTCTATCCTCCAAAGTACTGAAGCGTGCCCTTACATTTTTTGGATACAGTTCACAACACACCTGACAAGATGTTATGACTGTGGTGATGAGAAATGATTTGATACAAAGTTTTGGCAGGAGGACATTCGGTGTGCATTTGATGGTGTATGTTAATCGAATGTCTGTAGCTAAGCTACTGATGCTCTAGTCTTCAACTATTTTAACTATTTTTGGTTTTCCATTATCTCCAGCGCAGTCGGCCCTTTAAAAAGGGCTGCATGCCATATATTTTTTAGGGCCTACTGACCAAAGAATTACTTATCCCTGCCATAAACCTGCAGACAGGACTCGATCATAAATGGGAGTGTGTCTTGTAGCAGGAATTTTTTCTCCCATTTTATTTGAGAATTTTTCAAAGCTGGTCCTGGTATTAAGCCGTCCCATCAAGTATTTTATAGACTAATGTTGATAAGATCGAGATATTAAAAGGCCATCGTAAATCGAATTTATTTATTTAGTCGTAAGAATGTTGAAAAGGTCGGGTGCATTTTTATTATGTACTTATTTGAAGTTTTTAAGTGTACAATATAAATGGTAAGAATGATATTAATTTTTGTATTTGATCTCGTTTCAAATGTAATTTAGCATTAACGATTTGATTTGATTTGTTGTATCTTGGTAAAATATTTTTTGCCGAAGTCTTTCGTTGTTAATTTTAAATATTATTAGCCGAAAATCATTCTTGGTGACAATTTTATTTTAGTAATCGACCTTTATCTCCTGACGGATATTTTTTTTTTCGGATGCTTTTCTCCTGCTACTACAGACGGCTCCCATGACTGGTTGTTTTTCCTGTCGGCTGTTTTTTCTGTCGGATTTTTTTCGCTGCTGCCGATGGCTTCCTCGGCTTGTTCTATTTTCTGTTAGCTGGTTTTTGTTGGTTGTTTTATGGTTACCGGTTATCAGAGGAGATTTTGTTCGTTGACTGGTGTTAAATACGCTGTACAACACTTGGGATTGATGATATTGCAATAAAATTTAGAATTCAGCATTTCCTTTTAGGAGAAAATTGGATAAGTTTGGTTGATTTCCTTTGAAAGACATCCACCGAGGAAATCTTTTCATTTTGATATTACTTTACTGTTGAAATTTTAAATTAATATTTTTTTTATTATATATATTCTGTATTCTCTTTCAGCAAATTTGTAAACATTTTTTTAAATTTAAATAAACCTGTGTGTATACTTTAGGTTTTTTTAATTGTTTTTGAGAGATAAGAACGAAGTTTGTACAGCCCTGAAGCCAAAATACGTCGATTAATTAGCTCGTTTTATAATACTAAATTAAAATAATACGATTGGATTTGTTTGGGGTCGATTCATTATAGTGATTTTAAGTCTAAATCCCTTGGCGCCCTTGCATGGTTAGTAATTTTGGTCTTTTAGTTAGTTTGATATATTTCAGAAAAAAATATGGTTGTGTAGATCCGTGAACTGATCTATACATCTCCTCAAATTTAATCCAATCGTAAAATCAAGGAGTCACAGAACCCTAAGTATAATATTTTGATTTTTTTTCATAAGTTACTTAGTTGATAAATAGTTTGAATATTTAAATTAAAATTTTAAAATACATTAAATTTTATTTGTTTAATTAATATTAATAATTATCAGCATTTGATTTTTATTCGTTTCGTACAATTAGTCAAAAATATTTAAAAATTCCTTTTCAGTATTTATATCTTTAGGTATTTATTAAATCAGTATTTTATCAGTAAGTTTTTTAGAGTAACAAGTAACATTGTTTCGTTACAGTCTGCTTCACAAATGTATTTTAGGGTTTTTATTGCACCTCCAATTGGGTGGTGTGTCCGCCATAAGAACTGGTAAAATAATTTTAAAAGAGATACTTTTTTTAAATGGATATAAATTTTTAAACAAATCTGCTTGAAATCTTTTTAAATGTGTCACGATTCCTTAGATTAATTAAAAATTAAAAAAATCCAAAATGAGCAAAGTAGATACTTATAAAATAACCTCGAATTTTTTTTTGTTATTGTAATCCATGCTATGAGCATGAAATTTTAAAAGCGCGGAGCGTTGACGGACAGTTAATAAAAAAAAAAACTCGTTTTTATTCGAATCCCTTTTGAAGTTATTTCAATGTTTCAATTCAGTTTCATGCGAATGCATTGAATTGCGACGTAAATGGGTTTAACGTGCTAAATAGGAGATTTTCTAGCCGTCGATCGTTAGATACATTCATCTCATATAATTGACACGTTTGTATTGAGCTCGATTTGCACATTGATTACAATATTCGATTAATGGGGTCCTCACAATGCGCGTTGTATTAAAGTCTCGACAGAGATGGTACGTTAACTAGAGCTAATTAAACTGCTTCACAAAATTTAGGGAAGTTCACAAATATTGGACTAACATTAAAAATTTATTAACCGTTTTATTTACCAAGGTTTTGTCTGTAATACATTAAATGTTTACTTGTTTATATGACCGGGTTTTTGCTTTCAAGATGATGGGTTTTTAAGTTTGGCAAGTTGTTAACTTCCCAGTGGAAAGTTATAGTAATGGGTCCGTGTGTGTGTGTGTGTGTGTGTGTGTGTGTGTGTGTGTGTGTGTGTGTGTGTGTGTGTGTGTGTGTGTGTGTGTGTGTGTGTGTGTGTGTGTCTGTGTGTGTGTGTGTGTGTGTGTGTGTGTGTGTGTGTGTGTGTGTGTGTGTGTGTGTGTGTGTGTGTGTGTGTGTGTGTGTGTGTGTGTGTGTGTGTGTGTGTGTGTGTGTGTGTGTGTGTGTGTGTGTGTGTGTGTGTGTGTGTGTGTGTGTGTGTGTGTGTGTGTGTGTGTGTGTGTGTGTGTGTGTGTGTGTGTGTGTGTGTGTGTGTGTGTGTGTGTGTGTGTGTGTGTGTGTGTGTGTGTGTGTGTGTGTGTGTGTGTGTGTGTGTGTGTGTGTGTGTGTGTGTGTGTGTGTGTGTGTGTGTGTGTGTGTGTGTGTGTGTGTGTGTGTGTGTGTGTGTGTGTGTGTGTGTGTGTGTGTGTGTGTGTGTGTGTGTGTGTGTGTGTGTGTGTGTGTGTGTGTGTGTGTGTGTGTGTGTGTGTGTGTGTGTGTGTGTGTGTGTGTGTGTGTGTGTGTGTGTGTGTGTGTGTGTGTGTGTGTGTGTGTGTGTGTGTGTGTGTGTGTGTGTGTGTGTGTGTGTGTGTGTGTGTGTGTGTGTGTGTGTGTGTGTGTGTGTGTGTGTGTGTGTGTGTGTGTGTGTGTGTGTGTGTGTGTGTGTGTGTGTGTGTGTGTGTGTGTGTGTGTGTGTGTGTGTGTGTGTGTGTGTGTGTGTGTGTGTGTGTGTGTGTGTGTGTGTGTGTGTGTGTGTGTGTGTGTGTGTGTGTGTACGTATGTGCATTCGGAATTATTTTTCGTCTCGATTATCTCGAGAACAAAAACTAACATCGACGTGGGACCAATTGCATTCGACGCATAATTACAAAACTTAGAACTGATAAGATTTTCAGGAAAATCGGTGAAGCTGTTTTTTATGGAGAATTAAAAAATAGTAAACTTTCGGAATTATTTTTCGTCTCGATTATCTCAAAAAAAAATGAAAGGACCAATTATTGGTCCTACGTCCTACGTCTGTGTGTGTGTTTGTACGTATGATCTTATGTGCGTTCGGAAATATTTTTCGTCTCGATTATCTCGAGAATAAAAACTGATATCCTCGTGGTACCAATTGCATTCGAAGCATAGCTACGCAACTTAGAACTGATTTGATTTTCGAAAAAATCGTTTAAGCTGTTTTTTATGGAGAATTAAAAAACTAAAAAAAAATGGTAAACTTTTAGAATTATTTTTCGTCTCGATTATTTCAAGAAAAAAAATGGTATCGACGTGGGACCAATTGCATTCGAAGCATAATTACGCAACTTAGAACTTATTAGATTTTCAAAAAAATCGTTTAAGCTGTTTTTTATGGAGAATCAAAAAACTGAAAAAATAGTAATCTTTTGGAATTATTTTTCGTCTCGATTATCTAGGGAACAAAAACTAACATCGACGTGGGACCAATTGCATTCGACGCATAATTACAAAACTTAGAACTGATAAGATTTTCAGGAAAATCGGTGAAGCTGTTTTTTATGGAGAATTAAAAAATAGTAAACTTTCGGAATTATTTTTCGTCTCGATTATCTCAAAAAAAAATGATATCGACGTAGGACCAATAATTGGTCCTACGTCCTACGTCTGTGTGTGTGTTTGTACGTATGATCTTATGTGCGTTCGGAAATATTTTTCGTCTCGATTATCTCGAGACCAACTTTTGTGAAAGTATTTTGAGCGCGGTTAAAATTATAAAAGTATTTTAATAAAAAAATTTACATTTAACGCCCTTTATCTTCTTTTATATCAAGAATTGAAAAAAGGTAAATTGTGTTATATCGCAATATTTTTATGAAAAGATTTTGTAGTTGCTTTAAGTCCCATTATTAACGAACCACTCAGTATAAGTGACCCAATTTTAGTCCAAAAAACGTATATATTTAATTTCTGTTTAAGATATTACACCGTATTTGTTAAAGGAATCGGTAAGTACCTAATTCAGTTACGAGATTTTTTCTCTTGTCCTTGACGGAAACGGGTCTCTCGTTTGAAACTTGTTCCTGAAAATTAGCCCTCTTCAGAGACGGCTAATGATATATTCAAGAGTTATATTAATTTGTTACCGAGAGAGAATCTCGCCGGCACACCACTCGTAATATTATACGCCAGGTAAGTCGGCAATCATTTTGGATCCTTCCTTGCATCCCTCGTTTCACTTGTTTTAATTACCCCGCTGGGAGGACTTTTTTCGTTCCAGAATCGGTATGTTTACAGTTAGTTAATCAGCTAAAGGTTTTTTTGAGTAAATTCTCAAACGTTCCTTTTTAATTGGAAAAGCCGTCTACTAAGCCAATTAGGTAAAACTTAGTTTTTGGTCGGGAATTAGGTTCTGTAAAATGTTATTAGAATTCCCTACATAATTCAGTATCGACTGGTCGTTTAACGTACATACGTACATATAGTCACGCCTTTTTCCCATAGGGGTAGGCAGAGACCACTTCCTTCCACTTGCTACAGTTCTTACACACATCTTTTGTTTTTTCTACTTTCATCAGTGCTCTCATACATGCTCGTCGGTTGTTGTTACTTTGGACCTTGCATTTTTTTAAAACAATGTTGATCGAGATATGTTCTCCGAGGTCGACCTCTACCGACTTGTCCATTCACACTCGCCTTATAAATTTGTTTCATCAATCTTCCTTTATCCATCCTTTCTACGTATCCTAACCATCTACGCATTCCTTTATCTATCTTTGTAATCACATCTTCTTTTACACCACAGCGTTCTCTTATTTAACTATTCTTTACTTTATCCAACCGAGTCACTCCGGCTATACTTCTCAGACTACTCATCTCCGCAGCATTAATCCTATTTTCATGCTTCTTCTGCCAAACCCAACATTCACTACCAAACATAAGTGTAGGAACCAACACACCTCTATGCACCGCCAGATGTGCCTTTTTTGACACTTTCTGGCTATTCATAAAGCTATGCAGTGCCCGATTCATTTGTTTTCCTTCCAACACCCTTTACTTAATGTCACTGTCATACTTTTCATCTCTAGTAAACTTTGAACCCAAGTACACAAATTCATTTACTTGTTCCACTCTATCTCCCTCAATCGAAACTCCACAGTTTGTCATACTTTTTTCTCTTTCAAAAACCATTACTTTCGTTTTGCTCACATTTATTTTCATCCCTTTGATTTTCAGTGCATTATGCATAACATTAACCATCGCCTGCAACTCCTCTTCAGATAACGCTAATATGACTTGATCATCGGCTTAAAGAAGGCATTTGATGATCAAATCATTCATTTTTAATCCATACTCACTCTCTTTCAGATCTTTTAAACAATTGTCTTTGTATAAGTTAAACAACCATGGCGAAGCCACACATCCCTGTCTCACACCTTTTTCGATGTTAAACCAGTCCGTGCAAGCTCCGTTTATCCTGACACAAGCAGTGGAATCCTCGTAAAGTGATTTTAGTGCTCGTATTAAACTACCACTTACCCCATACATAGGCAATGTAGACCACAATTAAAAAAATACGGTTGCCGGTGATTTTCTGGGATTAAAAGCGAGTTACGAGTTATGAGTCGTCGTTGCATTTCAGGGTGTATTTAGCTTTTTTTTAATAAAGTTATAAAGTGTCTGGTAATCTCCTATTTGGTACTCTACACAAGCAGTAAGCCCGCTCTAATAGAATTAGAGAGAATACTTAAGTATTAGAATATCAGTGTATTATATTAACACTATCTTTTAAAATGGAATATAGTTTAATTTATTATTTTTATTATTTATTATATTGTTCTTCCTGATTTTTCTTTTAATTTACGTTAATCTTTTGTTAGTTTTTCCTGAATTTTTTGATTTTTAAACCGCTTAAAAAAAAGTTTAGTTGGCACTGAGTAAATGTCTTTTCATTATTGTCCTCTGTGATATTTTTTATCGGGTTTAAATAAGGAGAAAGCTGTTGGACTTTCTTAAAGGTAAAAACTAAATCCTAACGCCCAAATTAATTTACTTTTTTGTAAGCTTGAGATACGAACCACACTCCTGGCTGAGATTAGCCGAAAGTCAATCGAGATAATCTTTTGTAACATTTTTGGAGTTTTCCGCAGCTACACGCCGTAAACCAGAAAGCACTTCTTTTCTGCTTAAAATCTACAACTAACATCAATCCACTGCATTTTAAACCCAAAGTGGAGCATGTAGAATTTTGCTTATCGACTTATGTCCATGCGATTTCCAATAAAAAATATTTTAATATGTGAAGCCGGATCTGCTTATATCTACATTCACAAACAAATTACAAGCTCAACCCAAGAGTCTTTTCTTAAAAGCTGTGTTACGAGGGAGGTTTGATAAGTCAGTGACTTTTTAAATAAAACAAATTTTTTTCCGCAAATAAACATTTTATATTTCTACATAATGACCTTTTAGCTCGATACATTTAGTCCAGCGTTTTTCTAACTTTTTTATTCCCTCCAAATAATAGGTTTTTTCAAAGCTCTCAAAATACGCGTTTGTTTCGGTAATGACTTCTTCATTCGGCTCAAATCTCTTACCGCACAGCCATTTCTTTAGGTTTGGAAACAGAAAATAGTCGCATGGGGCTAAATCTGGAGAATATGCTGGATGGGGTAGCAGTTCGTATCCCAATTCGTGGATTTTGGCCATCGTGACTAGACAAGTGTGCACACGTGCATTGTCTTGATGGAACAGCACTTTCTTCTTCTTAGCCAAATGCGGCCGTTTTTGCTTCAAATCAACGTCGAATCTGTTCAAAAGCTTTGAATAATATTCGCCGGTGATCCTTTTACCTTTCTTGAGGTAATCGATGTGAATGACACCACGTACATCCCAAAAAACTGTGGCCATGACCTTGTTGCCAGACTCAGACTCTGTTTCGCCTTCTTTGGTCCACGTTCACCCCGAGCAACCCACTGTTTCGATTGTTCCTTGGTCTCTGGCGTGTTGTGATGGATCCATGTTTCATCCACAGTAACAAAACGGCACAAAAATTCGTCTGGATTACGGCTGAACATCGCTTAACACTCTTTTGAAGTGGTCACACGATTGCGCTTATGGTCGAGTTTAAGCAATCGCGGCACCCATCTCGCAGAGAGTTTTTTCATGTCCAAATATTCGTGTAAAATATGATGTACCCGTTCAGTTGAGATACACCTATAGCATGAGCCAACTCACGCACTTTCATTCTCCGATCATCCAATATCATTTTATGGATTTTATCGACGATTTCAGGCGTAATCACTTCTTTTGGGCGACCTGGACGTTCGGCGTCACTAGTGCTGGTACGACCACAACGGAACTCTGTAAATCACTTCTTAACCATTGAAATTGATCGTGCCGAGTCCCCGTAGTATTTATCAAGTCTTTCCTTAGTTTCAGTGATGGATTTTTTACGTAAAAAGTAATGCTTAATCAGCACACGAAATTAACTTTTTTCCATTTTCGTAAAAATTCACGAGGTTGTCTGCTTCGAACGGCTATCAAACACCAACTGCACGACGTAGCTTGCACAAAATTAGAAAGTTGCCTACTGATAGATTATAGTTGACGGCAGCACTGTTGCATTTGGAGTAACTGCGCGGAAAATTCAAAAAGTTACTGACTTATCAATCTGCCCTCGTATTAATGAAAAGGATCAATTTTTACAAAATGAAGTGATGAAAATATAATTAAATTTATTTGCATAAGTTTTCAATTATGTTGCAATGTGATGGATATTCTCGGGAAGATTTGAGTTGACGATTCTAATTGGATAATAATTGTTTTTTTTTACTTCTCTGCCTTTTGTTGGTATACTTAGCAAGAAAAAGTGCCGATTTTATTAGTGTAACAAATTACTTAATTAAATTGTGTCATGATGACAATAACAAGAAAATAATGAATGTAAAAACTCTTCGTTTCAATTAAATTATTCTTTATTTCTTTAGAAGTAAAGAAAGAAAGGCACTGTTACTCAGTATTTATACGAGGTCTGACGAAAGAGTAGTAGAATGTTAGAAATAAATTTAATTTTATTTTTAAAATAACACAATCTTTACGTAAATTCCATGTAGGCGAGAAAATTTTGCACTAAAATCACCAAAACCCAAGAAATTTGCGCAGAAAAACGGATCAAGATGCGTTTTTTTGAATTTATGAATCCTGGCTAAACTTATTAGGATAATCAAATATTTTAATCAAATTATTGCATTGTCGTCGGTCTTTGACAAGTGTGCGAAGTTTAAATTACATCTGATCGCTTAAACTTAGGGCAAAATTGAGGCCAGAGTCAGTTACAAACAAACATACATACAAATATTTTAACTATACTCCAATTCAATATACACTTCCTGTCTATCTATACACCTCTGCATGTGTTTTTCTCATTCATTACATTAAAAAAATTCTTCGGACGCTAGGCCATAACTTTGGTTCCCTTTCAAAGATCCCTTTATTTTTTGGAATAAGAAGATCTAAACAGGGAACTAACATACATACAGTCACGCCTTTTTGCCCGTGAAATAAATCAGGTGCATATAGAGGTGGTCAACGATGGGGGTTTGTGGCTTGGTCAAAATTGTTAAACAGGGAAGGAATTGTGGACAAAGCCCTGATCAAGAATCCAATTTTTTTAAAGAATTATAGTTGTGTATATACGAAGGCAGTTTGATTAGTCAGTGACTTTTTGAATTTCCCGCGCATTTACTCCAAATGCAACAGTGCTGCCGTCAACTATAATCTATCAGTGGGCAACTTTCTAATTTTGAGCAAGCTACGTCGTGCAGTTGGTGTTTGATAGCCGTTCGAAGCAGACAACCTCGTGAATTTTTACGAAAATGGAAAAAAGTGAATTTCGTATGCTGATTAAGCATTACTTTTTACGTAAAAAATCCATCACTGAAACTAAGGAAAGACTTGATAAATACTACGGGGACTCGGCACGATCAATTTCAATGGTTAAGAAGTGGTTTACAGAGTTCCGTTGTGGTCGTACCAGCACTAGTGACGCCGAACGTCCAGGTCGCCCAAAAGAAGTGATCACGCCTGAAATCGTCGATAAAATCCATGAAATGATATTGGATGATCGGAGAATGAACGTGCGTGAGTTGGCTCATGCTGTAGGTGTATCTCAACATGAAAAAACTCTCTGCGAGATGGGTGCCGCGATTGCTTAAACTCGACCATAAGCGCAATCGTGTGACCACTTCAAAAGAGTGTTAAGCGATGTTTAGCCGTAATCCAGACGAATTTTTGCGCCGTTTTGTTACTGTGGATGAAACATGGATCCATCACAACACGCCAGAGACCAAGGAACAATCGAAACAGTGGGTTGCTCAGGGTGAACGTGGATCAAAGAAGGCGAAACAGAGTCTGTCAGGCAACAAGGTCATGGCCACAGTTTTTTGGGATGTACGCGGTGTCATTCACATGGATTACCTCAAGAAAGGTAAAACGATCACCGGCGAATATTATTCAAAGCTTTTGAGCAGATTCGACGTTGATTTGAAGCAAAAACTGCCGCATTTGGCTAAGAAGAAGAAAGTGCTGTTCCATCAAGACAATGCACGTGTGCACACTTGTCTAGTCACGATGGCCAAAATCCACGAATTGGGATACGAAGTGCTACCCCATCCAGCATATTCCTCAGATTTAGCCCCCTGCGGCTATTTTCTGTTTCCAAACCTAAAAAAATGCCTGGGCGGTAAGAGATTTGAGTCGAATGAAGGTTTTAATATTTTATTAATTTTAATTTTATACTGCAAACCGTATTATTGGGCACTACATTTAAAGCATTTCATCTCCAAAAACAGTGGTAAAGACACGCTACAGATAAATACTATTTACTGCGCCACATTAACCCCAGCGATTAAAACGATAAATTCACGTTAAGAATAAAGTGAGCGCCAATAAATTATAAATAACACCACTGGTAAAATGAAGCACACATTACGAAGCTAAATTTCAGTCTAATGATCTACGTACTACGTTTTGTAAATTAATATTCTTGCGGCATTAAAGCTATAAGTTGCATGCTGAAATTGGATTAATTGCAGTAAATTATAAATGTGTACAGCTGAAGCAATTCGGTTTTACTAAAAAAGGGTCAGTGTTTGCGTTTGGGATATCGCAATCCTTTAAAAAAAAATTTGAAATTAAAATTAGTCTGTAGCGTCGTTTGTAATTATTGACAAAAGGTACTTGAGTAAATTTTACATAATTCGGTTGTATTACTTGCATTGATGAAATAGTTCCACATCATTGTTCTCTTGTAGGTTGTTTAAAGCCCTTTCTGGTTGACGAGAGTGGTTCTAGACTGTATTATGAAATGGTGCAAATATTTTTGTACCGATTTTACTTTCCTAATCACTGCTTTTGTGTTTGTTTTTTAATACCTTCATAAAAATAATGTAATTGTTATATACCAACTTAGTTCAAAATGAATGCTAAAATTATATATAATTGCATTAACTACATTCTAAGGTCCATCGACTAGCGTTGCTAGGAATTAAAGGGGCAATTAAAGCTACCCCCACGGCAGAAATATGGGCCATTTTCAACATTAAGCCCCCAGATCTATACGCAAAATCGCAGGCGATGAAAACTGCCATAAGACTGCATTCTTACGGACTCTGAAAAACGGTGTTGTATGGACATGCGGCCATTCTAGAAGCTAGGGATCTTGAGGAGGTTTTTACTTTGGGTTAAGACCGAAAACTCATTAACTATCATTTCAGGATCAATTTTACCTTCCCAGATAGACAGGAATGGTAAGCTGACTTTCCAAGCTTCCTGAACCCGAAAGGGCTTGTCTGGTACACGGATGGGTCCAAATCACAATCGGGAACGGGAGCAGCATTTTGGAGTTATGGGCCAAGAACAGAGGTGACTCTAAGACTCTGCCACACGGCCACTACATTTCAGGCAAAAATATATGCAAATTGGGCTTGTGCAAGGCACATAATTGACCTAAGTTACAGGAACAAACACACGTACATCTATAGCGACGGCTCGCTCTTCTCTACAGTTGCTTACGTCAATGGTCACTACCTCTATAATTTAAAAAAATTTAAACTTAAAATTTAACTACGTCAAACTGATTTCAGTCCCTGGGTACTGCGGTATCCACTGCTGGACATAGGCCTCCCGTAAATCATTCCATTGCTTCCGTTCTCAAGCACTTTGCATGCAGTTGTGCTAGATGCGCTTGATGTCGTCCGTAACACCAGTTCTTTCCCCAATTATATGATTTAGAACTCTGTCTCTGAGGGATAAATTCAACATTAATCTCTTCATACACTTGTTCTATTTGCGTGCCATTGAAATGTTAATTTTTAGGCCAACTCGTGCACAAGATCTCTGAAAGTCCTGAAGAAGTTGACATGCATTATCTACCCGGTCTGCAATAAGGACTATGTCATCTGCAAACCTCAAGTTGTTCAGATAGGGCAGATAGTCTAGCGAAAAGTGGAGCCATAAGTACACTCCCTGTTTGCTTAACTCCCGTATTTAATGGTTTCATTAAAGGTCTAATGGACAGAAAATCTGAAGACAGATTCATGGAAAGGTGGCTTGAAACCAACAGGATGCGATATACCAAAGCCCTTTTTAAATGGCCCTCCAAAGAACTAGGTAGCAAACTAATCAGTCTTGATAAAAATCAGTTGAGACCGATCATCTGGCTGATAACTGGTCACTGGTTCACCACAAGGCATCTTAAGAACATGGGCATCACCCATGACGCACTTTGTCATGAGATGACATATGCAGGGTGGAGGAAGAAACTCCACTTCATATGTTGGTTAACTGTGAATTGCTCAGGGGAATCCGCAAGGACATCCTCGGGCTGGACACAGGCAACAACACCGACATCAAGGAGGTAGGAGCAGGTAGGCTGATTCGCTTTGCGCATGGGGTTGGTCTCCTAAACCTGCAATGGCTATAAAGCTGAGTGCCCGGATCAATCACAAATTTAATTTAAACCCTCGTATCACCAACATAATGAAATAACTCACGCTTCAATGCAACAAAAGCTGGAAACTTTTTTTAAATATAAATCATCAATAAAAATGGTGTGTCAATTTTGAGTGGCATTTAATGTACGATTTTGGAAATATTTGACTATCAAAAACTAAAAAAATATGCAATTTCACCATAAATTAGTCGTAAAACTTTTTTATTTGGTTTATTGACCGCGCGTACAAGATTGAATTTACCAAAGGAAAATAAATTGGAAACCATGGACAAGCGCTATTAAAAAGCACGGAAAGTTACAACTCTGTTGTTTTTTTTCATAGGGTTCGTTGTTTTACGTCCTTCCCGTTTATATATATATATATATATATATATATATATATATATATATATATTTCTTCAACCGTTATAAATCTTTTATTCTTTAAGTTACATTTTCTGACAGGTAAATCTGTTATTTTTTATGCCCACCAGAATACAGTTCTGTACTAACTTTAAGGGTTGTATATTATATGGTATTTTATATTTACAATAGGTAACCTACAAATGCCACATTGTAAATTAACGTTTAACAACTACAATAATCTCATATTTTTAACCTTGAATAATTATGGTCAGTTGTAATATTCGCGGAAGTTGGGAAATTTTAAATAAACGACAATAATTTTGTTTTTATTGAAATTATTTATGAGTTGTTTAGTATTTATATTTAATAAAATAGAGGCTGTTCCTCAATTAGTATTTTTAACTGTATGTCACTTTTCTAATAAAAAGAAGTGAACCATAGAACGATAAACATTTTTAACGCATGATTTTTGGATGAATATCCATGTGTGATCGATCGACACTGGACATTCTTCATAAAAAGTTTTGTATGGTCTAAAATCTAAACTGCGACCTTTAAAAATAAAAATTATTAAGTCGTATACAAGGTATATCAGAAAATATGAATTTTTTTCCAATAGTTAAATAATTTTATCGAAAATTTATGTAAAATTGTAAACTATGTTTAAATTACCATGATATTTATATGTCAAATATTATTTAAATATTTTAAATACTGAGTAAAGATGTCAGTTGTATTGAGTAGCACAGAGGAAAAAAGGAAGTTAATAATTGTAAAATAAATTATTTTGTTACGTGCGTCAATTATTTTAAAACATCATTAAAATGCTGCAACATAGAAGTTGGGAAACTTAAAGGTTATCAATATTTAAATATCGTTATCCCCTTGTACATACTAAAAACTATTATTTATGGAACATACCGTTTTCGTACAAATACTGCAAATGCTGACAGTTTAGCAGATTAGACATTCAAGTGTACATTATTCTGGCTTGTGGAAGTATGTTAGGTATTCTGTAAAGCATAGATTCTTAAAAGAGGAGGGTAAGGAATTTTATACTGTTGAAAATTGTTTTGTTTGGAATATGTTTGTAGTGGTTTCGTATGTACGAGGATAGTTTTGAAATATCCGTATTGCTACAAACAATATTATACGAATGTTATTAAAATAAACAGTGTATAAATAGACTTTTATTAAGAATAGTTACATAAACTATACAAACAGTTTTAATATCATATTGTTATCTGACTTAACTTTCAGTCAGTTAGGAAGAATAGTCTCCTACAGATTCCTGTCTTTGGAAAGGCAAATTAATGGAGAACAACTCGGAGATCACTCCGGGATACTGAGTGAAACAAAAAACCAACAAATTCTCGGGATGGTTCCTGACTTGCTAGCCACAAAAATACACGTAGAAAAGTCGTTCAAAGTCCTCTTTCCAAAAAAAAATGAATGGGTGACTACGTTATGTATACAGATGTCCAATAATATGTCTTGGCATGACCATGTTGCTAACATCGCAAAGTCGGCAAGCCAGAGGCTAGGTTTTCTGTAGAAAGCTAGAAAGTTTTTTACTCCTGATCAACTGTTGACGACGTACAAGGCTCAAATCCGACCTCTACTGGAGTATTGCTCGCACATTTGGGGTTCAGCACCAAGGCATTCTCTTCGTCTTCTAGATTCCATTCAGAAAAGAGCATTCGTTTGATAAACAGCTCAACTCTCACAGATACCCTTCACCCACTAGAACATAGAAGAAGAGTTGCAGACCAGACATTACTCTACAGATATTTCCATGGCAGATGCTCCAGAGAAATAAAAACTCTCATACCACCACTGGCCACATTCGGCCGAAGAACTCGGCACGCTGATCAGTCTCACCCATTTACTCTCAAGATTGACACTACAAGGACCAATCTTCATCAAGAATCCTTCTTTTACAGGGCTGCTACGGAATGGAATAAGCTTCCAAAATCAGTTTTTCCAGAGAACTATGACCTGCAACTTTTTAAAAGGCGTGTCCACAATCATCTTCTTTCTATAATCCCTTCCACTTCTAATAGTCGCAGTGTGGGCCGTCCGCGGCCCACACGATAGGTCTACCCTTTTTGCGACTATTTTCATAAAAAAAAAAAAAAGATGGCTCAAAAACCGTGCACCTTTTCCAATTTTTATAGGATTCGTGTTTTTATGTAGTTTTACCATAAGAGGAGCATTTAATAGATAATATAAAATAATAATATAAAAAATGCTACTCTTATCCCATTGTAATATGAGGCAAACTATGAACTATTATCATCAGCAGTAATATTGTTGTATTAGTCTTAAGCTTTTCTATTGTTAGTACTGCAAATGTTTACTTTGTTCCTGTTCTGTAATTGGAAATCTTTTTTTCTGTAGAACAGTGTAAATAAATAAATAAATTACCTGAGCTGATCTTCAGCTAGTAAGCAGGAAAACGTGATTGTTAAACATTTCCTTTTTGCCTGATTTCGCCAATAAAGCTTTAATGTAATTCGTCCCAAAATGTTTCCGGAATATTAACCATCAGTGAAGAGAATGCAGTTTTATTTTTAGTACTTTTCTCTCGATTTTATTTAAGTAATAGTAATATACTGGAATTTAGAATGATCAATACGATTCTCTGCAACGTATAACCTTGCGCAAGGAGCGCCTATATAATTGGAAACGACACTGAATTCGTCATTTCCAACGAAAATTCGGCCTTTTTCCACTAAGCAATACAGTCGTCTTTACCGTGGAAAAGAGACTTTTCATCGTGCATTTTTCCATCTCGATCGTCCTAGATGCACTGTGAATAAATTGTAATAGGATATTTTTTTGTTATAAAAGGGATCAAAGTTGGAACGGCTGAAGATGTTTAAGTTAGAATGCAAACTCAATTGGATCTTTCTCTATTTAATTTTGATATTTTTACACTATGGCAGCATTAATTTTCTTAAAAAGCGAGACTTTATTTTCAGCACAGGCCTTGTTGCTGTTTCATAGTGTCACTTTTGGATCAGCATAATTGTTCTAGTAATACAATCAATTTTTAATTGTATAAAAATTAATTAATAATTTTTTTTTCGGGGTGGATAGCGGGTTTAGGACGAAAGAAAACAAACTTCCAGCTCTTCTTAAATCGTCGACGTTTCGATTTTCTCAAGGCTTTTTAGTTCTTGGAAGTCTTAAGTCTATGATAAAGCAAAATTTCTGATATCGTATCCATCACAGAATCAGGGCAAACGTGTTTGCAATTAACATTTAGCAAATGGATTAATTACATAATAACAAAACAATATCAATACGAATGATTTTTATTCCTTTAGCAATGGTTAAATCACATACAGACGACACAAACTCTTAAGAAGAGCGAGAAGTTTGTTTTCTTTCGTCCTAAAGCCGCTATCCATCCCGAAAAATAATTGAGAAAGACATGAACCAGAATAATATTAATTAATAATAAATTGTAGTCACCACAGCACCTACACCGCATTGGGGCCCTTTTGTACCTTTTTTTATAAGCAAATACATGCACGTCGGTTGTTGGTACTCTTGACCTGGCCTTTCTTCAAAAAAATGTTGATCTGATCGAGATATGCTCACTGATCACTGATCTTTACTTTATCCGAGTCACTTCGGCTATACTTCTCAGAGTACTCATCTCCGCAGCATTAATCCTATTTTCATACTTTTTCTGCCAAACCCAACATTCACTACCATACATAAGTGTAGGAACCAACACACCTTTGTGCACATCCAGACGTGCCTTTTTTGACACTTTCTGGCTGTTCAGAAAGCTATACAGTGCCCCATTCATTTGTTTCCTGCCAACACTCTTCGCTCAATGTCACTGTTACACTTTCCATCTTTCGTAAACTTTGAACCCAAGTATACAAACTCGTTTACTTGTTTCACTCTTTCTCCCTTAATTATAACTTCACAGTTAAATCACAAATACAAAAAAAACTACTTGAAGAAGATTTGTATTTTGAAGAAAATTATACCAAAGATCAGTTACTATATTCTAAAGTGCGCTCCTGTTTTTGTTTTTCGTTCGGGTTGAGGACTAGCAATTTTACGATGTTGCCATTTTACATGAAAAATATTATAACTGAGCCTACACGTATCAATAGAAGTACAGATGCAGTGTATACAAATCTCCAGCCTATCGATACACATCTTTTAGATCATAAATTTCAAATTTGTACATTTGCATTACTAACAGCAAATAAATATGGTGTAGAAACTTTTTATAAACGCAACTACTCAGATGAAAACTTGATAACTTTTGGAGAACTTTTGATGAGTTAAAAATGAGAGGATGTGTATATAGCTATTCATGTAAATAAAGGATAGAATGCTTTTTATACAACCCTTCTGTACCCCTACAACATTTTCCACTGAAAAAAATAAAAGTATATAGTATTGAGCTTTACCAAGAATACCTTTTTGGTGTAAAATTGAATGATGTTTAAGTTCACCTGAAATATAAATTAATAAATCCAACCTTAAAAAAGGTATCTTCAATACTACTTGGTACGAACCGTGTAACTAGCGCCCTCTATGAGAGTCAGATATAAAAACAAATTCAAAGGATATATCAGCTTCTTAAACATATTCGTATAAAATTTCAGTACAATATTTCCAGTAGTGTCGGCAAAATCGTAATGAATGTGGATACATTTTTTTTCTTCAACGCCCTTTATCTTAAATACGGATGGCGTTACGAAAATTTTTTACTAAGCAAACCTCAATGATTTACAGCATTCTACCTATACTAGAGACAGGTTCACCTTTTTTTAAAACACCCTGTATTGATAAATTCGTGATTTGTGCCTAAATAAATTTTGAAGTGGGTAGGACGAAAAATCGTATGTATACTCGGAAGTAATGTGCCTCTCCTTCCTTTGGGTGTAAACTGCATACTGCGGGAGGAAAAGTGGCATTTTGCTCAATGGTAATACAAATAGCTATTCCTGTGTTAAACTATCAAAACTTTCTCATTACTGAAATTCTTTAAGATTTTTTTCTGCGCTATTAGTCCCAAATCAACTTGATTCCACTGTCACCATACTTTAACCATCAGTTTCAATACAGGTAATATAAAAAATATAGTGTGAGGCACGACATGATACAATATTTAAGACTGCGAGGAATGTCAGTCAAACACTCCCTCGTCTGAAATCGTCTTGTTTTATCCCTTGAGACTCAATATACTATTTTTTTATTCTGAATTGCGAGAAAAATGGAAAATCAAGTTACCAGGGGTGACATTAACATGATAGCAGATGATGTCAAGAAGATTTTTTTTTCGAAGGATATAAAAAAATAAACGTAGAATCAGCAAATTTTACTAAAACATAAAAATTTATCGTGCGTTTTTTTCGATTAACACATAATTTGAACAGTTGACTTTCGGAGGACTTTTTTTGATTGATTCATACAGTCAGTTTATATACCATTAAACGATGATAAATTATAGATCGGGATGGAAAGCGATAACGGCATAGAGATAACAACTCTGATTTTGGCCATTAATCTTCATTGAATACCGAAGGTCAATACGCATCTGAAGTCAATACTGCTTAGTTTCCGAAAATATTTTTTTATTTAGTTCATAAAGTAAGCTGGAGATGTACTAAAACTTAAGAAAAATATTAAATAAAATTGCTGAAAGATAGTACAAACTCATTAAATACAGATCCCAAAAAAATGCTTACAGATAAATACCCAAAATGCAATTTACTTCTTTATATTATCAACATGTTCAACAATATTGCTACCTTGAAACCATCATAAACGACCAATGGGACAGTGCACAAGAGGTAAAATGTCGTATAGGAAAAGCCAGGACGGTTTTTAACAAAATGAGTGCCATCTTCAAAAGTCACAACATATCCCTAGAAACGAAAATAAGACACTTAAGATGCTATGTTTTTTCTGTTCTATTGTATGGAGTAGAATCCTGGACACTCACAGAAGCCACCACTAAAAAAGTGGAAGCATTTGAGATGTGGCTGTATAGGAGAATGCTCCAAATACCATGGACAGCTTACGTTACAAATATAGAAGTGCTAAAGAGAATAAAAAAAGATCTGGAAATCATGTGCATCATTAGAAAAAGAAAACTAGAATAACTAGGGCACGTTATGAGGAATAAGGATCGATACTCCCTACTGCAAACCATAATACAGGGAAAGATACTGGGTAGGAGAGGACCCGGAAGAAGAAGAATCTCATGGTTGAGGAATTTACGGACTTGGTTTGGGAAAACCTCAGCAGAACTGTTTCGAGCGTGTACAAACAAAGTTATAATTGCCAACATGATTGCCAACATCCGAAACGGATAGGTATCCGAAGAAGAAGTAGAATATTATCAAAGAAAAATAAATATTTGTTATAAGTGTGGCAATTTCTTGATATCGGACAAAAGAGTGACGTTACTGCTTGAGATTGGTAACGTGCACGTTGAACAACAAATGACATATTTATATATACAGGCTGTTAGTAAATAAGTGCGACAAACCTCAGGAGGTGATTCTGCATGAAAAAATAATGACAGTTTGCTATATAAACGTATGTCCGCAAATACTTCAATTCAGAGATACGGGGTGTTAAGGTTTTTCTTAAAAACTGACGATTTATTTATTGCTCTGAAACCGGTCAAGATATACAAATAAAATTTAGTGGGTTTTAAGAGGTGGTTACTGCACAGTTTTGATATACAATTAAGAATTTTATGTTAATCATTGGCGCGCATACAGGTAATGATCCCAATTTTTTAAAGAAAAAAATAGTACGCCACTGAGATATTTCAAATAAAATATCATGTTTAAATTCTTCGGTAAATTTGTGTCAAAAAATCTCTCTTACTTTTTTTTCGTATGGGGCGAACATGTTTACGTCTATTTTTCATTTCTTTAATACATTATCAAGAACTATGTACCACCAAAATGTGGTATATATAGGTGGTGCTGGTAGACGTGAGATTAGATATGTACTTAGCTGTTTCAGATGAAGTTTGTCAAAGGTAGACACGCAATAATTTTTAAATAAAACAATTATGCAGTAAAAATTTATCAACATATCGGTTTGAAACTCTTACATTTTGTACAGGAGCCAAACCCCAGTAGAATCGTGTAAGATTTATTGATCTGCGATATATAGTTTAGCAACAATCTGCGATCATCGAAAAATCTTTGCCCTTCAATAGAATTTACCGACGAAGGCCTACAGGGTGGAAAAAAAGAGAAGCTTCGTATCATCATGCACAAGCGATTTGGAAAAAAAAATTGTTAAAAATAGATACTATTTTTTGGCGATTTTAGATTTTTGCTTACAAACAATTAATAATTTCAACCATCTAACGCTTTTTTGGAAAAAAATTGTAATATTTTGATTACCGCCCGAGATATGAACGTGTTTACGTTTGTTCAATTTTCTATTGCTGTAACAAAGATTTTTGCAAAATACGAATTCCTCAGCAATCCCTACGCTTCCGGCCATAGGATTCAATAAAATTATTCCTTTTACGAGCAATTATGCCATCACAGTAATCGATTTATTTCGATATATTGGAAATAATATGGTGCGCGTGCGATAAAAGTAGGGATGGGTCGTTACTCGAGGAAAGTTATTTTGGAACGGTATAACGCATTGTAGCGTTATCAAAAATACCGTGTTAAAAGTTTTTTTGATCATTCTTTCATATGTTTCATAGATAAAAAAAACGGCTTAAAATATCTTTAATTTAAATAAACACTACACTCTTTAATAATATTAAGAAACCGTATCATAACGGAAGAATGAAGAACAAGTATAACTATCCCAGTGTTCAAAAGAGGGGAAAAAGCCGACCCGCAGAATTATAACACTGCTCCAATCCACATCAAAACTGCTGACAAAAATATTATCACAGAAACTAATTAGCACCGTTGGCATGTCAGAGGAGCAACAGGGATTTAGGTCCAACAGATCTACCACTGACGCAATCTTCATAATGCGACAACTAATGAAGAAGTCCATAAAGTTTAAAAAGCCCCTCTTTGTATGCTTCGTAGACCTCACAAAAGCATTCGACAGAGTTCGTTTAAAAGATGTATTACAACTTATGAGGCAGAAAGTACATACAAATAATTAGAAAACTCAACAGTCGTAATAGAACACGGATAAAACGGAGCATAGACTGACCGAAGACATATGTACGCCCGTAGGGATCAGATAGGAAGACAGACTAATCCCGATCCTCTTTAATATGATCATGGATGAGACAATAGAAGACGAAAAAGAAACCAAGATTGGCTATAAAATGGGCAACCGATCTTTGGGGATCCTTTGCTATGCGTATGATGCAGTTCTTATAGCAGAGAGTGAAGACGACCTTCGACGCCTACTCATTAGATCCAATACAATAGCTTAGAAACTAAACATGATGATATCCCACAAGAAAAACCAATCAATACATCAACGCATAATAAACCAAGTAATGAATTTCAACTACCTCGGAATACATGTATCGTACAGCAGACATACCACGAAGGAAGTAGAGACACAAGCCAACAAAGCGGCCTGAATATCGGAATATAATATGGACAAACAAATACATGAGCGTGAAAGTAGAATACGAATATTTAAGACATGTGTAAGGCCAGCGCTGACAAACAAGGGCAGAGACATTACATATGAAAAGACTAATGAGAACAACAGAAATAAAGGTGCTGAGAACTATGAGGGGAATCTCACTCAGAGATAGAATAAGGAATAAGGACACACTGAGAAAAACGGCAGTTCAGGATGTGGTAAGATGGACACGAGCATGACGTCGAGGATGGAGAGAGACCATGTCGATAGAATTGTCACAGGAAGGATAGCGAAAGAGGCAAAAATACAGAAACCCAATACAAAGAGATCACCAGGAAGACCACCGAAAAGATGGAATGACAGCTGGACGTCCACATTACAGGAGCTAGGATGACAAATCAAACAGAACCATGTCCTACAGCAAAAAGAAGAAGACTCTTTAATAACAGGAAAATTTATCCCCAAATCTGTTACGTCCTTTTCAAAAAAGAACAACATTTAAAAAAATTAATTAGTTAATTTATTTTATTACTTATTTTCTTTTTTTTTTCACTGGTTAATGGGGTAGGAAAGGTGAATTATTAAACATTTGCATTTAATTAATAATAATTTTACACTAAATTTTAGACTAAATATCCAAATTATGCTTGTTCTGTGTCATTAGAAATATCTTTATCATCTGGTGTTCCCCAAAGATCACATGTTGGTCCACTACTCTTTGTAGGTGCGATAGGCTTTTATCGAGCAAAAAGTTATCCATAGTAACATTTAAGACACACAATTATAATATTGTTTTTAAATCATTTAAATTATTATTTTGCTTTATTTAAAGATCTTCAGATAATTTTTCCCAATATTTTTTTTAAATATTGTATTGTTTTATCGTTCGATCAGTTATTTGATATACTTGTATGATGCGTTGTCCGTTTTATCAAGCAAGTAACCATAAATTCGAGAGAGTTCAAAATAAATGTTTAAGGTCATGTGCATTCAGACTTGGATATCAAAAATAAATGTTTAAGGTCATGTGCATTCAGACTTGGATATCAGAGGAGAGACTATAAATATTCTGACATTTTGATCATTTTAAATTTATTAAGTTTGGAACATCGAGGAGTTGAAATATATTGTTGCGACCAGCCCTGTTGTCTGTCGCGACAGCACATCGACCACAATTTGGGGTAAATATTTAATGAGACAATACACAGAAGACACTGGATGATTCTATAATAATGCCGATTATTCGAGAACGTTGATTTGAAGATATTTAAACGGAATTATAGATCGAGGTTTTTTGGTTCAAGTTTAGTTTTCAAGTTTAAGTTGAAGTTGGTTTACAGTCAAGTATTTTAAAATAATTATAAGGTGTTTCTAAGTGATTTGTAAAATAAAATTTATTGTGAAGAAATATTAGAATAAAAGTTGTTAGTTATTGTACAAAGATTTTAGAATTACCGAACCCAAGGAGAAAATATCGTAACAATTTTTAAGATTTCTATAATTGTAAATAAGGTTAAATAAAATTTTGTAAATTGACATCTTAAAAAATAAAAAAAAAATCTGATAATAAAATTTCTGTTATTGGATATCGGATGTCTATTTACTTAAATACCCTTTTATCCCTTTTGATTTTGCCATCTAATATTTCATCCTCAGAGAAATATTAAACATCCAGCGATTTTTTGACCCAAATACTCCGTAGCCTAAACCAATACTGATGAAAGGAATGAAGAAAATTGAAAACGCCAGGTTCTGCTTTGACTCGCATACTTTATGTTCGGAAACTACCGTTGAAGGATCCGTAAGACTTAAACAAATATGAAGGATTGTAAGTTAAGTCAAAAAAAAGTCTGTTTTAGTTTTATCAGCTTGTTACTTACCTTGTGTTTTGTTGTGTTGTTTAGTGATTTTCAAGAAGAATGGATTAATTTGTAGTTAAATGCCTTATTTTTAAAAGGATAATTATAATGAAATGTTTATAATTTAAAATATACATTCGAATTGGACGACTGTCTTTGGTTAGGTATTTGGAGAGATCACATGATAGTTGGTGGTTGGAGAGCGGACAATTATCGAACAGTAGACACATTTTATGTGGGCTTTGTAATGAAATTAGTAAATACAAACCGGCAATCTTCTCACTGACAAATCCCAAATATATGATTGGTTAGCATTAGATTCCTCTTGACAAAGTTAAAATATACTATCGTTTGCATGTATTTGTACAGCTGGGGTTTATGTATAGGTAGAGTGGTGGTTTGATACTTCTTCGTCTCTTTCTTCTTGCTTCTTTAATATAAGCAAGTTGCTTGTTTTTCTTCGTATCCTCTACCGCTCAATTATTAGAAAGGTTGTCGCTCCATCTCTTGCGGGGTCTTCTAACGCTTCGTCGTCCTAAAGGCAACTTTTTTCTAGTTATTTTGACCATTCTGTCGTCATTCATCCGATCTTTGTGTTTGTTCCACTCTCTATTTCTTCCCAGTATCTAATTTACGTTGTCTATTTTACATGTTCTTTTAATGTCCTCGCTTCTCTTCCTGTTAATAAGTGTTTTTTCGGCGACCCTGCGCACTATTTTTATTTCGGTGGTTTCTATTCTATTTGTGTTCGATGAATCTGGTCTAGTTTCGAGCATGTATGAGAGCGCTGATGAAAGTAGATGATACGAGAGGTGTGTGTAAGAATCGTAGCAAGTGGTCTCTGCCTACCCCTACGGGAAAAGGGTGTGACTATACACGTACTTTATCGCACCTCTTATCTAAATTTTGTCCATTTTTAAAAAATCACGCACACCTCAATTTAATTTTTTTAAACATGTCTTTTAGAGATAATAAAACAATTTTGTTTTTGTCAATAATGGAAAAAAAAATTTTTAGCAACGTCAAAGGTCAATTTCTCTGAACAATAAAAAAATTAGATTCTTCATTTGGGTAGTTTATTATGTTACAAGTAATTCATTGCATTGTTATTTTATACGAGGGCCATTGGCAATGTTGTTGGATCCAGCGCAATCAGAGTTGCACCCCACCGCAAGCACTCCAAACACGGAGTGACCCAAATACCTCCTGGCCCAGTCCGACGCTGCCAGGAGGGGAGAAGAAAACAGAAAACGCGCGATACTCCATCACAGCAGCTCGGAGAGTTTCAGTTTCTCAGTTCGTCGAGAGCCACCATGTCAAATGGGGGTGATTTTCCCGCCGTATTAGAAATCAACGTCGGCGGAGTCGCATACACCACAACTCTTAAATCGCTGACCAGCCAACCCGACTCTCTTCTGCATGCCATCTTCACAGGGCGGGAACCGATCATGAGAGATGCCAAGAACCGCTACTTCCTGGACCGTGACGGAGTGCTCTTTCGATATGTGCTGGATTTTTTAAGAGATGGAAACGTAGTGCTGCCCGAGTGCTTCAGGGAGAAGGAACGACTAAAAACCGAAGCTGAGAAATACATGTTACACGGATTGGTGGAAGCGATCGCCAGCGAAAGCCGAAACAGGCCACCTGGTGTTATCACCGTCGGGTACAGGGGCAGTTTCCAGTTCGGAAAGGATGGCTTGGCCGATGTTAAATTCAGAAAATTGTCAAGGTAGGTCAAAATTCTATTCTCATTTATTCATCCATAATCATGGAATGTTTATTAATTTATTAATTTTCGAGTTTTAAACCTTTAACTGTAGTTTAGTTGAGTGGACAAACAGGTGGTATTTTTCATGAATTTTGCTCGTCCAGAGGTGCACTTCAAATTATTGGATTTGTATTAAATTTAAAGTAATTCTTTGTTGCGTGTAGTTTTACTGGGATAATGTGAAAGAATTATTACTCAATTTTGAGCAGGTGTTATATTTCGCTAAATTGGGAAAGTCAATTTAAAAAATTGCAAAAAACATTCTTTTATTCTTAAATATAAAAAGATTAAATTTTGTTTGTTTTTATTGGAGACACGTATAAAAAAAATTTGCCTGTGGTTAAACAAAAATAAAATCCATCTAAAGATAATATACGTGTGTTATCAAATTTGTGGTCATCCAGTAGCATCAGCAAATGGAAATTTATAAATGCAAATGAAATATTTGTGCAACTGTTTTAAATAGGAAACGTAATTGTCTAAATATTTAGACCGACGTAGATTTGCAGATGCTGTATCATCAGTTAAAAATAAAAGATATCTGAAAACTGTTGATTATCACCGTGGGGACTTTTTATTTCGCTTATAATTTTATCGGCTGCTCCAAGTTAGCTGTTTTAAAAATTCCACGTCCATTTACCAAAAGAAAATGAGAATTTGAGTTCGTAATTATTTTTACAACGTAAGAAACGCTTTCAACAACAAAAATAGTATATTTTACAACAAGAGATGAAAATACGTATTTCATCTCGAGTAGGAAATGCAATTTTTTATACGATATATGTTGTTTATAAAATACTCGATTACAATTTTTAGAACTTTATTTATTTATAACACAGACTTGATAATAATACCGGGTACTATATAAAATGAGGAGTGACAAATTGTCTAACATGATGAAATTTTATTTATATATATTGAAAGTTGAAGTTTTTAATAGTTGGATGTTGGATTTGTGTGCCGACTTCTTTGGTACTTGTCGAAGGTATGACTGCCGAAGAAGTTGCTGCTGCTGTAGACAAGTTTGATGTTATGCTGTCGAAGTCTTATGGTTCTTCATCGAAGTTAACTTCAGTTTCGTGTAAATTTTTAGCTTTTGATGTATTTATTGATTGGAATATGTTATGTCCTCGTTTTATTTTATTATTTACAGAATCTTCAATGTATTGTTCTGCAACAGCGCAAGACTTCCATCCACCGTATTGCTTTATTTCTGTAGGATTTGCCCCAGTATACGAAAGAATAGTTGTTAAAGACCTTTTTAATGAATGGCCTGTATACAATTGGCCGACAAATTAAGAAATACCGCTACTTGCTTTAAAACATTTCCAAACTTATTGATTCCAATTACTTGCTTTGTACATATTTTCCATCTTGGTAATTCAGGAAGAATCGGGAAGTTGTATTATTCACGCTTGATGGACGAAGTTTTATATACTTCTGACAAATGTTGTAATAGTTGTCTGTTATTGTAAAAGAACGTGGCGTTTTAGTTTTTGTATTGGGTATGGTTCCAAGTAACGCTTTTTTCAGATCTTTAATATTATTCACTTCTAAATTTCGTACCCCATGTGACCGACAAGCTCTAGCGATACCAAAAATCAGTGCTACCTATAAATAATACAATTCATTACCTACTATACGAGCAATAAGAAATATCGTAAACTTTACCTCCTTACATTTACATCGTTAATAAATGTGTAAATTTGTTGTGACGTTAAAACTTAAGCTTTTTTGCTTCTGAATCCTGTCGAATTTCGCTTTAATGCTTTGAGCTTGACATATTTTTAAAATATCCACATTATGTTTGATGTAAATGGTATTGCGTAACATAAAATACATACTTCAAACTGTTGATGATTTCAAATCTTCAGGTATTCGTCCAACGTAAACCATAAGAACATTTTCTGAGAACTAGTTTATCTTATTATCATTTTTCAAAGTCATGAACTTTCTCTACACAAATTCCTACTTTTTTCGGGATTTATCTGGCAAAATATTGTTGGGAACTGAGTTTGCCGCTTCAACTATATTAGTAGGTGTACATGATTAACCAATTTCGCTATCAGAGTCCATATTAATAATAGTTATAGAAGCTTAAAAATAATCGTAAAAATGTTATAAATTGTCAAACTAAGTAATGTTCGTTTGCTGATTCAAGTGCCAAGTAGTGAGATTAACTGTCATTAGTGTCAAGAATTCATTAATTTGTTTTTAGTATATTCCCATCGGGTCGCATGATAATATTCATTTGTTTCATTTTCATCTCTAGAGAAAAAAAGTATCACTTCCATGCAGGGTAGCCGGTTGAAACAAATAATGAAAATACTTTTAATATCTAATCTTTACCACGAGGAACCAGAACTTTAGATCGTGTAGTGGCAAAATGCAAAATATACTGATACCAAACAGATTTAAAACCAACAAATTAATGAAAAATCATTGTTATTTGTCTACTGCAGAATAAGTTCTAAGAATGATACAAATAGACTCAGGCAGGAATAGGTTGACTCCATCAATAGAGATCTTAAAGCAATCGTCGAGTGGGGAACTAAGAATCTTGTCCAGTTCAACGCCCAGAAAACACAAAGCGCCACGTTTTCCATGAAAGTAAATTCCTCAAATCATTTCACCACAATGTCCAGAAATACCCTTGAACCAAGTCCCTTTATCTTGGTTTTGGGAGTCACGGTGTCTAATAATACGTCTTGGCATGATCATGTCAGCAAGCCAGAGGCTAGGTTTTCTGTGGAAAGCTAAAAAGTTTTTTACTCCTGTTCAACCGTTGACGACGTACAGTGCAACAGAAGTAGCTTGGCGGGCGAGAGATCACAAAATCTGCGCACAACGAAAACATTCGAATAACGATCCGATCGGCGACGACGAAATTTTCAGTAATCGTGAGTCTCAAGTACAATCGGAGAAAGAAGTTTACGAATGTGAATTATATTCAGCCGAATATTTGTTATTTTAGAGGCTAGTCGCCCGCCACTGTTGCACAGTGCAAGGTTTAAATCCGACCTCTACTGGAGTATCGCTCGCACATTTGGGGTTCAGCACCAAGGCATTCTCTTCGTCTTCTAGATACCATTCAGAAACAGGTCATTCGGTTGATAAATAGCTCAACTCTCACAGATACCCTTCACCCACTAGAACATAAAAGAAGAGTTGCAGACCAGACATTACTCTACAGATATTTCCATGGCAGATGCTCCAGAGAAATAAAAACTCTCATACCACCTCTTGCTAGTCCCCCATCGGGCGCCTCCCCAGGTGGCGGATAGGGGAACGCCTCTCAGATATGAGTGGTATCGGGGAAATCAAATACCCGAGGCGGACCAAAACTAGCACTGGTGAAAGGCAGCAGTTTCATCAAAATCGGGCTATGGCGTAAGAACGGTATAGTACCGAACACCTGAAGGCGACAAGCAACAGTTCGGCGAACTCGGCTTCTGCACTGCGGTATAGAAAAGGAACGGAACCCTTACTGTACTATTAACTTCCAAAACATCCTAATGGCTGACGAAAATCAAAACATGGCCCTCAGTCCGGGGCGCCTCTTAAGAGAGGAGAGGGTGCTAAGAATCCCCCCGTCGTCGACTGTTAGAAACTATGGAAGTGATCAAAGAATAAAAATATTCAACTCTAAAATACGAATTGCGACCTGGAACGTGCGTAGTCTATATATGGCAGGCAAACTGGCAAATGTCGAAGCCGAGATGCGCAGATTAAGGATTGATATCCTGGGAATGAGCGAAGTCAGATGGCCTGGATCAGGTAAACAAACAACTAGTAACAATGTCATATACTACTCAGGAGGAACAGACACGTCTCATCAATACGGAACTGCCATACTTGTCAGCAAGGACATAGATAAATCGGTTATGGAGTTCATACCTTTCAATGATCGGGCTATGCTGTTGAAATTACAAACTACACACCGAACACTGAACGTAATACAAATATATGCCCCAACAAACGACAAAAGTGACGCAGAAGTTGAGGACTTCTACTCAACATTGGAAGAGGCGATGAAACTCACGAAGAAGGGTGAAATAAATATGGTCATAGGAGATTTTAACGCGAAGATCGGTTCAGGAAGTGAAAATGATATTGTGGGACAGTATGGCCTGGGCATACGAAATACCAGAGGAGACAGACTTGTCCAGTTCTGTGCGGAATCGGACCTCCTTATTGCTAATACATTCTTCAAACAACATCCTAGAAGACTATACACTTGGAAATCTCCTGCTGACAACAAAGATCGTATCACGAGGAATCAAATCGATTTTATACTTGTTGGACAAAACTTGAAGAAATATGTGCAAACGGTGAAAACATACCCTGGCGCAGACATTAATAGCGACCACAATCCTGTCGTTATGGATTTCCACATGAAACGGCTCAAGAAGGTCGGTAGGACGCAACCAATCCCTAGAATCAACACCAGAAAACTGCGGATACCAAATACACGCACTCAAATAAGTTCCAAGATCGAATGCGAAATGACAAAAATCCAAAATCAAGAACAATTAGATATAGAGGAAACCTGGAACATGATAAAAACATCCATAACTCAGATTCAGGACAATGACATTGGCTATCCTGTGAATAGTTCGAAAAAAGAATGGATGACTCCTGAAATCTTGGAACTCATGAATGAGAGGAGAACCCATAAGGCAAATCCAACATTATATGCTGAATTGAATAAAAGGATTAGAAGAAAGTGTAGAGATGCAAAGGAACAATGGATGTCCAAAAAATGCAGTGAAATCGAGACGCTTCAGGAAAAATATGACACTTTCAACCTACACAAGAAGGTAAAAGAAATAGCAAACCGTAATAAGAAACGTCCCACAGCTATCTTACGGGACCAAAATAATGACATCATCTTGGGGGTGGAGAATAAACTCCAAAGATGGAAAGAATACGTGGATGAATTATTCAATGACAGTAGACCGTATACTCCACCAGCGGCAGATGAACTTATGAACGAAATAGGCCTTGAAATCACAAAAGATAAAATAATTCACGCAGTAAAATCTCAAAAAGACGGTAAAGCAACTGGTCCAGACAATATTAATGCCGAAGTTATAAAACTTATAGTCGATCAGGATGGAAAGGGTTTGCAGCTACTGGTGTCATTATTTAATACAATCCACCGTACGGGGAATATCCCAGCAGATTGGCTACGCTCGACATTTATTACCCTTCCGAAGAAAATCCACGCCTCGAATTGTGACGAATACCGCATGATAAGCCTGATGTCCCATGTTCTGAAAATATTCCTCAGAATAATTCACACCAGAATTTACAAAAAATGCGAATACCAACTAGACGAAACTCAGTTTGGATTCCGCAGTGGCCTGGGTACACGTGAGGCACTGTTCGGATTGAATGTGCTCACTCAGCGATGTAGAGACATGAATGTTAATGTAATCGCTTGTTTTATAGATTATAGAAAAGCCTTTGACTGCATCAATCATCAAAAACTAATAGAAATCCTCAAAACAACTGGTATAGATACAGAAGAAATCCGATTAATTACAAATCTCTACTGGGAACAAAACGCAGTAATTGGAATTGAGGGAACATATTCAGATGCAATCAAGATTAAGAGAGGTGTAAGACAGGTTATCACCGCTCTTATTCAACATCTACTCAGAAGCTATCTTCAGAGAAGCTCTGGAGGGGATTGAATGTGGAGTTAAGGTTAACGGGAGATTGATTAATAATATCAGATATGCCGACGACACAGTTGTGCTGGCCGAGAATGAGCAGGACCTTCAGAGACTATTGAATCAAATAGTCCGACATAGTGAACACTATGGTCTCCTCATAAACACCACAAAAACTAAGATTATGGCATTCACCAAAAAACCTGTTCAGGCACATCTGGTTATTGGCGGTGATCTGGTGGAACAAGTATCTACATACAAGTATCTGGGGAGTATAGTGAATGATCAATGCGACCCGAAGAGAGAAGTTAGAAGCCGCATCGAACAGGCTAGAAAGACATTTATAAGTATGAGACAATTTTTCGTAAGGTCAGATCTGAGTCTAGTGCTCCGGGTGCGCATGGTCAGGTGTTACATTTTCTCGGTTCTCCTGTACGGATGCGAGAGTTGGACTCTCGACACATCATTAGAAAAGAAAATAGACGCCTTTGAAATGTATATCTACCGCCGCATATTAAGAATATCATGGGTCCAAAGAGTTACAAATGTAGAAGTTCTTAATCGAATGAGTAAACAAAAAGAACTCATGCTTAACATCAAGGAAAGAAAAACACGCTATATAGGACACATAATGAGGGGTGAAAAAATACGAACTCCTTCGACTGATTATAGAAGGTAAAATCCAGGGCAAGAGATCTATCGGCAGGCGCCAGAATTCCTGGCTAAAAGACATTCGTAGATGGTTTGATTGTTCATCGATCGTTATATTCCGCATGGCTGTATCTAGAACGACGTTAGCTATTTGGATCGCCAACCTTCGAAAGGAGACGCCGTCATAAGAAGAAGATACCACCACTGGCCACATTCGGCCGGAGAACTCGGCACGCTGATTAGTCTTACCCATTTACTCTCAAGATTGACACTACAAAGACCAATCTCAAAAAAAAATTAATTCCGCCGTAAACCGATACGGTCAAAAGTAATATTCCTCTGATCGCAAATGGCGAAGGTATTCAGAAGTATTGTTTCGACCGTCGATAGTGACGAGTCATTCATTCATTTACTTTTTCCACGGCTTGTATTTCTTCGACCGTCGATAGTGGCGAGTCTTTTGTTTCGTTATTGTCCACGGCTTTTAATTAATATCATCGCTTGTAACAGTCGGAAAAAGTGCATTGTGGTATTAAAGATAAAAATAGCTATATTTTGTTTTTAATAAAACGTTAAAAAACCAGCTGAATTGTGATTATTTTCAGTCCGCTTATATCGAATTTGAGTATTCATCCCTCACGTTTAAAAAAGAGGAATTAAATATGCCCCCATTCTTACACTTAATAAATTTTTCCAAAGATAATTAACGTTAAAATTAAGCAAAACAATTAAATTTTACGAGGAAAAAGATATTTTGGGGAAAATTCATTTTGAATTTAAGGTTCGTATTATTTTCATTGTCAATATTGAAACAAAACTTTGCTTCACTAATTTACAACCGGTTTTATTGTTTGAAGAGGAAGGAACAAGTAGAATGTTTCGAATATGAAAGAAAGTTTTTAACAATCTACCTAAATTATTAATTAGCTTTTTTTTTATTAAAATTTAAAATCGTAATTAAAAACATCTCCCTGGAACCGCAATTATTTTTCGGTAAGTAGTCGGTGAAATTATTATTTTACTTTTTCATTTACTGCGCAAAAATAAATGTTAGGTTTTCGTACAGAAAAATCCTTTTTAAGGATCATTTTTTATGCAGTCAAGTTCTATTTGATTAAAAATAATTAAAACAGAGCGTAGATAAACTCGCTAGATAACACAGATAAAAACTTTTTTATTTAAATTACTTTAATAATACGACTACCAACATTTTAAAAACACCTTAATTCATCCGAACAGATTTTAAAACTCGAAGTAATCGAGCATTGTTACCATAAATTATATTTTAAAAATAAAGCATGGAAGGTTCCAGCTACCGCATAAAACTTTCAACTCCAACATCGTTTAATTGTGCTCGAGACCCCTGAAGATACAATTGACTTCAAAACGTCGATTGCTTATCTCAAAAAGACGCAGTCGAAAAGCGGAAGTCGCTTGTATACACTGGCTTTAAAGGTCTTTGTTTTGATAATGAATTTAAGTACCTAACTATTTGGAGGGTACGTACACAAACTTAGGAAAATCGAAGGAAAATTCCAAACGGGAATAAAAAGTGAAAAAAAATCTATTCAATGAAATGTAAGGCTGTGCGCACGTATCAATATAATTGATAAATAAAACAAAACTTGTACGAGGATAGTTTAAAAATTGTTGACCCTAACATAGTCGGCGTTGAATGATAAATGCAAATAAAGTGTCAGGCAAAAGCTTATTATATAGTGTGTGTCAATTAACATCAGCGCATTAGTTCGTATATATTAATTTTTTTTGTTGGGGTGTGCGTGATTTTATAAAAATGGTCCAAATTAAGATAAGAGGTGCGATAAAGTACCTTTGTAAAAAGGGGTTATCACCGCAAGAAATTTATAAGGACATGGTAGAAATATTGGGAGACTGTCCTTTCGTACCAGGTAATCAAGAACTGGTCACGAGATATCAAATTGGAAAGAGAGTCCTGTTAACATGTACCAGGTGCAGGAGCCCCCAAAACTGTGATGACCAAAGAAAATGTGATTTTAGTCCATGACGTGGTATTAAATGTAGCAGAGACATAAGGTTTTTTGTTGGAAGCATTGAAAAATTTTTACATCAGGAACTAGGGTCTCAAAAATCTTTTTGCACGTTGTGTTACACGAATGCTGACGGCAGACCAGAAGCGTGTTCGCCAGGTTGCAGCGGAGACAAATTTGGAGATCATTAACAGGAATCCCGATGAATCTAAGCGATAATTTCTTTCGGTCGACGAAACATGGGTTCATCACTTTGATCCAGAACCCAAAAAATAAAGCATGGAATGGCGGCATAATTATTTTTTATTTTGTATTTATTTAAAAAGATCAAAAAACCTGAATGACTGGGAGAACGATTTGTGTAGATTTTATTTCTTTTGGTAGAACTGTTTATCTGTTCATCTGACACTCTACACTCTGTTCATCTGACACTCTACTCATAAATGCTGGTGTTCCGCAAGGATCCATTCTAGCACCAACACTATTTTTACTTCACATCAACGACCTATTGAAAGCAACTTCATATCCCGTACACAGCTTTGCCGATGATAGTACCCTCCATACCGCATTCTCTTCCAGGGCCCCTATATCAGCCCGTGAAACCAGAAATGAACGAGGAAGAAATGTTAACAATATAAATATGGACTTAGCAACAATTCTCGAATGGGGATCCAATAACTTGGTAGAATTCAATGCAAACAAAACACAAGCATGTATTTTCTCTAGAAAAGCCGATCTCACTGTGCCTAACATAACTTTGTCAGGAGTAACCATACCACTGAAGTCATCCATATCGATGCTTGGTATTACTATCAGCAATAACCTTTCCTGAGAAAATCACGTGAGGTCCATTGCCAAAAGTGCATCCCAAAAACTTGGTTTTTTGTTTCGTGCCAAGAGCTATTTCACCTCCAGTCAGCTGCTTATGATCTATAAGGCACAGATCCGACCTGTACTGGAGTACTGTTCCCTAATTGGAGTGCAGCACCTAAACATATCCTGAAGCTACTGGATTCTGTCCAAAAAAGGGCAATTCGTCTCGTCGGTGATGCCTCGCTTACAAACTCGCTCACTTGTCTGGAACACCGTAGAAAAGTTGGCGATTTGTCTCTATTTTATAGATATTTTCATGGGCGATGCTCTTCTGAAATATCCACAATCGTTCCTCCATTGGCAGTCTCTTCGAGATTAACCCGTCAAGTTCAGTCTTCACACCCCTTCGTGGTCACTTTGGAGACCTGCAGAAACTCACTTTCCAAAGACTCATTCATCCAACGAATTGCGAGGCTTTGGAACTCATTGCCTAGGGACGTGTTCCCCGAGGCATACAACCTCCAGAAATTTAAGAAGAACACCAACTCCTACCTTCTTTCCCTTGGTTCCCACGATGTTCTCTGAACATTACAGGATATCCCTTTTCGTGGGAACCAGAACATAAAAAAAAAAAAAAAAAAAAAAACACAAATATGTCTTCCTTACGTACCTTGTATGTACCTATTTATCTTTAAGCGGCCTTTATTTTTATTTATATCGTATCACTGTATTACATATTTTTCTGTAAATAGATTTATTTGTTTGCAATAAAATTTAAATACATAAAAAATAAATTAAAAATAAAAATATTTCCAGAAATTGATATTAACTCTTCATAAAACGACCCATGCAAACTTGAACGACGTATTAAACAGACTGAAAGAAAAGAGACGTCACAGGTAATTAAATAAAGAAAAAAAATTAAAAATTCAACTAAGAATCAACAAAAATTTTAATTTGGTTTCATACGAAAACACAAGTTGATGCTAAGTCGATCTCAAAAACTGGAATTATTTACCTTCACTATTCATTTTACAAGTTTTTCTTCGACTTTGCTAGTTACAGTAAATGTCTAGAAGCGGAAAAAAATCAATTTATTAATGCTTATAAATTAATCATGAAAAAAAGAAAAAAGTTAATGAAATAAGTAAAGTTAAGTGTAATTAATTCTGCAATACGATAGTCAATACAGCCAACTGAAAAAGATTAAACATTTAGACTAAAAAGTATATGAAATCGATTCAACTGTTAATCAATGAATGAACATAAAAAGTTAACCTAACCTAACCTAACACCAACTCTAGCTGGTGAACAAAATCGAATGGGTATTGAATGTTCTATCGATTAACAATCGATTTTGCAACACCATAGTCAATGCTGTCAACTGAGAACAATCAAACATTTACATCTAACCTTACTTATTTCTTAAAATTTTTCTCTCTTTCATAAACAATTTCCGCATTTAACGACATCATAAAATATCAGATCTTAAAAATCACTTTAGTTAAGCGTCTTACCTCTTTTTTATGCGAATCGCTCACTTATTAGTGACTGTTTTTTATGTTTAAACAATTTATTAAAAAATAAATTAAAGTTTAAAAAAACCAAAAAACACGCTTTTAGAGTTAATCAAACTAAAAAGTAAAAAAATAATTCTTAACATAAGAATAAAATTACTGACGAGAAAATTGTCACTGTTCTAAAAGCGTAGGGTGCATTGTATGACATTTTTTTAAACTAACTCTTCGTTTTGGAATGAAACCCCCCTCCTGCTTTTAGAACAGTGTTATTAATTTTATCGTCAGTAATTTTATTCTTATGTTAAGAATTATTTTTTTAACTTTTTTGTTTAATTTGCTATTAAACAATCTCTGTCTGTTTTCGTTTTGATATGCCAAACAATTTTAAAATGTAGTTCGCGAATACCTTAATAAAATTTAATAAAATGATGTATTAAATGGTAAAAGTACAGAAAGAATGCATCGGCTGGGAATGGAACCCGAGCCGCCCGCGTGGCAGGCGAGCATTCTACCACACGGACAGTTAGTTACAAACATACATACAAGCAAACAAGATACAGGTCAAACTAATATGATCGCGTTAAAAACCGACTTTCCGCAAACGTTTCTAGACAATTACTCTCGGAAAAAAAAAGTAGCCAGTAAAATCTTCCATCACACCTTTCCAACATGGATCCATGAAAAAAAGATCAACTGTAACCAATCTCACAGATACCCTTCACCCTCGAGTGGGGAACTAAGAATCTTGTCCAGTTCAACGCCCAGAAAACACAAAGCGCCACGTTTTCCAAGAAAGTAAATTCCTCAAATCATTTCACCACAATGTCCAGAAATACCCTTGAACCAAGTCCCTTTATCTTGGTTTTGGGAGTCACGGTGTCTAATAATACGTCTTGGCATGATCATGTCAGCAAGCCAGAGGCTAGGTTTTCTGTGGAAAGCTAAAAAGTTTTTTACTCCTGTTCAACCGTTGACGACGTACAGTGCAACAGAAGTAGCTTGGCGGGCGAGAGATCACAAAATCTGCGCACAACGAAAACATTCGAATAACGATCCGATCGGCGACGACGAAATTTTCAGTAATCGTGAGTCTCAAGTACAATCGGAGAAAGAAGTTTACGAATGTGAATTATATTCAGCCGAATATTTGTTATTTTGGAGGCTAGTCGCCCGCCAAGCTATTTCTGTTGCACTGTGCAAGGCTTAAATCCGACCTCTACTGGAGTATTGCTCGCACATTTGGGGTTCAGCACCAAGGCATTCTCTTCGTCTTCTAGATTCCATTCAGAAACAGGTCATTCGGTTGATAAATAGCTCAACTCTCACAGATACCCTTCACCCACTAGAACATAGAAGAAGAGTTGCAGACCAGTCATTGCTCTACAGATATTTCCATGACAGATGCTCCAGAGAAATAAAAACTCTTGTACCACCATTGGCCACATTCGGCCAAAGAACTCGGCACGCTGATCAGTCTCACCCATTTACTCTCAAGATTGACACTACAAGGACCAATCTTCATCAAGAATCCTTCTTTTACAGGGCTGCTACGGAATGGAATAAGCTTCCAAAATCAGTTTTTCCAGAGAACTATGACCTGCAACTTTTTAAAAAGCGTGTCCACAATCATCTCCTTTCTATAATCCCTTCCCCTTCTAATAGTCGCAGTGCGGGCCGTCCGCGGCCCACACGATAGGTCTACCCTTTTTGCGACTATTTTCATAAAAAAAAAAACTTGTTTGACACAGTACATATCTAAGACGATGGATCGTGCAGGTCAAGTAGATGTTATATAGACGGATTTTAAAAAAGTTTTTGACCGTATATCATTACCGGTTGTTACATAAGCTTAAGTTTATCGGTTTTTCAAACTCTCTTATAACGGTAACAAGTTCTAATTTATTTAATTGCACTCAGTTTGAGGAATGTGAAGGAGCTAAATCAACTACTTATGTTTCGACCTCTGTGGTTCCCCAAGGCTCAAATCTGGGACCATTACTTTTTTTAATTTTTATTAACGATATTTCCTTCATTATCTTAGTCCCACACTTGATTTTCGCCGATGATTTGTAATTTTTTACAAAATGCCCTCTCCTATGTTCAAGGTTGGTGCCACGAAAATAATCTTGAGTTAAACATGTTAAAGCACATTTTACAGTGCAACAGAAGTAGCTTGGCGGGCGAGAGATCACAAAATCTGCGCACAGCGAAAACATTTGAATAACGATCCGATCGGCAACGACGAAATTTTCAGTAATCGTAAGTCTCAAGTACAATCGGAGAAAGATGTTTACGAATGTGAAGTATATTTAGCCGAATATTTGTTATTTTAGAGGCTAGTCGCCCGCCAAGCTACTTCTGTTGCACTGTACTTAACACAACCCAAAACAAACATGTTAGTTAGGTCTCCACATTATAAAATGTCAAGTTTATTTAATAATATTTTAAATCTATGTGATATACTCAACAACAGTATTGATTCTATTTTAAATATTTATAATGAGTCATTTTCAAATTTACAATTAACTTTTCCTATTTTATGTTTAGTTTAGTAATGTTTGATGTTATGTTTATTATTTATATACTTAATGTCTTATTATTTTAGTATCTTTGTTGTTACTGTTTCCATCTTTTCATATTTTAATTTTTTCTGTAATTTGGTGTTAATCCGTTAAGAATAAATAAATAAATAAATACTCTAGTTACTAAATAAACAACTTACAAACAGCTATAGACTTCTTAAAG
The DNA here is from genome assembly GCA_950111635.1 of Agelastica alni. Classification (NCBI taxonomy): domain Eukaryota; kingdom Metazoa; phylum Arthropoda; class Insecta; order Coleoptera; family Chrysomelidae; genus Agelastica; species Agelastica alni. The sequence goes on from OX467712.1 coordinate 14,062,444, forward strand.
ATAAATGATGCCTCTTCTTTATATCAGACTGAAAAAACAATATTACTGCCTGAACTCCGTTAGATTTTACTAGTATTCTAGAAAATTGCTTCCATAGCGAACCTTAAAATTAAAAAAAAATGTAGCTACTGACACTAAACTCCATTATAAGTAAAAAATACAACCCTTATTCATGGCTTCTTTTGTCGTTTTTATGAAGCAGTTAAATGAATAACCCCTATTTGTTACAGGCCCTTTTGGATAATAAAAGTTCGGCGAGTGAGTTCCAATGTTAACAACATTTTTTGGTAATTTTATTCAGTACGCAGCAGAAAAGGGCGCGTCTCAAAGGTACTATAATGGAGAATTTATGAGGTAAAAAGATTATTCCTTTGATGGCAAAAAAAATTATGTTAAGAAAAAAGATTAATTTTATATAGCGTTAGTTATATAGCGTTAGCGTTAGCGTTATTAGGGTTATCTTATTTGGTTAAAACCCGACAAGCTACCGGTTAATCCCAATCGAGACATTTGGGTAGTTCATGGTCTTTGAAAAAAAAGGTGGAAAAAAATTGAGCGGCCGTATTCAATTTTCCGCTCGACACAAAAACATTTTGGTGTAGTATTTCCCCAAAGAAAAATTAACCAAAAACAAAAAAGTTCGTAGAAAAGTAACAAAACTACCCTGTGTCAAACTTACAAACATGGCTAGGCCTTATTTCTTTATACTTGATACGGTTCTTACACTCGCCTTTCGCTTCTTCCACTTCCATCAGCGCTCGCGTAAAGGCTCGTCGGTTGTCGGTACTCTTGACATCGCCTTCCTTCAAAACAATTTCGATCATATAAACTAACAAAAAAAAACTTTATTTTATCTTGTACAGTAAAATTTTAATATTACAATAAATAATTAGGTTAGGTTAGGTATCATGTGAGTGGGGTGTGGTCGCCCCTCCACCGCAACCCTTAGTAGGTCTATTGTGGCTCACCCCTAGAGGCTACAGTTCACCGCACAATCCAGCCCTTCCTACGAAGTTCATGGTTGTATAGGGTGAGATTTTTCGAAAAACGGGAGGTTCTAGGTTAGTGTAACCAAATATGTTGAATATTATTCTTCCCAGGCCGGGGTATGAACATGGTATATATTCAGCAGTTTCGCCTTCCACGCAGCAAAACCGAAAGTCCGTTTGTTGGTTCAGACCTATCTTTCTGAGGGGGTATCTTAGACGACAGTGTCCTGTAAGCAGTTCCGTTAAAATACGCAGGTCATTTCTGCTCCATTCTAGGATCTGCTTAGTTGTGTTTCTCGAGGGTTTAGGTAGAAACGCCTTCGAGTGGGTTAACCCTGGTATATCGGACCAGTACGTGAGTATTTTCCTCTCCGCCCAGTCCAAAATAATTGTTTTGGCGGCACTTGTGGTGACTCCAAAAACCGGTTCTGGTCCAGTGAACGCAGATTCGGCCCCCTGTTTTGCAAGGGTGTAGACTTTTTCGTTTCCCTCCACCCCCTGGTGCCCAGGTACCCACAGTAAGGTTACCCTGTTGTTTGCACCAAGGTACTCTAGGGATTCGATGCAATTCCATACAAGTTTAGAATTTATCTTGTTGGAGCTTAGTGCTTTTAAAGCAGCCTGGCTGTCTGATATTATACTTATGTTTTTGTTTGCTAGAAGTCTGTTGGTCAACTCTCTTGTACACAATTCAATAGCAAAGACTTCAGCCTGAAACATTGTAGCATACCTGCCAAGACTGGTAGATATTTCAATCCATAGTTTCCTGCTGAAAACACCGGCCCTAACTCCATCAGGCGTTTTTGAGCCATCTGTGGAAATAACGTATTCAGTCTCTGGGAAGAGGATTTCTCCCCTCACCCATTAGTCTCTCTTCGGAAAGAGGACTTTAAACAACTTTCTACGTGTATTTTTATGGCTAGCAAGTCAGGAATCATCCCGAGAATTTGGTAGTTTTTTGTTTCACTCAGTATCCCGTAGTGATCCCCGAGTTGCTCTCCATTGATTTGCCTTTCCAAAGACAGGAATCTGTAGGAGACTATCCTGGCCTCCCTCTCTAAGATTATATCTAGGGGAGGAAGATGTAGGAGGTGTTTCATCGCTGCCGTTGGTGTGCTGGACATAGCTCCAGTTATGGCCAGATATGCCAGCCGCTAAAGGCCAGCAAGCTTTGCTCTAGCTGTCTGTTTTAACCCATTGGTCCACCAGACTACTGAGCCATACGTGACCATAGATATTATCATTGTTTGATAAATCCAGTCAATCTGTTTGAGACATACTCTTTTGAGATTCCAGAGAGAAAACCTGGCTTTGTTTATTGTTTTTTCCAAGTGTGCGTTCCAAGTGAGTCTTTTATCCAGAACTACACCCAGGTATTTCACTTCCGCCGCAAATGGAATGCTCTCTCCGTATAGGACAGGTTGCCAAAGCTTATCTTGCTTTTTCTTTTTTGCAAAAGGAATAATTACAGTTTACGTGGGTTGACAGATATATGTTCCCTCTCAAACCATTTGTATACTGTGTTGAGGGCTTCTTGGAGGACGTTTGAGATCGTCGCATCAAATTTCCCTCTAATTATTATCACCAGATCATCCACATAGCAGAGAGTCGACTAGGAGTGACCACATTAGAGGGGAAAGTACCCCACCTTGTGGACACCCCTTCGCCTCCCTGAACCTAACCGACTCTCCATGCAGAGATGATATTATATATCGGTTTTCAATCATGCCTTTGATCCAGTTACAGATTTGACTGTCGAATCCTCTATCCTTAATTGATGTATATAGTGATTTTAGTAGGGTTTTATTAAGCGCTCCTTCTGTATCTAGAAAAGCTTCCAGCGCAATTTCCTTATGACCAAGGAAATGGCTAATCTTTCCTACAAGATTGTTTAGTGCTAAATCCGATTTGCCTGTTTGGTAGGCATATTGATAGGGGTTTAAGGGATGTTTCCTAAGATTTCCCTCTTTGATATGTCTATCAATAATTATTTTCAGAGTTTTCATTAAGAAGGAGGTGAGGCTGATCGGCCGTAAGAATTTAGGTAGGGAATGGTTTACCGTACCCGTTTTACGTATATATACAACTCTCGCCATTGATCAGCCCAGCGGAATATAACTCCACGCTAGACTTAATAGTTTAACCAGAAGAGGTAGTAAAATTTCGCTGCCCTTCTGAATAAGGGCAGTGAAAACACCACCTGGAGACGTGTATCGGAAAAGCCCCTTACTAAGTAAGAAGTCTTGGTAACTGGTGCTGTATATGATACTACTGGATACAGCGGGAGTAAGTTGGTTGACCTCAAGTTATGTCCATTTAAATATCTCCAAATAATTCTTTGATTGGTTACTAAGTTAAAAAAAAATTATACCTGAAGATATAATCGGACCAATAATACCTATCACTTCATTTGTCAGTTTGTAGCTGAATTCCTTCATCTATAATAACACCTAAAAAAAATGTTGTGACCTGATGGTGGTTTTTAAGCCAAAACTAGTTTCCAGACAACACGCACATTTTAACCCCCATACAATTTTATCCAAGTAAGTAATTCAATATTCATTTATTTAGTGAATTTAACTTACAATACTACTTACCAGTCGGAGCTTGCATGTTTGTCTTTCTCCATTTATGTTTATTTATTCCTTCGTAAAGCTTATGTAATCTTCTTGTTTTCATTGATAAAAGCAAATAGCATACTCTCTTCTTCAAGATTACGGTGTAAGTATCTTTTCCTTCGGTAAATTTTATTGTACACTTTACGATGTTGTTGTGCATTTTTTAGGAATAAATTTTAGTATCTTGGAAAATTTCCAAAGTAACATGCTTTATTTTTACTAGACATTTTCTTCATAAAAATCCTAATGTGTTTTTGTTATTTTATATCAAAAATATTTAAGCAGATAAAGTTGAGAAAAACATTTTTAAAAATTGTTTATTTTAAAGAACAAAACATTTTCTTTATTAATCCAAATATTTAATGACTTTTATTGACGGAAAAAGAATTCAGACACATAAAATAAAGTTCCTGAGTATACCTTATTTCCCAGAATACCAGCCCATACATTGATCTTCGCTGGAAACCGAGTATTATCCTGTCGAAACACGTGAAGATTTTCGTCTTTCCAGTAACTACAATTATGTTTGTTAACAAATTCATTTAACTAAAACGTTGATTTATCACTGAAACAAATATTTTTAATCAAATTTGTGTTTTCTTGTATTTTTTGGGACATTGTTTTACAAAATTCAATTCTACGGTCATAGTCTTCACTAAGCTGATGATAAATTTGTATTTTATAAGGAAAAAACGTATGCAATTTTAATACTTTGGAACCAACAGAAATATTTGTAAGTTTTGATACTTTTGGAATGGAAAAGTTAGTATGATCTATAGCAAAAGGACCCAGTACTTCAATTTGTGCAGCTTCGTCGAGAATTTTTTTTATTACAAACGGATCCTGTTTCTTCAAAATTCTGTACTAACTCTATGTTGGCCTATATTTCTATCAGGATGCCTTTCATTAAAAACTAGAGCTATTCCTCGAGTGCCTTTGTTTTGATGACTGTAAATAAATATTATTCCTTTTCGTTTTTGCAAAGAATACATCATTTTAAAATAACTCAAGATGCTACAGCTACAAATAATGGCTAATTTAACTTCACGAATACCTAACTAAGTATACTATTAATATTTTTGAAGTGATAACTTCTTATGTCACGCTGTGAATTTTTTTTGTAATGGGTAAAAAATGTTAAACTCGCGTCAGGACACGTGGCCTGATCGAAAATTCGTAAGACGGATGTATTTCACTGGAGCAATATAAAATGCGACTTTTCTTGACTGGTAACTTGGCAACCTTATTCAACAAACTGACAAATTTAAGTACATTTTTTATGTCATTTTGACAAATTAATTTAGTAGCTAAATTCAAAATTTAAGTGCTTTTCATTAGTTTATTGATTAAGTTCTGCTTTTGCTGCATTAAAATGGTCCAAGGAGAGGTGTCGTTTTAAGCAGATGTTATGGACACCATAGCGTGTCTTAATGACTCTAATGGTTCTCCCCCCGACAAAATTTTAGATCAAATAATTTATCAGTGCAAGAAGCCGTTAAAAAATGCATCAATTTGTGTTAAAAAAGCATTAAAAACTGGACTGAAAGCTGGTTTGATCAAAGAGAACGGGGGAAGGTTTAAATTAGGTTTTGGTTTGCCGATAACGGAGGCTCGAAGACGAAGAAAAAATAGAAGCCGTAGACAACGTAGCCAAAAGCGACAAAACCGAAAACGAGGTAGCCGAAAACGAAAAAGTCGAGGTAGGAAGAAAAGCGCCATATTGAAAGAAGATCAAACAAAAAGCTGAAGAAAGAAATCGAAAACATTCAAATCTGGTACTGATGTTTAATATATTATTTATAATAAAGCGTTAATAAAAATAACGCATTATTCATAAACTATGGAAATCTGGAGACAATATTTTTCAGATTAAAAATAATATTTTCACGCGCGTTAATACTTAAGTTTTCACTTCTGACGGCACTCCCAGAGTGCAACCCGTAGAAATTTTTTAAAACAAAGAAACGTTAGCGATTCTCCAAAATTACCTCCACAATTAGGGCTATTGGTAAGCCCCAGGTTGTGCATGCGATATCTAAGGGTAACATGAGCGGTCAGTATGTGTACTGCTTATCTGGCATTCCAACTACTCAGTGACGTATGCTTCTGGATAGGCCCTCTCGAGAAGATTCCCCTAAGAGCGCCCTTGCCTGTCTGCACTTGTCCCTGGTTTATCTTTTTCAGTACATTTACTTTACCCTTTTATAAAATATTTTGTTTTAAATTAAGCATTTTTTTATTTGAAATAATGTAAATTGTAAATTAGGTACATTCACGAAGGGCAAGTAACTTAATAAAATCTCTGAAAGTGAACAATGTCTTTGACTAAAAAATCCTAAAGTAGTTTCCAACCCCACTTATTTTCATTCTTACGAAAAAGGGATTTCTGTCAGCCTAATGATTTTTTATTCATCCATATTTTTTATTTTGTCTGTTCGTTGTCATTATCTTTACCCTCTTTGAAATCTTATCTCTTTCTCATTTACCATTTGTTGTCTGTATATACAAAATAAACAGCTGCAACTAATAAATGAAATTGTGAACCTAAAATTCCAGGTTTCGTGTCTTCTTCGAAATAAAGAGATATCGTCGGCAAAACTACAGAGACGTATCTGAAAAATTCTTGTTTTGAGATAGCAATGATTAACAGTTCGATGCAGTACTTATCGCGAACTCTGAGGACAATCTATAGAGACTGCTTCACACCTTTAACCAAGAGCCAAAAAATTAAACATGATAATAACCATCAATCTCAGGCTATGGTGATGTTGAGACGGAGGTGAGTGAACAGACAACGAAGGCAACAAGAATAGCAGGATGCCTAAATGACACAATATGGCGAAATAAAAACATTAAAATAGAAACCAAATCAAGAATTTACAAGGCAATAGTAAGACCCACTATGACATACGGAATGGAACAAGTTTCCTAAATCAGTTTTTCCAGAGAACTATGACCTGCAACTTTTCAAAAAGCGGGCCCAAAATCATTTCCTTTCTATAATTCCTTCCCCTTCTAATAGTCGCAGTGCGGACCGTCCGCGGCCCACACGATAGGTCTACCCTTTTTGCGACTATTTTCAGAAAAAAAAAATCAAAAACAGAGTCAGATATTTTTAATACTTAAAAAATTTCAGTAGAATAAAATTTACCAGACGCTTTGTTTGTGCTGACACGAATATTTCTGAAAGAAAGATTCGAGAAAATTTTTTCTTATTATTGAAAGAAGAAAAAAATGGCACTCTTGCAAAGTAACAGTTTTAACTCTTTTGTGTCGAATTTTAACATGTAATCCATTATCCCAGACCCTGAAGGAGAAAAAGTTTTAATTGGATTCGAAAGTAGGTCGACTTCGTTAAGTTTATGATTTTAAAATCATTTTTAAAGACCGTATTTTAATGATTATTAAAGATGTTAAAAGTTTCGTGATTTTTTATGAAAATAAACACATAAAATTGGGTATTTTCTATAAACAAACTATTTATTTTTTTTTATGTTTTATTAATAGTAATAATTTTACAAAAATATTTATTCTTCTTAAAAAGTTTTCAAGGTGTTAAAACTAAAGTAAAACCATCAACGTCTGTTAAAAAAAATAAATTTTACCAAACAGTCAAATACTTTTTTCGACAACCGTCCGGGAAGTACCCACCCATATCCACAATTCTTCAACCTCACATGCTTCATCTAAACTGTCAAATTTCTCGATCAATTTACTGACGAACCTTCTTCTTGCAAATTCTTAACTTTTATACGCTCTAGTACACTACTCGATTCATTCACACGATGCCGCCACCGCTTAAAGAGACCTCTTATTCGGCTCATTACTAAGAAGTGGTCTTTGTCAATATCTGCATCGTAGTATGCCCGAGTGTCCATCACTTTCTTTTTAATCTGTCATTCACAATTATGAAGACAATTATACTTCTCTAGTACCCTTTTCGTCTTGTATACAAGTGGATCCTTTTATAGTTAAACATTGTGTTTGTTACCACAAGATTCCACTCCAAACATACTTCAAGTAGACTTTCTCCATTTTTATTAACTCTGTCGTCACCGTACATTCCCAGAACACTGTCATATTCATCACGCTTTACTCCTACCCAACTATTAAAATCACCCAACATTACAATTCTTTCCTCCTGGTTACACTGAATCAGAATATTTGTTACACTATCCCAAAACTCTCGCCTCTCTTTTTGGGCATTTAAAGATTGGTTTCACTGCGCATCTTGTGGGGCATAAACCCCGAGCAAAAAGAAACGACTAAGACCAACCTTCATCCTCACCCAGAGGAGTCTTAGGCTCACACATTTAAAGTCAGTCACAAATTCATTCATTCTATCAGAGAGTATCACACCAACGCTCTAAGAACCTCTGCTGGTTTCCTGACCAGTAGGCTGTATAAGGTCCATGTGTTGTGGTTTCACATCCTTTTCGCTTGGTTTCATTTACAAAAAGAACATCAATCCGTCTTTCTTCTATCATCGTGTAAATTTTATCAATTTCATCATTCAATCCTCCCCTCACATTCAAAGTAGTAAAGTGACTATCCGCAGTCCACGTTTCGCCCTCACGGGAAGCAAGGCATAACAAGTGGCGAAATATGTCTAAAAATTAAGAAATTGTCCAAACAATGAAAAGTAATCAAAATATTGTATTGGTCCAAAAACATACATACATATAGTCACGCCTTTTTTCCGTAGGGGTAGGCAGAGACCACTTCCTTCCACTTCCGCTACGGTTCTTACAAACATCTTTTGCTTCCTCTACTTTGTGTTTACTAATTATTTTACTATTTAAATTATAGGGAGACAATAGTGAAATCATATTTTCAGAGTCCAAAAGAGTATAGAAAGCGCAAACGTCAGAGTGCAAATAAAATACCGAAAACCAATGCTCAACGCAAACAACAGTTCCGGCAGAATCAAAATAAAACGAGCGTGCATTACAGAAGTCGCATATGATACATTTGACATCTCAAATGTAGTTATTATGTTTATACCTAGAGAAGTGGCAGTTGAAGATAATTTTTCAAAGCACAGTTTATAGAATCATCAATAAGTAAAATAAATTTACAAAAAGCAGCAATAAATTATTCATGTTTACAATTAAGAATAATTGGTGAAACGTTTTATTTTCAAAATTGTTCGAGGTATATCCTCATTGTCTAAAGACAACGTTTGTCTTAATTATAACTTCCGGTACACATCACTTAAGTCTGTCTTGTAACTGCATTAAATGGTAAACAAATAATTGGTGATTTCCTGACAATAAATACTTATTTAACTTTATCAGTAAGGAAAAGGACATATCAGTTAAATAACACTTTTATTTAATGGTCTAAAAAATAATGTTATGAATTAGATCATTCGTTGTATAAGAAAAATAAATTTTTATAGAGTTCATATAATTTTTTTTTCGTTCTTAAAGCTTTACTAAAATGAAAAATTTAAAATTATTGTATACAGTTTATAAGTAATTTCAAGATGATTGATCGTCGTTATTCTTCAAATTTCCTTTAAGAACCTTAATATTTTATAGGTGTTGGAAAATATTGTATATTATTGAAAATTGTGTATTATCCCATACAATTATTACGTAGTTTTAAGAATGATTGATCGTCATTTTTTTTATATACTTTAAGAGCTTAATATTATAAAGGTGGCGCAAAATAAAGTGCATCTTTTACTTATTTATTAGATGGGAAGTTGACGCGTCTGGAATTTTCTTGTGCCTGTATAAATTCGAACTTTATTATTTTTTCAATAGGGTTTTTGGGATTGTAAGGTTAACAAGGAACTGAGAGAGTCGGTAAGAATTAACGTGTTTGGTATGTTGTGACAGTTTATGTATTGGAGGGCCTTATAAAGTGCAAAAAGTTCGGCTGAGAAGATACTCAGAGTTGCAGAGTGAGATTGGCTGTTACAATAGCTGCACTGATTACCGTTTCGCATTTAGATGCGTCTGTATATATGTTGATGGAGTCTTGGTATTCTTGCAGTATTAAGAAAAGGTTTGTTTTAAAGATGGCTCGGCTGACCTCGTGTTTATCAAACCTGCTTAAATTAGTGTTAATGGTGGGGATGTTAATGGTCCAGGAAGGTGGGTGGTCTAGATCCATTGGAAATAATTCTGGAAATTGAATGTCCAGATATTGGAGGTATGTACGTATTCTCTTATAATAAGGGTTAGGTGTATGCGGCTTGTTGTCGAAGTAGTTAGTATATTTGTTGGTGAAGGAGTTACTGAAGACAGGTTTATTTTTATTCGAGGTTATAGATGCGGCAGGTGACAGAGTTAAGGACATTCTTCGGTAATGCAGAGATGGCTCACCAGTTTCGCAATATATAATTCAACGGGAGTTGTTCTGAAAGCTCCTAGTGCAATTCGAAGGCCGTTGTTGTGCACAGTATCCAGTAATTTTAGAGTTGTTTTGGAAGCTAAGGTATAAGCAATGGAACCATAGTCTACTTTTGATCTGATTAATGTTTTGTAAAGGGTAAGTAGTGTGGTGTAATCAGATCCCCAGCATCTATTGGCCAATGTCTTCATTAGCGTTTATTACAAGCGCGGGCCGTTTGTTTGATATGTTTCTGCCAGGTAAGTTTTTCGTCAAACCACATTCCCAAGTATTTTACCGATGATTCAAATAATATAATAAGTTTTACCATATAGTTTTAATGTTGGGTAAGCATCTGGAGCTTTTTTAGAGAAGAGCATGGCGATGGTCTTTGTTGCAAAAAATTCAAAACCTGTATTCATTGTTCGAGTTGTATTAAAAAGTTTTGCTAAACAATTGACATGAGAGTGGTGTTTTTTCCTTTAATGTATACAATAAGATCATCTGCATATACCCGTGCTTTCAAGAAAGAAATTATTGTTTTAAATCGTTTGTTCAAAGATAAAACAATGCAATTATTCCCAATTTTAACTAAAGACACATTTTTAAAAAGAAATGAAACCATTTTACGCGGAATATGGTCTATTTTATAGCAGCTTAAAGTTTGTAACAAATATAAATTAATCCAAGCACAAAGTTGTATTTAAATGTAACGTTTTAAAACTTTGGCAATGTAAAGTTAATTCGTTAATGCTACCGTACTTATTAATGGCGTAACAAAACTTAGTTTAGTACTCACCAACTTTTTCACAGTGGCATTCATTACAGCTCTACAAGTTCATTTTCCCGTTCCTGTTCGTCGACTTCAGCTGAGGATATGTCATCTTCAATATTAACCATGCAAGGTTTGTCTGGTCGTAATTGACAGCGTACCTTTGTCATCGAATTAACATACCCAGCCTTATGGATATTTACAGAATTTTATGTTGGAAATAGAAATTAGAAATAAAGTGATACTTCGTATAACATTTGTTTTATTAAGATTGCAAAGAGCTTTCAGCTGTTAAGCCATCATCAGTGTATTTATAAATGCGATGTTTGTGTGAATATATACATATTTATTAAAAAAACTGATATATAATTATGAACAAAAAAAAATGTAATATGACTTTAACTAGCAACCATTTTTTTTATTTTCACAGCCCAGTACTATAAAATCGACGCTAGCTCTTCCACCGTGTGATTTGCATCTAATTTATACTTTCTGACATTACAACAATTTATAAAGACCATAAACAGTATTTTTCGGTATATTTAATCCAATAATTAGGTACGTCTGTGTTGCAACAAAATCGAAACATTTGATATATAGAAAGTTCAAAATTGAAATATATCAACATTATTAAAAGGGGCTAAAACAGAATATCGAAAATTGCAAAGAACAATTCAACACAAGATAAGATGTGCAAAGCAAAATGGTTAGAAAGACAATGTGCAGAGATCGAACAACTTGAAAAGAAATACGATACGTCCAACATGCACAAGAAAATAAAACAGACAACGGGTCTAAATAATTTCAATGTAAGCGGATAAATTCAAGATAGCAAAGGTAACATCATTGTAGACCGATCGGGGACAATAAAAATATGGAAAGAATTCATAAACCAGTTGTTTCAAGACCCAAACAGACCGGAAAATCCTCCCACTTACGAGTATCAAACACCAAATTTCTTACCAATTACAGTTGTGAAGTGGTAGTTTACCAGACGACTGGTGCAAGGCCGTTATCGTGCCGTTTTACAAGGGAAAAGGTTCGCAGCAGGACTGTAAGAACTACCGAGGTATTAGTTTACTCAGCATAGTCGGCAAACTGTATGCAAAGATATTGATCAAAAGAGTAACTAATGAAACTGAAAAGATGATATGGGATGTGCAAGCAGGATTTAGAAGAGGAAGGAGATGTATGGATCAGGTCTTTTCCTTACGAGGTATAGTCGAAAAATTCTTGGCTAGAAGTCAGAAGGTCTATTGCGCTATTATAAACTTGGAAAAGGCCTATGACAGAGTGGTGAGGAGTGAATTGTGGTCTACATTGTCTATGTATGGGGTGAGTGGTAGTTTAATACGAGCACTGAAATCACTTTACGAGGATTCCACTGCTTGTGTCAGGATAAACGGAGCTTGCACGGACTGGTTTAACATCGAAAAAGATGTGAGACAGGGATGTGTGGCTTCGCCATAGCTGTTTAACTTATACATAGACAATTGTTTAAAAGATATAAAAGAGAGTGCTTATGGATTAAAAATGAATGATTTGATCGTCAAATGCCTCCTTTACGTCGATGATCAAGTCATATTAGCGTTATCTGAAGAGAACTTGCAGGCGATGGTTAATGTTATGCATGATTTCCTGAAAATCAAAGGGATAAAAATAAATGTGAGCAAAACGAAAGTAATGATTTTTGAAAGAGAAGAAAGCATGACAAACTGTGGGGTTTCGATTGAGGGAGAAAGAGTGGAACAAGTTAATGAATTTGTGTACTTGGGTTCAAAATTTACTAGAGATGGAAAGTATGACAGTGACATTGAGCGAAGGGTGTTGGCAGGAAAACAAATGAATGAGGCACTGCATGATTAGCCAGAAAGTGTCAAAAAAGGCACGTCTGGCGGTGCATAGAGGTGCGTTGGTTCCTACACTTATGTATGGTAGTGAATGTTGGGTTTGGCAGAAGAAGCATGAAAATAGGATTAATGCTGCGGAGATGAGTAGTCTGAGAAGTATAGCCGGAGTGACTCGGTTGGATAAAGTTAAAAATAGTGAGATAAGAAAACGCTGTAGTGTAAAAGAAGATGTGGTCACAAAGATAGATAAAGGAATGCTTAGAGGGTTTGGACACGTAGAAAGGATGGATGAAGGAAGATTGACGAAACAAATTTATAAGGCAAGTGTGAATGGGCAAATCGGTAGAGGTCGACCTCGGAGAACATATCTCGATCAGATCAACATTGTTTTGAAGAAAGGCCAGGTCAAGAGTACCAACAACCGAAGAGCATGTATGAGAGCACTGATGAAAGTAGAGGAAGCAAAAGATGTGTGTACGAACCGTAGCAAGTGGAAGGAAGTGGTCTCTGCCTACCCATATGGGAAAACGGCGTGACTTTATGTATGTATGTATGTACAGTTGATGAAGTTACTCGAACAATAATACATACAATATTTATAAAAATTCAAATTAAGTACGTGATTAAGTTTTTTAAATACTTAGATACTTCAACCATAAAATTTAGTGTGTTTTTTCCGAATCAGATTTGTTGGATACAATATTTTTGAACGACTGAAATTTTTTTTTATTACATTGAATCAGCAATCAGAATACAATCCTATAAGCTAATTTGCTAACAATGGACTAGGTAAAGGTAATTAGTCCATAAAGTGTCGTGATGAGGACTCTTCCACTGAAGGGCCCTCCTGAGTTTCACTTGAGGTCGATTGGTATTTTTCTATTTAGTCTTCTGTTATCCGGTTGCTGTATAAGTGGTTGTAAGAGTGGGTTGGAATGTTCATTTAGTCTTTGGTAGTGCTTCCCGCCTCGTTCTTTGATGACCTCTTCGATGAATGATATTCCAAGATCCTTATGGATTTTGTTATTTGACACACACCATGGTGCATCTGTTATTGCTCTCAGTATCTTGGATGGGACCCTTCAAAGGATGGCAGTATTCGACTTACTGGCACATCCCCAGAGTTCTATGCCGTAAGTCTAGATTGGTTTTATTACTGCTTTGTAGATTAATATCTAGTTTTCTATAGGTAATTTAGATTTTTTTCCAAGAAACCAGTATAGTTCTCTGAATCTGATGTCGATTTGTTTCCTCTTTTTTTTAATATGTTCTTTCCACGTGAGTTTATTGTCTATATGTAATCCTAAATAACGAGTTGATGTGTCTTGAGTGATGATAGCATTATTAACGTGGACTGGAGAGCAGCAGCCTTTTTTTTAGGATGAACGTTATTTGTGTACAAATTTAGGTGTTGTTGTAGGTAGTAGAAAGCTGTGTTTGGGTTCTTATGGCTTGCAATTATTCCTGTGTCGTCAGCGAATGTGCAAGTTACTGTATTGGGTGATGTAGACAGGTTTGATGTATAAAGAAGGTAGAGTTTTGGTCCTAATACACTGCCCTGTGGGATTCCAGCTTTGATGTCAAAGAAAGTTGATATTTTATTTTTAACTCTGGTTCTGAATTGTCTCTCGTTTAGGCATAAATATATATAGATTATTGAAATTCTGAAGAAATGGATTGTTTAACTTTATAAAGTATTCCTTCGTGCCAAACCTTGTCAAAGGCTTGACTTATATCAAGAAATACTGCAGGACAGTATTTTTTGTCTTCTAATGATTGGGATATTTTATGAACTATTCGGTGGCATTGTTGTATGGTCGAATGTGACTTTTGAAACCCAAACTGATGATCTGGAATGTCCTTTAGTAATGGATTGATTTGTTTTGATAGAATTTTTTTAAATAGTTTTGAAATAGTAGAGAGGAGTCTAATTGGTCTATAAGACGTCACCTGACTCTGATTTTTACCTGGTTTTGGTACTAATATGATTTCGACAGCCTGGAATAAAAAGAGAATACCAATTACCTCTTTTTGTTATATTACTATGCTTTAAAATCGCTTTTTATAATTATAGTGATTAAACAATATTTTACATTTAATATTGTAATAAAATTTCGTTGGAATATGTAATACTTAAACAGCAATAACTTAAAAACATTTTTATTATATGACGCACACAAAAATACTTTTATCCAAATGATTGTCGCAGTGTAGCACGTAAAAAACAGATTTAAATAATTTATTAGAATGCATGCAGTATCATTTGCAACTAAATCCATTCAATGTAACGCTTATAATTGATATTTTGAATTGAAAATATTTTTTTATCGATTTTACATAAATACTGTAAAATTTGTTAGCTGAATACCAATATTTAGAGAGTTGTATGCGTTGAAAACTTTAAAAAAATGTTAATTAATAATTAAACGTTCACATGTCTAACTTGATTTTTTATTTAGGAATGAAGTTTGTATTGCTCTATATACAGTGCTTTCATTTCAAAAGCAGCCAATCCAAATAACTTTTGGTTTTGCATAAATACAAGAAAAACAAAAAACACATTTTTAATCAAGTGAAAGGTTTAGAAATGTTATTTTGCTGTATCCAAGTGGCACCCCGTTAACATTCCCCACCCTTTCTTTAAAATGTAAAATAGTAACCTCTACCTTGTGATACATCAAATAAAAACGAAAGAAAAATACAAATCAACCATATAAACAACAATTTATTCTAATGATTTATTTTTCTAATAGCAACAAATTTTGTGAAATAAGATAAGACCATAACAAAAATGACCTACGCCACTGTTGGATGGGTAGTCATTCGTAACGTTAAATTAGCCATTATTTGTAGTCGTCTTGTGTTATTTTAAAATGGTGTATTATCTGCAAGAAAGAATAAAAACAATATTTATTTACGGTCATCAAAACAAGTGCGTTTAAGAAACAGCTCGATTAAGGGCCTTAAATTAAGGGCCTGCTGATAAAAATATAGGCCACCAGACCATCAAAGAGTTAGAACGGAAATTTGAAGAGTTCTCGACGAAGCTACACAAATTAAAGTACTTGGTCATTTTGCTATAGATCCTACCTATTTCATTCCAAAAGTATCAAAACTTAAAAATATTTCTTTTGGTTCTATACAAAAAGTGTTAAATTTTTCCTTATAAAATACAAATTCATCATCAGCTTAGTGAAGACGACTATGTTCGCAGAATTGAATTTTGTGAAACAATGTCCCAAAAAATATAAAAAGACGCAAATTTGGGTGAAATATTTGTTTTAGTAATGAATAAACGTTTTATTTAGATGGTTTTGTTAACAAACATAATTGTAGGTACTGGGATGACGAAAATCCTCACTTGTTTCGACAGGATAATACTTAGTTTCCAGCGAAGATCAATGTATGGGAATTCTAGGAAATGAGATTATTGGACCACTTTTGATTGACCAAAACCTAACGTGAAAATTGTACCTTCAATTATTAGAAAATGAAATTGATCCACTAAATACTCATTCATTAGAAAGACATGTTGATAAACAGGGAAATATGGTGCTAGATGAACAGAATATATACCTTCAACATAAAGAAAAACCACACTAATCTACGCTTTGCGGACGATATAGTATTGATTTCGGACTGCCTTGGAGACATAAGCCTGATACTGTGGGGTCTACAGGAGGTGTGCGAGAGAGTTGGCCTGAATATCAACATGTTAAAAGTGGTAACATAAACATTCGTATGAACAAAATTGAACTGGAAATAAGAATCGCCCTCTTATGGGCAGCATGTGGGAGGCTAAGGCATATACTAAAGAGCGACATTTTAATAAATATAAAAAACGTATGGCTCCGAAACTTTAACCTTAACAACCACAACTGCTGAGAAGCTCAAAGTAACGCAGAGATGCTTGGTGTAACCCTAAGAGATCACATACGAAATAAGGATCTACGCAGAAGAACTGGTGTTAAGGATGTTATCATATCCATCGCTAAACTGAAGTGGAACTGGGCTGGTCATGTGGCTCGAATGCAGAATTCCATATGGACTAAAACACTACTTAAATGGAGTCCTTGTACAGACAAACGCAGCAGAGGTAGACTACCGACACGATGTACCGCCGACATAAAGAGAATTTGTAACAACTGGATCCAGACAGCTCAAAATAGAAGGTATTGGAAAACAATGGGAGAGGCCTATGTCCAACAATGGACGTAAAGAGGCTGATTGATGATGATCAATAACTAATTTATTGATATATTTTTAATTAACTAAATGATTTTCATATTAAATTTGTATTCAATTTTAGCTATCCTTTATATATTTTTTTATTAGCCAAGAAAGAATTTCTCGTTCTATTAAGCTCTCTTTGGCAAGCCAAGTGGCTTAGAAAAGTCTATCGGAGTACAACCTTTTTGTGGCTTTCAATCAAGAGTTTTGTGACTGCCGAAGGGTCCATTTTACTCGATTTATTTTTCAATAAAAATTTTCAGTTTTACTTCTCTCCCATTTTACGCTCCGCTTTTATTAAATCGAACAAAATGGAAAATTTAAAAATCTTGACCATTTGCGTGATTAAAAACAGTATAATAACTTTTAATAGTGTAATAATTTCTTTAAGAAACTCATAAAAACAAACATACAAACAATAAGGTGGATGAAATAAATTCTTTTCTTAATGTGTTAATTGATTAAAAAATCTTTCTCAAGGCTTTTTAATTTGTGTTTGTGCTGTCTGGATGTGATTTTAATATTGTTGAAGGAATAGAAATTATTCGTTTTGATATTGTTTGGTTATTATGTGATTAATCTATTTGCTCAATGTTAATTGTAAATACGTTTGCCCTGTTTCTGTTATTATTATTATTTTTTTTAAATTTAGGTGCATTGATTTCTGTGATAATTAGCACCAGAATTTGAAGAACAAAAAAGCTCATCATTTTCATCATTACAAGAGTTATATTTTATTGAAAAGGTTAGTTGATTTTAGGTATTTTAATAAATTTTGAATTTTGTTGGCGTTAGTAAAATGGCTGCGAGTTGTTCAGATATGTTAAAAATCTGGCGCATATTTCCTGTACATTCACATATGATATGTGACACTGTGGTTATTTCACCACAACGGAGGAGACATATCGGGAGGTCTTGTCCTCCTAGGAGAAAAGCGTGTGTTAATGTTGTATGCCCGAATCTTAATCTGTGAATCTTTACTCTGTCAGCCCTGGGCAGTACTTCTGGAGGTCGCCAAGGCTTACCAGAGAGTTTTATTTAATTTAGGCTGTTGTTCACTCGATTCCATTCCTGATGCCACATTTCTTTCAATAGAGATTTATAATCCCCTTTTATGTCATCTGCCCTCAAAACCATAACGTCAACTATCTTTTTCTCAGCCGTGTCACGAGCTGCTATATCCGCGTTTTCGTTGCCTATTATTCCGACAAGGCTTGGTGCCATTATTATTATTAAAATTTATAAAAAATCTCAAAACACATCAATATTTTATTATAAAAGTAGCCCCACAATAAAAAAATATCATCCCTGTGTCACGTGCCTATTTTTTCCCTTCTACGGTTCATAATAATTGTGCCTTACTCGTAAGTAGTGATGCATAAAGTACTCGGTGGTAACTCGAATATATCATTCGTTGTAGATAATGTTGCATAAATTGTAGGGGTAAGATTCGATAGTTGGTTTGCAATTACTGGATATCCCCACGAACGAGGCGATATTGAGTTGACGTTTATTCCGCGCCATTTTTCTTGATTTCCGATATAGGAGCGTCAGTCGTTTGGAGAGCATCATCGAAGTCGGAGGTCGGTAAAAGTTGTTGGGGACGGTGTGTTATTAGCACGTGTGCAGAACCTCTATGGGATTTCTTTCATATCTGGCTGTATTTGGGCCATCTTAATTGGATTTTGAAGAAAAACCATTTGATTTTCAACTTGACTATTTTGTCTTGCCTTTGTTGTGGATATTTTTGGAGTTGGTGTCCAGTTGAATAGCCGTTATCGGGATTTATTTGAGGGAAGCCATTGTTCACTAACTGGTGCCGCCCCATAATCTAACCAGCCCCCGGAGTAGTTCAGGAGTAGCACAGGAGTAGGCCACAGGAGTAGGCTACAGGAGTACATGTGAATTCGCATACCCAAAGGTTATCAGTGATTTATTTTTTTTAATATATAACGCAGTGACTCATTCTGACACCACTATTACGTTCTGTTCTAGTTTATTAGTATAGTACATTGTTGGAAACTATTTATTGCATTAGATAATATGCCAAAACTAAACTTGGATTAAAATAACCTTCTCAATAATTCTTTATGTCCAAGTAAAAATATATTTTCTTCCTACTTATTTGTAAATATCCTACAATCTTGATATTTTAAAGGACAACCATTGTAAAGATATTTTTAAATGAACTCGATTGTTTTGGCAGTGAAAATCTTTATGTAAACGGTTAACTAGTGAATCTTCTTTGCCTTTAAGTAAATGTTTGAATTAGTGTTATTAATGAGTTAATTTATATATGTCTTACTTTTTGTTGTAACTTGGTAAAGTCTGTTACTCTTACTGCTGTTCTGGTCATTTTATAAAGTTGTAAATTTTACATTTTTGGTTTGTTTTAGCAAGAAAATTTTACCATAGCTGTTAACTTTGACTATATTTGTTATGATGTTGCTATTGAACTGTGGACCTTAATTATCTATTGTGTGAGTAAAGTATCCAACATATTTTTGCTATAATTATATTTATTTGGTTTACCATAATCATAGTTGTTTATCTTGTGGCCCTGCTAGTGCCTATAAGATCTAGGGGTTTCCGGCTTATACCGTCAAGTCGGTGGCGCAGCTCACTTTTATATTTTTTCTTCTACCCTCTACGGCTGAGCTCGGGCATAATTTGCCAGTAGAGAAACCGCTAGCAGAGTACTCTTTAGAGAACGAAAATGACGTGGCACCTGCATTGAATCCCCTTCGAGTAACAGTTACAGCCCCCAACATTTTTAAATGGGAAATAGAGCTTTTAAAAAATACCTTCATTCTCCTTTGTATAAAAATGTTGTTGCTTTCAAAAAAACAATAGAAAATTGAACGTTACAAAAAATTAAATCATTTGATTGATTAAATTTTCTAAAACACATTAAAAACTTAAAGTAATACCGTTTCTCATAATTTAAAAAACAATAAAAAACATTAATCTTAATGTGGATGTTTAAAATGCCATCACTCCGGCGTTTTTTATTAAGTCTAACTCAAAATAGTATAGTCCGTCCTTAGACAGTAGTGCAGCGGTCTCAATTGGAAACAGTAATTGGACGATTGACCCTTTGACGGACAAATCCCCAAAGCATCTGTCAATTTGAGCTTCATTGTCGAAGCGTATTTTCTTAAACATTAGTAATTCGACCGAACATCTGGAGCTAGATTAGAATTCCCGATATAAGCCCTGCGAAATAGAGCCAGAGACTCGTCTGTCCCAATGGATATTTTCGTTGTCGAATTTACACGGCTGTCGGCGTCCGAGGATAATCCGGTAAAAAATATTGTGAGGATTTAAAATTAATTTGAATAAGTCCCGTTATTTCTAATAATATATTTTTGTCAAAAAACTGGACTCAAAGTAAAATAAAAGGTTTTCTGGATTGAAATGTATAAGTTTGCAAATAAAATTAATGCTGTGGAGATAAGTAGTCTGAGAAGAACAGCCGAAGTGACTCGGTTAGATAAAGTAAGACCACGCTGTGGTGTGAAAAATAAAAAAAGCAATGCTTAGTTGGTTTGGTCATGCAGATAGGATGGAGAAACAAATTTATAAGACGAGCGTAAATAGGCAAGTCGGTAGAGGTCTACTTTGGCGGATATATCTCGATCAGATCGACATTGTTTTGAAAAAAGGCCAGGTCAAGAGTACCAACAACCGACGAGCACTGATGAAAGTAGTAGAAGTGAAAGTCATCGTCATATAATTTTGATACCAAAGAAAGTAATTTTGTAAAAGAAAACTCTGTATTTACCTGTAAACATTATTAATAGCCAGACGAGCACACGGAAAAACATACATACATAGTCACGCCTTTTTCCCGTAAGGGTAGGCAGAGACCACTTTCTTCCACTTGCTACGGTTCTTACACACATTTTTTGCTTCCTCTACTTTCGTCAGTGCTCTTATACATGCTTGTCGGTTGTTGGTACTCTTGACCTGGCCTTTCTTCAAAACAATGTTAATCTGATTGAGATATTATTATTATTATTACATATTGATGAGGGCAGAGGAGCTGGCTCCTATTGTGCCCAAAAAAAATACATTCCAAAAGAAATACCCACTAGTAGTAAACAAACAAATAAGAAAAAAAAATATAGAAATTACGATTAGGCTCTAAATGTTATTAAATAAGTTACACTGATCTAGTTTATTTTTAAATATATTGACACTTGTTGCAGAGACAATTTCACTGTCTAAATCGTTCCAAATATTGAAAATTCTGTTAGGTAAAAAGTTTTGTCTCGATCTAACCGTAAAATTTTCTTTTTTTAACTTTTTTTAACTGTTCGCAGAGGTCGACCTCTACCCACATGTCCATTCACACTTATAAATTTGTTGCTTCAATCTTTTTTTATTCATCCTTTCTACGTGTCCAAACCATTTAAGCATTCCTTTATCTATCTTTGTAGCCACATCTTCTTTTACACCACAGCGTTTCCTTATCTCACTATTCTTTACTTTATCCAACCAAGTCACTCCGGCTATACTTCTCAGACTACTTATCTCCGCAGCATTAATCCTAATTTTTATGCTTTTTTGCCAAACCCAACATTCACTACCGTACATAAGTGTAGAAACCAACACTCTATGCACACCCATACGTGCTTTTTTTGACACTTTCTGGCTGTTCAATAAAGCTATGCAGTGTCCCATTCATTTCTCTTCCTACCAACACCCTTTGCTCAATGGCACTGTCATACTTTTCATCTCTCGTAAACTTTGAACCCAAGTATACATACTCATTTACTTGTTCCACTCTTTCTCCCTTAATTAGAACCTCACAGTTTGTCATGCTTTCTTCTCTTTTAAAAACCATTCCTATCGTTTTGCTTGATATCATTTTCATCCCTTTGATTTTCAGGGCATCATGCATAACATTAACCATCGCCTACAACTCCTCTTCAGATGACGCTAATATGACTTGATCATCGGCGTAAAGAAGGCATTTGACGATTCAATCATTTATTTTTAATCCATACTCACTCTCTTTTAAATCTTTTAAACAATCGTCTTTTTATGTTTAAGTTAAACAGCCAAGTTGAAGCCACACATCCCTGTTTTACACTTTTTTCGATGTTAAACCAGTCTGTGTAAGCTTCGAGGAAAAAAACAAAAGTAAAAAATTTAATTTTTACAGTATAATTTAACGGTTGTAAAAATCCCTGTCGGTTATTTTTGTTATTCGATTGTTTATGACTTATGTAATGTGTTTTAAGAGGCTTAATATTCCCCCATTTAATCGTCATCATATACGACACATGTTAAAAGTAAGGCCCTGTATAATTAATGAATATTACGATTACTCTTGGGGTCAATGAGTTCTTTGTATGTACTCAATATCAAATTACTTATTTATAGCTCACTATAACTACAAAATCTTATTCCAAGCACTGTGTTAAAAAATTACATTATTTATGATTTTCCATTACTGGTATTAACATGCTGCTTGTTACAAACATTAAAGCTTTGCATATTCGATGTCTACATTTTATGCTATAAAATCTACAGTCAATGTAGCCTGCATTATCTGTTTTTTATGTTACAATGGTTGTCGCCATAATTACATTTTGTACATAATATACATTATTTCAGTTTTAGTACTGGCGCAATATTCCTTTGCTAATAGATGAAATATGTGTCTATGTCAACAAGTTTATGCAAATTCTCGCTGCTGTGTTTTTATTAACTTTACCAACCCCTTACCTACTTTCATATTAATCCCAATAATATATCTTTCACTTTAATAATTTAAGTTGAGAGCCTATCTACTGATTGATTCCTATAAATAAGCCATTACGTTATATAATAATTATATTTTTTCGTCTTCAAGCGCCTTGTCCTCTTTGAACGTTGACAATCATCAGCGCTATCTGTACTTTGTCGTCTGCTTTTCTAAAGAGACTTGTGGTTTCACCATGCCATTGTCGTACGATATTCTTCGACGACCGGGACCTTCGATTTTTCTTTCTATTATTAGTTTGAGAAGTCTGTATTTTTCGTTTTTGAGAATATGTGTCCAAAGTAATCCAACTTTCGTTTTTTAAGTGTCAGCATGACTTCGAGATCTTTGAAAATTCTTGTAAGTACGTCCACATCGCGCACTCTGTCCATCCAGGATATTTTCAACATCCGTCGATACGTCCACATTTCGAAAGCTTCTAGCTTTTTACACATGGCTTCCGTCAGAGCCCACGCCTCAATTCCATAATAGAGTAAACTAAAGACTGTCAATAACATTACTTTATTTTGACATGCAGGTACGCAGATGATGACACTATTGCACCGTAAAAAGCACGCTTTCGGTGCCCTAAATAAGCATGTAATTATAGTGTTTTCAGGTAGGTATAATAAAAAAATTCTTTTCTCACTAAAGTTATGACGTAAACGGTTATCTCGTACCTATTTTATGGTAATAAAACTTAATTAAAAAGAGCCTATTTTAAAAAATTTATACTCTATAGTCGTAATCACAAGATAAAATTTAATCTACTTTGTAAATGAAAAGCTGGCCTGAAAAAGTCGTAAATACACCAAAAGGTTGGCAAAATTTAATTTGCAGTCGTTTTGTCGTGCGCCCTCAGTTTATTGCTCTATACTTAAAGATGATTGAATAGTTAAAAAACTAGCGAATTGCAGGGCAAGGACATAAATAAATCAACCTCCTACAAAATTTAGATTAGTGACTATTAACAATTCGAGATTTAGAACCGGTAAACTTAGCATTAAGCGTTTGATACATTTAATGAATAATAACTGCGGACTGCAGAGAGCGTTTGTTACATACCATTTATGCATGTGACCTACTTTGACTAGAAATTAATACGAAGTTGTTAAACGAATTATTGGAGTTAGTATGGAGATTGTATTTGAGATTACAAAGCTACACTATATTCTAGTAAAGTATCTTTGCAGTCTCGTATGGAAGCTGGACAGGAAAAAAAATAACGCAAGGGTTCAACTTGCAATGTAAATGTTTACAGAAATTTTTAAAATTATTTTGGCCGCTCTGTCAGAGGGTTATGCAGGTATAAGTAATCTGAGATATGCCGATGATACTCTCATATTGGCGACAGATCAACTCGAGCTGGAAATGATCATGACAAGACTGGGAAATATAAGCAAAGACTACGGCTTAAAACTAAATATCAGTAAAACCAAAGTCATGATAGTAGACCGGAAAACGAACAACTCTCCGCATATCCGACAGGTAGCTGGTTTCGAAGTAGTGGATAAATATATTTATCTTGGCTCCCTCATCACCAACACAGAAGGTAGCAAAGCCAAAATAAGGCGACGGCTAGCAATAGCAAGAACGGCCACAGCTAAACTGACACGCATATAAAAGGACACGTCAATTAGTAAAGCAACGAAAATCAGGCTGGTCTCTACTTTAATTTTCCCAATTGAACAGAGAGGAGTGGAAAATTGCTGTAAAAATGGTAGAAGCATAGTGCCACCAAACCTTTGTGAGGGTAATAGGACCAAGGAGAGAGACTTTCTTTTAATATCAGAGTATAAACGCAGATTCCATTAGGTGCCTATATTAAAAAATTTCAATTCGTTTTGAAATGAGTGATTGTTCAGTTCATAAAATTCTTTATTTCGTAAATACACACTTAATCTTCTACTTGAACTATTACATTTTATATTCGATTCATTTTTCACCTCATTTGACGACAGCAAAGCGTTAAGATGCTCACTGATGGCGACATCAACTTGCTGAGAAATGATTTATTACGTATTTTATTTTCTCAATTTTTTTTTCAAAAAGAATACAAAGAAGTAACGATTCAAACGTCGTTTTTTAGTATGAAGTACAAAATATATTTTAAGGATATATTTCTGAGATTAAAATGAGACTTTTTTTTCAAATAAACATGTGTCTTAAAATGCACCCCTTTGAGCTACAGCCACTGTAAATTGCGTAAAAAAAGCCGTGTGGTGTCATCGGACACCCGATAGTAACGAAGTTCTTTACGCTATTTATAAATTTTGATCAAGGTATTTTGTAAAAAAAAAGAAAAAGAAATATAATTTTTACTGATTTTCATACAAAAGATATATATTACCTGGCAAGATTCGAATTCAACGTTTCACTTTTTTTAATCTGCCGGAATTATTGTTGGCGTTGAACATTGGTTTTCGTTATTTTATTTGCACTCTGACGTTTGCGCTTTCCATACTCATTTGGACTCTGAACACATGATTTCACTATTGTCTTCCTATAATTTAAATAGTAAAATAAATAGTTATCACATGTACAATAAACGAATGTAAACAGGAAATACTTGTATCAAGTTAAACAATTTTATCAACTAAAAAACACGCTTTTACAGTTAATCAAACTAAAAAGTAAAAAAAAATCTTAACATAACAATAAAATAATATTTTTCAGACGATAATTTTAGTATAAGCCAACCGATAGGATTTGTTTTGTATAAAAAAAAGCGTTAGCGTACATTTTAAAATCATTATTAACCTCGTTGAACACCTACTTTGTATCAATGCAGGTAACAACGCAGATTGTTAAACCAACTGGACATTTTACGCAGCACTTTAAAAGGTCGTATAATGCTGGAAGTTTGTCGTAATTGACAAAAGCATAAAGCTATTTTGTACTCCAGTTAGAATCCCGAAGTTTATGTAACGTTAAATATTAATAATAATTATAGGTGTTTCCAAAAATCCATTTAAAATGAAATTGTTTTTGTTTTGTTTGTTTTTATTTAAAATATTTGTCATTAAGGTTTATATATATTTATATAAGTTTTTTAACGCGTTCATACTATAACAATAAGTTGATTGGCAACGCCAAATGACTCTATCAAATGTCTTTTTTAATACGTCCCCGCTTTTTCATTTTCTTTTTTATAGGCAATGGCTTTTTAGCCAATCTTAAGATTAGCCCGGCGAATGATCGTGTAAAGTTTGGTAGCAACTTCGCATTTTCAACCCCAAAACGTGAGCTTTCTTAATCCCTTTTCTATAGCCAACGGCTGTAACGATTTTAATAAAACTTTCAGCCAATCTTTAGATTAGCCTAGCAAATGATCGTGTGAAGTTTGGTAGCAACTTCGCATTTTTAACCCCGAAACGTGAGCTTTCTTAATCCCGTTTCTATAGCCGACGGCTGTAACGATTTTAATGAAATTTTTAGCCAATATTTAGATTAGCCCGGCAAATGATCGTGTGAAGTTTGGTAGCAACTACGCATTTTCAACCCCGAAACGTAAACTTTTTTAATCTCTTTTCTATAGCCAGTGGCTGTAACGATTTTAATGGAATTTTCATCCAATATTTAGATTAGCCCGGTGAATGATCGTGTGAAGTTTGGTAGCATCTCCGCATTTTCAACCTCGAAACGTGAACTTTTTAATCTCTTTTCTATAGCCAACGGCTGGACCGATTTTAATAAAATCAGCCAATTTTTAGATTAGCCTAGCAAATGATCGTGTGAAGTTTGGTAGCAACTTCGCATTTTCAACCCCGAAACGTGAGCTTTCTTAATCCCGTTTCTATAGCCGACGGCTGTAACGATTTTAATGAAATTTTTAGCCAATCTTTAGATTAGCCCGGCAAATGATCGTGTGAAGTTTGGTAGCAACTACGCATTTTGAACCCCGAAACGTAAACTTTTTTAATCTCTTTTCTATAGCCAGTGGCTGTAACGATTTTAATGGAATTTTCATCCAATATTTAGATTACCCCGGTGAATGATCGTGTGAAGTTTGGTAGCATCTCCGCATTTTTAACCTCGAAACGTGAACTTTTTAATCTCTTTTCTATAGCCAACGGCTGGACCGATTTTAATAAAATCAGCCAATCTTTAGATTAGCCTAGCAAATGATCGTGTGAAGTTTGGTAGCAACTTCGCATTTTTAACCCCGAAACGTGAGCTTTCTTAATCCCGTTTCTATAGCCGACGGCTGTAACGATTTTAATGAAATTTTTAGCCAATCTTTAGATTAGCCCGGCAAATGATCGTGTGAAATTTAGTAGCAACTCCGCATTTTCAACCCCGAAACGTGAACTTTCTATAGCCAACGGCTGTAACGATTTTAACGAAATTTTAAGCCAATCTTTAGATTAGTCCGGCGAATGATCGTGTAAAGTTTGGTAGCAACTTCGCATTTTCAACCCCGAAACGTGAACCTTTTTAATGTCTTTTCTATAGCCAACGGCTGGACCTAACATAACGTCAGTGTTTTGAGTTATTTAAGGTTGTGTACTCGAAAAATGGTTTTTTTGGCTACTTTTGATGTATTTACCTACAGGATGCACTAAATTAATTTATTTTTTCAGTTGAATTATTTAATACAGCTCTTATCCTTTAAATTAAGTTATTAAGTGGTAACTTACAATTTTTTCGTGCAAAGTTAGGACTATTTTAAGTTATTAATCAATATTTAATAAATACGCACGGCACTCGTGCCTAATTTAGAAACAAAAAATTATGTTTACTACCCGTATAAAATCCAGTATAAATCAAAGAAAGCGTCTGTCCACGTGGAGTTGATTGACTTGCGTCAAAATTCACAAACTAAGTTATTCAACCAATGGAAACAGCGAATCAGAAGGTTAAACGCAATAAATTTACCGAGGTTTGTCACGCGGTTGAAAAGCTATAAATAATCTTTTTTTTTTTTAAATCTTTCAAGAAAAATAGTCTGTGATATCAGTGGGATAGTGTGGTTTGTTGCATTAAAAATTTCATTAAATAAATAGAAATATGGTATTTTTAAGACCATGGGCTAATGAAAATAATGAAATTGCACAGTACAGTACAGTGAGAATAAAGACAAATATAAATATAGCAATGAAGATTTAGACAGGTATTTTTAAAAATAAGAAATTAATAAAATAAGGTGTTTTCGCCTAGGGCAGATCAAACAATATTGTCGGTAAGGGTTCGGATTGACTTTTTATATTCTGCAAAATATTGATAATGGAAGAACTATACAGATTTTTAGTGACCAATATCGTTTTTTGCAATATTAAAAAAAAAATCTTTTTGATGTGATATTTTTAATCAACGAACAATATAGATTTTTAAAAATTTTGATGTGCTATTTTAAACTATTTAGCGACTTCAAAAAATTTTGCATCCAATACATACTTAAAAGTAATTACCCCCAACTGCCCAACAACAATCATGACTTCATTCTTCGTAGACCTGTGAAGTTATTGACTAAAATAATATTTCTCTACTTTGTCCAAAACTAAGAATGCCAAAATTTAAAACAATACATGTATATGTCGGACAAATTTTGAGAATCAATGTTTTTTATGATATAAAAATAAACAGTATTTTCCTTATAGGTACCTGTATATAAAACCTTTACAAGCAGATGTTATTTAAACAAAGAGAGGGAGTTCAAAATTTGCATTTTTTAACGACAAAAGCTTTTAACATTTACGATATTCTTTCTTCATTAATGGCCTAGGTTTTAATGGGCTATAAACACGATGTTTTCGATTTTGTACACAGAGTTTTTTCTTTAGTGTTTGTCAATGTGAACTATTTCCAGTAATAACAATTCAATTAAACAATTATTGTTTACATAAATTATTTATTGTTTAAATACATTGTACACAAATTTATTATTATATTTTTACCAATTGTAAAGCTTCAAGAAAAAATAATATTATTGTTACGATTTTTTGGGTCCATCCCTGTCGACCTTGCCTTAAGGCAACGGCGCGTCGACCACAAAATGGGGTGAATATTAATGTGCTGTTAGTAATACACAGAAGACACTGGATGATTCTGGAATTTCTTTGAATAATGGCGATTATTTGAGAACATTGATTCGAAGTTATTTAAACCGAATCATAGATCGAATTATGTTAGTAAGTTAGTTTTAAAGTTAAAGTTGAAGTTAGTTTAAAGTCAAGTATTTTAAAGTAATTATAAAGTGAATATCTAAGTGATATGTAAAATGAAATTTATTGTGAAGAACTATTAGAATAAAAGTTGTTAGGTATTGTACTGAGGGATTAGAATTACCGAACCCAAGGAGAAAATATCGTAACATTATATTATATTTTTTAAAATTTCATCAATAAATTTTAATCATTTTTATTTATTCATTCATCGGTTGGATAAAGTAAAGAATAGAGAGATAAGAGAACGCTGTGGTGTAAAAGAAGATGTGGTTACAAAGATAGATAAAAAAAGGCTTAGATGGTTTGGACACTTAGAAAGGATGTATGAAGGAGGATTGACGATACAAATTTATAAGGCAAATGTGAATGGACGAAAGTCGGTAGAGGTGGACCTCGGAGAATATATCTCGATCAGATCAACATTGTTTTGAAGAAAGGCTAGGTCAAGAGTAAAAACAACCGACGAGCATGCATGAGAGCACTGATGAAAGTAGAAGAAGCAAGGGGCCAGGGCCCCTATATCAGCCTGTGAAACCAGAAATGAACGAGGAAGAAATGTTAACAATATAAATATGGACTTAGCAACAATTCTCGAATGGGGATCCAATAACTTGGTAGAATTCAATGCAAACAAAACACAAGCATGTCTTTTCTCTAGAAAAGCCGATCTCACTGTACCTAACATAACTTTGTCAGGAGTAACCATACCACTGAAGTCATCCATATCGATGCTTGGTATTACTATCAGCAATAACCTTTCCTGAGAAAATCACGTGAGGTCCATTGCCAAAAGTGCATCCCAAAAACTTGGTTTTTTGTTTCGTGCCAAGAGCTATTTCACCTCCAGTCAGCTGCTTATGATCTATAAGGCACAGATCCGACCTGTACTGGAGTACTGTTCCCATATTTGGAGTGCAGGACCTAAACATATCCTGAAGCTACTGAATTCTGTCCAAAAAAGGGCAATTCGTCTCGTCGGTGATGCCTCGCTTACAAACTCGCTCACTTGTCTGGAACACCGTAGAAAAGTTGGCGATTTATCTCTATTTTATAGATATTTTCATGGGCGATGCTCTTCTGAAATATCAACAATCGTTCCTCCTTTGGCAATCTCTTCGAGATTAACCCGTCAAGTTCAGTCTTCACACCCCTTCGTGGTCACTTTGGAGACCTGCAGAACATCACTTTCCAAAGACTCATTCATCCAACGAATTGCGAGGCTTTGGAACTCATTGCCTAGGGAGGTGTTCCCCGAGGCATACAACCTCCAGAAATTTAAGAAGAACACCAACTCCTACCTTCTTTCCCTTGGTTCCCACGATGTTCTCTGAACATTACAGGATATCCCTTTTCGTGGGAACCAGTTCATAAAAAAAAAAAAAAAATAAACACTTTTAAAACTCTCCTTTGTTAGGACCGCTGTCCTTTTTATATTTCTCAATCATAATTTCAAACCATTTCGCGAAAGCGATAGAACCATCTGGAATTCTCTAGGCACAGCGAGAGTTTATTGAAGGAAGCGGAAGCAGACAAAGGGCTCATTAATATGCACTCTCGTTGTGGTTGATGCTCGGATGCCGATATATAAACAGGGCCGATACGTAACAGCACTATCACAGACCTCCCTAAAGATGTGTAGTTGTTACGCCTTCACATTTTACTCAACTCAAAAACACTCCAGATATATAATATATTGTGATTCTTTTAGAGAAACTGGACATAATTAAAATCTGATAATTTGGGGTAGGTATGGATTTTTTAGATATGCCCAATTGATCTTAATTATTTAGAGCCTTCTACAATTTTCGGTTTTACCGGAAGTTAACTAAACTTATTTTAAAAAGAACCCTTTACATATTAATACGTATTTTGATAAAGCTACTCTCAAGAATTATCTCAATATAAAGTTTTGCTATCTTCCCCCGAGTATTTTACGAGATTTGACCAATTTTATTACGAAACAGTGTCCGATTTAAAATGCTGTATCTTTATAAATAAAAAAATGTAAACATTTTACTTGTTCCGAATTTTTTTAGCACTGTCCTTTTTAATAAAACGTTTTGTTAATAACATAATTTTTAATGTACAAGATAATTTATAGGTGTGCCATGGACATGTTGGCAGATTTCAATAAATATTTTATTGTTCGTGCCACTCTCTCTATTTCTACGAATAAATCAGCGCGACGCTTATGTTTTTATTTCAACAAAAATAACATTAAGTTTCTGTCCAGTTCTTATCATATTTGATAATAAGACTGGTGTAAGGATACACATTTTAATAACTCGAAGAACAGCATAGTAAGAATTAAACAGAGTTCGAGTTTAACATTCATTTACGGTCGCTCTCAGTTTTTGTTTTTTTTTCAAAAAGTAGGTATCAGTCCCATCTTTCTAATTACGTTGTTAAACTGCTGTACGCTTATTGGGTATCAGTCCTACCTTCCTAATTAGGTTCTTAAACCGCTGTACGCTTGTTCAAATACATAATTGTGTTTACTCTCAAACTATATTCCTGTGTTCGCAAAAATATTAAAAGAAAGACATTGAAATCGACTCTACGTCACTTCCAAAAAGGGCAGGAGCTCATATTTGGAACGGAAACGGTCGATCGTGGAAACTCAAGATAGGGATTACTGGCATTGGAACGAACAAACATTTATCTTATGATAAGTCTCTTTTTTATTATAGCCGGTTACATTCTTTCCAGTTGATCAGTCCACACTTAATCTCGATGGTTACGTAATTCTTGGCTTTACAAGCATTAAAAATTATATTACCACTTGAGCCAAAGCGTTTACATTTATTAATAATTCACTAAAAATGTCAAAACATGCAAAACCTGAATTAGCGCCTCAAACTCATAATAGCATTGATAACATACTAACTACGAGTGTGACTTTGTTTAATACGCTTTCACGCGAAAACTACTTAACCGATCATCATGAAATTTTGTGTACATATTTTTAAGAGTAAAATTATACAGAACTTTGAAAATGCGGGGTGTGTGATGCATAAAATATTTTTCTTCCTCTGCAACTTCGAAGCTGAAAACCTATGTGTAGTTTTGCTTCTCGCGCACTTCTATAACATACTAAAATTGCAAGGAAATCGGAGATGTGTAAGCTAATCTGTATAATTACCAAATTATTGTTACATTCCGGCTCTGTTTATTTATCCAAACATCGTCCACGGTGAGGGTGCATATTAATGAACCTTTGTCGGCTTCCGCCTCTGTCTAATAAACTCCCGCTGCGCCTAAAGACTTCCAGATGGTTCAATCGCTTTCGCGAAATGGTCTGAAATTATGATTAAGAAATATAAATAGGACAGCGGTCGTAACAAAGGAGAGTTTTAAAAAAGTGTTTATGAGTTATGAAATAAATAGCTGTAAAAGTTGTTGAATATCTAAGTGATTTATAAAAGTGGCAAATGGGCATATCTGAAAACCCTATACCCCAAATTTTCAGATTTTAAGTATGTCAAGTTTCTCTAAAATAATCACCATCTTATAATATAAAAATACAAATAGCAATTTTGAAATGATTCAATGTTTGCGCATAAAATTATAATATGCTTTCAAAAATATTTTTTTTTTAAATTTAATGCAGCGACATCACGAAAATCGTAAAGAAAAATGTTTTACTGAAATTTTTCATTCTAATTAACTGTTCAAATAGATTCGAATCGTAATCCGCAATCAACAATACGTTTATTCTGACCCAATTTTTACCCTCTTTACTTTCTTATCGTCGAAACTTCTTGTTCGTATAAGCGGGAGTTTAGAGGTTATATATTATTGGTCGAAGGGCAATTTTCACTTTGCTGCGTTATCGTTCCGTCGACGTAGGCGCTATTATTCTTCTTTGTTCTCCTCCTTCACACTTATCACTTCTATTATCAAAAGCGTAGTTATTAAGATAGAGTATAAAAAGGACGAAACTGGGAATCTGGAGATCGTTACGCGTATTGTTGATTTTGGGAGGCGTTCCGGAACAATATTGTTTCTGTTAAGTAAATACACTGCCGAGCAAAAAATTTAGGTCGCCTTAAATAGCTCAAGAAACTGCAAATAATTTTAAAAATAAAATGCATCAGCTTGTGTCTGCATACGTATTGTAAATTTATCTGCTGCATTTTCGGAGCTTCCAAATATGGAATCAGACATCACAATTTATTTGTTTTATGATTCATTCTGGAAAAACAGTAATTGTACATTCTAAACAAAACTCGACTATTGTTATTGGGAACGAAACGAATGAATAAAACTTAACGTTATTGAAAAATTGATGATAATTAATAACATTCTTGGATTACCGACTACTTGCATTCGATGGGGCATACTCTGAATTAAATTAAGGATTACATTTTAATCCATGTTATTCTTCTTCTTTTTTTCTGGCTCTACAACTCTGGGTGAGTCTTAGCCACTATTGCTCTCCATCTCTTGCAATCTTGTGCTTCCACTTGCCACCGCTGGACTCCAATCCTTGATAGATCTGCTGCGATAGCATCCTTCCATCTTTTCTGGGTCCACTTATTGATCTTCTGCCGTCTGGTCTCTCAAGGAATACTGTTTATCAAACTGTTGTCTTCTGATCTTACTACTGACCTGCCCATCTTATTCGATTAGCTTTTATGTGCCTGACTATGTTTTCACTGCCATACATTGTCGCCAATTCAGCATTGTGGCGTTTTTCTCCTGCAATAGCAACTTTCTTACCTCCTGGTTACATGCATTACATGATCTTCCAGGACCTCCGGTATGTATCTGTAAGTTGTTAGGGAGCTATTCTCTTCGAAAACCAACTCTGTACGTGCTTCTGAAGTGATACCTGCACATACCATAACTGACCTAGCACCAAATTTACGTCTTTCCTCAATACAAACGGAGGCGTATCTTTTTCCGGGTCTTCTCCATACCCTTCGACGTCCGTCTGGTCCATTAATGCAAAAACGCGACTCCGTCATCATCGTTTCATGCCAAGTGAATATATATATATATATATATATATATATATATATATATATATATATATATATATATATATATATATATATATATATATATATATATATATTGTCACGTGCCTATTTTTTCCCTTCTGCAGTTCCATTATAATTGTGTTTCTGATAGTTTTGTATTCCTCAGGTACCGTATTTTGTAACTTACATATATCATTCGTTGTAAATAGTGTTGCATACCTTGTAGTGATAGGATTCGATTGTTAATGGCTGTGGTATTTTTCGTTAATCGATGGAGATTGAGTGGGGGTTTTGTTATTAGATTTTGCTTTGGTTTTTGGCCTCGATTGTTGTGTGTTGTCGGTTATATTATTGTTTGGTTTGCATTTCTGTGTGGATGGGGCTGGCTATCAACACGGACGAGTGCGATTATGAGTGTGGAACATAGATTTGCGAATATTGCGGGTTGACGTTTATTCGGTGTCATTTCTTGATATCCGGCTTGGGAAGGAGTGTCAGTCGTTTGGTGTCAGTCGTTTGGGCAGTCGTTTGGTGGCAGTCTTGGGAGTCGTGTGGTGGTGAGAATTTTTGGGACGATTTGATATTAACACGTGTGCAAAACCTCTATGGTTTTTCTTTCATATCTGGCTGTATTTGGGCCATCTTAATTGGATTTTGAAGAAAAGCCATTTAATTTTTAACTTGACCATTCTATCTTACCTTTGTTGTTGATATTTTGGATTTTGGTGTCGAGTTAAAATATCCGCATGCGGGATTTGATGGAGGGAAGCCATTGTTAATTAGCAGGTGCCGTTCCATAATCAAACCGGCCACATGAGTAGGCCACAGGAGTAGTATACCCAAAGGTTACAAGTGATTTATTTTTGGAATATTTAAACGACGTGATTTGTTTTTGACACCACGATTAAGTTTTGTTTTAATTTATTAATATGGTACACTGTTGAAAACTATTTATTGCATTGGATAATATGCCAAGGCTGAACTTTGATTAAAGTAATATTCTCAATAGTTCTTTGTGTCCAAGTAAAAATGTTTTCTTTATACTTATTTGTAAATATCCTACAATATTGATATTTTGAAGGACAGCCATTGTAAAAAGAAATATTTTTAAATAAGCTTCATTGTTTTAACAGTGTAAATCTTTATGTAAATGGTAAAAACGTGAGTAAATTAGCAGCCGTATGTGAACGTTTGATTAAGTATTATTAAAAAGTTGACTCGTATACGTTTTTTTTGGTAACTTGATAAAGTTTGTTACTCTTAGCTTTGTTTTGGTTATTTTATGGAATCGTAAACTTTGGATTTTCGATTTATTGTTAGCTGTTGATTTTGATTATATTTGTTATAAGTTTATTATTAAACTGTGTACCTTGATTTATTGTTAGCTGCTAATTTTGACTATATTTGTTATAAGTTTATTATTGAACTGTGTACCTTGATTTATCTTTGGCTGTTAATTTTGACTATATTTGTTATAATTTTATTATTGAACTGTGTACATTGATTTATTGTAGGAGTAAAGTATCCAATATATTTTTGCTATAATTTTATTTATTTGGTTCACCATAATCTTAGTTGTTTATCGTGTGGCTCTGCTAGTGCCTATAAGACCTAGGGGTTTCCGGCTTGAACCGTCTAAGTCGGTGGCGCGGCTCACTTTTATTTTCTTTTTTTTCTTCTACCCTCTACGGCTGAGCTCGAGCATAATTTACCAGTAGAAAGACCGCTGGCAGAATACTCTATAGAGAACGAATAAGACGTGGCAATATATATATATATATATATATATATATATATATATATATATATATATATATATATATATATATATATATATATATATATATCTTCTACGCCAGGAACCTCCACTAGGCTATCATCTGGAATGAAAATATTGGAAAACTTTGAACCGCCTTAGAACAGGAGTCGCCCCCACAAAGACGAACCTAGCAAAATGGGAGAATTATTGAAGAAATACACACCAAGTGCGACTGCGGGAAAGTGCAGACTATGGAACACCTATTAAACTGCAAGAACTGCCCAAACTTCTGCTCCCCCGAAGATTTATGGCTTACTACAGATAACGCTTTGGACGTGGCCCGGTATTGGGCCGATAGAATTTGATATGGATTCGGATACGAATAAGTAAAGTATCACAAATTTTATTGCTTTTTGACAAATTGACGTATTAAGAAGAATTGATTGTTAAATACATTTTTAAATCGTTAAATACTTTCTGACCTAAATCCTAGCTTGGCATAATTACAACAAATTATCTTCAACATAGTATTTAACAAATCAATCCTGATAAGATTTCTTCAAGAAAATACGTGCATGTATTACTTCGTATATGAAGACTTTGTTTAGTGTAACCAGTGAGCTTAGCTTAAGCCTTAATATTGCCCCATTTTAGCTAAATGGTTATCCAACAACAATCTTGCACGCCATAAGGATCGATAACAATGCGATATATGGTGCATTTAAAAAGTGTGGCAAACAATTATAGAGAAAGTTATTAACGTTAATTTTACAATGATTTTTGTACCAGGGGTAAAAGTGAATATTATCTACCACATTTTAGAGACACTACATCCAGAATGAAAAAATAATGTTTTGAGAATCGGTTCTATCGCATGCAAAACTGTATTACATATTTATGGCAAATATTTTAAAAAACCATTAAATGACCTAAACATGATCATTTTTTTAAAAAAAACTCCATCGTATTTGTTTTCCTTTAAATAAACGTGGTAATAAAAATTTTCTGTAAAATCACAAAAAGATCGCGTCCACGGTGTTTTAAATGCATAGCTTATTAAATGACTAGCTGAAATATTTATTAAAATAACTTTTATAATTGGAATATACCACAAATTATATAAGTCAATATTTATTCAATCATGTCATTTAATTAAAAATGAATTAGCGAGAATAATTTTTAAATAAATTTGTTTTTTTAATCAAATAATGCATCGCGATTGATTAAAAATTGTACATTTTAAGGCGAATATGCCATTTAAAAATAGTCTTATGTGATTTAATTGGATATTTTTTAAACAATTTATTAAAAACCTCCATACACCTCTTTACCTTTATAATAAAATTACGAGGAAACGTTAGTATGTAAATACATACATACAGGGTGTTAGTAAATAAGTGCGACAAACTTCAGGGGGTGATTCTTCTTCTTAAGTACCATGTCCTTCTAGAACATTGGTCACCAACAAAGCTATCCTTACTCTGTCGACGGCAAGTCTGAACGGAGAGCTTGAGTTGAGTTTATACCAGTCACGTAGATTTTTGAGCCATGATGCTTTTCTGCGGCCCGGCTTTCTTTTACCATACATTTTTCCCTGCATGATGTTCTGCAGTAATCGGTATTTTTCGCCTCTCATAACATGCCCGAAATATTGCAGTTTCCTTCTTTTGATGGTGGTAAGAATTTCGGTGGATTTATTCAGACGTTGGATTATTACCAAGTTGGATACTTCTTCCGTCCATGAAACTTTTAATATTTTCCTGTAAGCCCACATCTCAAAGGCTTTAAGTCGTCTTTATTTGTACTTGTTTATAGTCCAGGCTTCCATACCGTACAGCAGGGTGGAGAAGACATAACAGATCTTCCTGACTGGAGTCCAACAGTACCGTATCGTCTGCGTAGCGAAGGTTGTTTATGATTTCACCATTTATAATAATGCCGGCTTGTATATCAGTAAGTGCTTCCCTAAATATTCTTTTAGAGTATACATTACAGAGCAAGGGCGATAAAATGCAACCTTACCTTACTCCACGTTTGATCTTTATTGCCGGTGTATCATCACCATCTATTCTAATTACTGAATTTTGGTTCCAATATAAATTTTCAATTATCCTAATATCCCTTCAGCCCAGTCCTATATGGTCAAAAGTCTCTACCAATACATCATGTTTGACCCTGTCGAATGCCTTTTGGAAGTCTATGAAGCATGCATAGACATCAACTGACATATCACGACTTCTTTGAGCCAGGACATTTATTCCAAATTTATTCCCTTGTGCCGAAGCCATTGCGGAACCAAAATTGCGATTCGTTTAAGTATTCTTTACACTTGGAATAGATCCTGGCATGAATGGGTGATCCTGCATAAAAAAATAATGACAGTTTGCTATATAAACTTGTCCGCAAATGATTTGTTTTCAGAGACGCACGGCCCGCACTGCGACTATTAGAACGGGAAGGGATTATAGAAAGGAAATGATTGTGGACACGCTTTTTAAAAAGTTGCAGGTCATAGTTCTCTGGAAAAACTGATTTTGGAAGCTTATTCTATTCCGTAGCAGCCCTGTAAAAAAAGGATTCTTGATGAAGATTGGTCCTTGTAGTGTCAATTGGCCAATGTGGCCAATGGTGGTACAAGAGTTTTTATTTCTCTGGAGCATCTGCCATGGAAATATCTGTAGAGCAATGACTGGTCTGCAACTTTTCTTCTATGTTCTAGAGGGTGAAGGATATCTGTGAGAGTTGGCTCTTTTCTGAATGGAATCTAGAAGACGAAGAGAATGCCTTGATGCTGAACCCCAAATGTACGAGGAATACTCCAGTAGAGGTCGGATTTGAGCCTTGTACGTCGTCAACAGTTGATCAGGAGTAAAAAACACTTTCTGGCTTCCCACAGAAAACCTAGCCTCTGGCTTGCCGACTTTGCGATGTAAGCAACATGGTCATGCCAAGACATATTATTGGATACCGTGACTCCCAAAATCGAGATGGAGGGACTTAGTTCAAGGGTATTTCCGGACATTGTCATAGGATGATTTGAGGAATTCACTTTCTTGGAAAACGTGGCACTTTGTGTTTTTTGGGCGTTGAACTGAACAAGATTGTTGGTTCCCCACTCGACGATTGCTTTAAGATCTCTATTGATGGAATCAACCTGTTCCTGTCTAAGTCTATTTGTATCATTCACCGAAAGTGATCGATAGGATGTGAAAGTTGAGACAAGTGTGCTATCGTCTGCGAAACTGTAAATGGGGTTCGTGGTGGTTTTCAAGAGGTCGTTGATGTGTAAAAGAAATAAGGTGGGGGACAGGATGGAACCCTGGGGGACCCCGGCATTGGTTTTAAACGCATCAGAAGAAATACCGTCAACTGCCACATGTAAGGAGCGATCTTGCATGAAGCTCAAGAGCCATTGGCGCAGTTTGGTTGGGAGACCGTAGGCAGATAATTTACTTAACAATGCCTGGTACTACAAAAACAACGGTACGTTCATTAGAGGGTTAATTCTAAGTTAATAATAATAATAATTATATAGGCGAAAGTTAGTGAGTATATAATGCTCCTAGTGGTACCAGGTCACGTTTTTGGGGCTAAAGGCTGTTATAACTCGGTTTGACTTAAAATAACAACAATTATGTATAAAATATAAATTTTGAAGAACATTAGCTTTCTTTTGAAATATTAAGCGTGTTTCTATTATATACCGTTCTGGAGTTATGGCTCCATATGTCAGCTTTTTGGACAAAAATTTGGATTTTTTCAAACTTTAAGCTACGAGCGGCACGGATTAACGTCGTTTAATCGAGCTCAAATTTCAGCTATCTTAATATCTGGAAAGTGGAATTATTTTGTGGGGTCCGGACGAACAAAATTCCAACATAGATTTTTTGCGGTCACCCTAGTATGTATGCAGCAATCAGAATGAAAATGATATTAGTTAAAATCAAATTAGCTACATAAATTTCTAACTGGCATTAGTCAATTTCAAATTAGCAATAAACTAAGTTAAGATGACACCTATCAGTTTTAAGTTTCTTTGTCAGTGTTAAGTGTGTATTATGTTATTTTAAAAATAATACATTTTAGTTATTTACTATATTAATGGGATAGAGGCATTATTATCATTAATATATAAGTGTGTAAGCTATAAACAAGTGCGTTATGTAAGCACACAAATGGGTATTAAATTTTGGTATAAAAATAGATGGATGAATTCTTTGGAGAAGAAAATGAGCTTTATAAAGTACCAATCTTACGCAGACTAAGTCGCGGGTACCATTTAGGATAATAATTCTAATATAAGACTGATTTTGTTACTATTTTGTAAATAAAAATATTTAAAATTAATAACTATTAACCTTTATTTATTTTTACTTTATTATAACCGCTATCGGTGACCGCTATCGGTGCGAAGTATTCGCACGAGTCACCTATAGTTTCATTTATATTTTGTCTTGAAAATGAAAATGCTACTCTCATATCGTCTTTTTCATTTAACATTTTCAATATATTTTTCGTTTTTATGTTGGGTAATACTGAAAATCCGAATTCACACAAATAAGATGAAAATTGTAATAATATTTTCAAAACTTTTTTGGTTATTATGGGATAATCGCATGTACAAACATGAATATATTTTTCTTAAATATTGTTACGATATTTAGTTTTTTCTTGGGCTCGTTGATTTTAAACTCTCGATACATTAACAAAACAATTTTTATTCCAATACTTTTACACAATAAATTTTACTTTTATAAATCACATAGACATTCAACAACTTTTACAACTATTTACATTTCATAAATAATAAACACTTTTAAAACTAAAACTGTCCGCGGCTGCTGTCCTTTGTATTCGTGTAAATCATAATTCGACCCTTTTTCGGAAAGGCGTTAGAACCATCTGGAAGCTGCGAGAATTCACCAGGCGAAGGCGGATGCCGACAAAGGGGTCATTAATATGCAGGTCTGGATTGTAACAATATTCACAAGAATGATTCATCTATATTTGTTCACTCCAATTAGGCAATCAGTAAAATATCAAAATCTCAAATGGTCCTACCCATCCTGAGCGAATATCCCAATGACTGAGTGGGGCGATACTTGCTCGCAGCCTCGGATTTTTCTTGTTTTCGTTTATATTTCGGCTGGAAAAAAATTGTTCATTTTATTTGGAAAATAATTTAGGGCCAGAGGGCCTCCACACCCTTGTTGCCCCGAGGCCTCCAGACCTCTAAATCCGGCACTGGGAAAAGACCTGATTCATGCATCATATTTGCAAATTTAAAATTGTCTGGTTTCGACTGGCTCCAAAAATTAAAACTCCCAGTTTTAATACAGGTTATAAGAAAAATATTGTATGTGGCGCGGGATAGAACACGATTTTAGACTCCGGAAGATGTCAGCCCTCGCCTACAGCTCGGCATCCATAACTCTTGCTCGTCGGAAATCGTCTTGTTTCTTCTCTTGCCTCACTATAAACTATTCTTCACCCATTTCTGCTTTATATTTATAAATTTCAAAAAAATATTGTTTCGAAAGTACAGTAAAACCTCGATAAAATAATTACTTGGGGAAACGTTAAATAGTTTGAGTTGTTGAGTTTTTAACTTACTAAGTTAGGGAGTTTTTAATGGTGCATTGTTTACTTAGTGAAGTTCGTATATGTGCTTTGTTTTAAGTATACATAGAAGAGTTAAGTTAAATTAAAATGTTACTTGCAAATGTTACATTAT
The DNA here is from genome assembly GCA_950111635.1 of Agelastica alni. NCBI lineage: Eukaryota > Metazoa > Arthropoda > Insecta > Coleoptera > Chrysomelidae > Agelastica > Agelastica alni. The sequence continues at coordinate 14,103,642 of OX467712.1, forward strand.
AAAAACTTTATTTTAGGTTTAAAGGTACAGTTATCTTTTTTAATTTTATTTAATTTATACAAAAACGCTGGTAATAATTATTTGTTTCAAGCAATTCAAACTTTTTCAATAAATTTGATTTTTAAAATTAAATAAAAAAGGAAAAAATATCGTCTTCTATGTTATTGCTTTGCTCTATTAATCACAATATACAATTAGTGTACAGTTTTACTATAATAGCCAGCTGGTAAACACGTGTAGACCTTTTGTTTGCACATTCATTTAAAATGAGTTACTACTGATAGCGGCTTCAAGTTATTGAGGTTACTTTGAGTTAATGGGGTGCAATGCCCAAATTCTTCGTTTATGCTAGCGAGTGTTTATATTTTAAGTAAAAGAGGTTTTCAGTTCTTATAAAAAGGGAACAGAAAACTTATAAAGTTTTAGACGTTATTACGTTATCGAAGTATAAGTAATCGAGGTTCTACTGTATAAGAAATTATCAAGCCGACTTTTTATTTTTTTATGTTCGCATTTCCATGGCAGTGTATTTTTAAAATATTTTTTTGTTGCAGGATTTTGATTTGTGGAAAAGTTGATCTATGTCGGAGTGTTTTTGGTGAAACTCTCAACGAAAGTCGTGATCCTGACCATGGACAATCGGAAAGATACACGTCAAGGTATGATATTGCTCTGCATTATTAGTTTGTTTTTTTTACTAAAAATATTCACTGCGACTATTAGAAGAGGAAGGGATTATAGAAAGCAGATGATTGTGGACCCACTTTTTGAAAAGTTGCAGGTCATGGTTCTCTGAAAAAACTGATTTTGGAAGCTTGTTCCATTCCGTAGCAGCCCTGTAAAAGAAGGATACTTGATGGAGATTGGTCCTTGTAGTGTCAATATTGAGAGTAAATGGGTGAGACTGATCAGCGTGCCGAGTTCTTCGGCCGAGTGTGGCCAGTGGTAGGATAAGAGTTAAGACTCTAAAATATAATGAAAACAGAAATAACCACTCCTAATACTCGTGAAAAATATATTTACAAAAAATAGAGACCAACAAAATTGGGCTAGAAAGATCAAAATTCTTCTTCGCTATATTCGGATGAGGTGGAATCATCATCGGGTTGAATAACGATCGGATTTATAAAACCTTGCACATAATATTTGTTTTCTTCTTTTATAACGTGGGCCACACAGTTCTTCCACACATCACTTTTACTTACTTCATTCACCACTCGCCTTGTATTGTCAAGCACCACAGCATTCAAGGTCGGTGACTGATTACATTTCAGCAAGCTTTCTTTCAACACACAATAGTATGGAGGCAAACGTAAGAGAATATGACCACGTGTTTCACATATCGCATAAATAATATAATCCTTTTTAAAATTACGTTGTTTTATGGCCACCAGTAATATCTTTGTCGTTGGAATCTTTTCGGGTATTTCCATATCATGATTTTGCATGAAATCAACAATAGCTGCTTTTTTGTGTTATTGTTTGGTATTTAAGTCAATGACCGAGAATGATACGAAGCGTTATCCATAACAATAACAGAGTGTGGAGGAATATTTGGAAGAAGCTGCTCACTGAACCAGGTTTCGAATAAAGCCGCAGTCATATCTTCCTGGTAATCAGCAGACGAATCTTTTATATTTTTTACTCAGTCATATTTGACAATATCGTGGGTGTCAAACTAATTTTTGTCGAGGTTGATTATATGTCTGCTGGATTCTCGATAGCTTTTTATTCGCCTCAAATATTCTTGTTGGTGTAGAACAATTCAAGTCGATTCCATTATGACCATCCAATTATTTAATTTTTTATATTTAAAACTACAAGACAATAAAACACCCCGTAGAGTTTCAAAACATATGTAATTGTAATCGGGATAGTCGAGTTATTTATACCAAATCATTTCCAAGGTTGGTACTTTACCCCTGGGGTTACGGGAAAAATAGAATAGATCCCAGGTATGGTCTTCCTGTCGTAAAACGCAGCTAAAAGACTCCCAATCCAAAGTGTTACGCGACCCGTGCTGATGGATGCATGGCGGTGGGAGAGCACCGTAGCTAACGGAGCCTACAGGAAACCGGGCGAAATCCTGTAGTAGACAGCCTTAGTCCTGTGCATGGGGCACCTCAGGGTTGGACCACCCCTTCCCCCATACTAGTTGACTGCAAAAAAGGAACTGATAACGCTGGTAGACCGTAATCACTTCAAACTGATACGGGTTCCAGGACGTCAGGTAGTTGCAGGTAATGGGGAAGTGGACGAACTTGTAAGTGGTTCGGAAAAACGCAAAAACTACTGAAAAAGTATACCAGGAAACAAACACGGAAAATAATACATCAAAGGACCGTGCCATAAAAGGACGGCAGAACTGTTACCGATGAACAGGAATCAGCTAAGACTGTATAATGGAGGCCTGGCCAGCGGGTTGTGCGGCGGGGATACGGGGGTGGTGTAGCGCTTGCTGTGCTGCTGCGGGGCGCTGAGGGAAATGAACGGTTCTTGGGCGACTACATTGTTCCCACCCAGTACGGAACTTGTACAAGGTACGAAGGTACTGGATTGGGTGCAGCTTGGTTCTAGGTCCCGGTAATTGCCTGTCTTTTTCGGACCAGTGTCTCGCGACGGAGTAGTGTGTGTTTTGCTGTTTTCGGGTTCTTGCCGGGTGGTCTGCGGGTCGGGTCTCCATTGTACAATGATACAAAAATACATAGTCAAGATACAATAGGCCAACAGTCCTAAGTGTCACAGAAAGCAATAGTCAGACGTACTCTAATAGGGGTGAGTTTTTAGTGAGTGGACCTGGCAAAGTCAGTGTAGTCTCACTGTAGACCTTGAGCTTTAAGACCTCTCCATAAAAGATTTTCTGTTAAAATTTTATAACGGTAAAGATTTCAAATATCATAACATGGAAGTTAAAAACTGTGTTTAAGTCAACTAAGTTTATTATTTATGTTTAAATTAATTTAAAGAAGATCGAAATTGTTAATTTACACTTCACACAAAATTTTACAAACTCCAGTTATTTGATTTCAATTAAAATGCGATAAAAATCCTCGTTGAATTTTAATATGGTTGCTCCTTCGAAGAGGATCAGAAATGAAAATTTCACGGGCAATTTTATTGAAAATTGGATTTCCAATCTCTCCCTATACTATACCGAGTAATACCAATTTCATTTTATACTCTTCCTTTATTAGTATTTATGACGTATTTGTAACCTTCCAACGCTCCCTGCGATGTATAAAACGATATTTTTCTGCTCTTTTGTACATATCAGGGGTGATTTTTAAATTTATTATTATTCATTATTTTAACAATAGGATTAGGACCGGGGAAATCCTTAGACACCACAACCTTAAGATCTTTTGTGCCATTCTTTAAGTTATTCATTGTGTTATTTTTGGGCCTATTTTAAGCCATTTTAAGTAATATATCGGTGATCTTGCATCACGTTTTCCAAGATTTTAGTAGGTAGGAATTGCCTTTTTACTTTTTTAAATCGATGGGTAAAAAAGGCAAAGTATTGGTATACCCCCAAAATCAAATCAAAATCGCCAAAACCATGTGCGTATGTGCGCGCGTGTGTGTGTGTGTGTGTGTGTGTGTGTGTGTGTGTGTGTGTGTGTGTGTGTGTGTGTGTGTGTGTGTGTGTGTGTGTGTGTGTGTGTGTGTGTGTGTGTGTGTGTGTGTGTGTGTGTGTGTGTGTGTGTGTGTGTGTATGTGTGTGTGTGTGTGCGCGTATGTGTGTGTGTGTGTGCGCGTATGTGTGTGTGTGTGTGTGCGTATGTGTGTGTGTGTGTGACAGAGAGGCGATAGGTTACTAAAAGAAGTTTTGCTCGAAGGACAAAATCAACTCGGTTTGGAAAAGTTAGCTTTGCTACGGCAATACTGTTTATTTTTATGATAGTGCTTCACTTTATCATCAAATTGTTTGTCCTTTCCGCAGAATCTGCAGGAATCAATCTCTCCGTTGCCTATCTTTTTTTGGATGTTTATTGATCTGTGGTGATTCTAACTATCTCTCTTAGGTCTTTTCTATTTCGGAGTAAGAGTTTGTTGTCCCCATAGTATAGCCAATATTTAAATTTTTTTTATTAAATTAAAATTATTTTTGTTTGCATTCGAATTTTATACTTCCGCGTAGAGCTTGTTGATTTTCTTACCGGCTCATACATGACTTTATAATTTGGGAAGATTTCCCAAGCTTTAAATGAGGTTTTCTATCTGCAAGGTAAGTAATTTAGGTGAATTATAATTATTATTAGCTGTATCTGGTTACTATAATATTTGTACCAAATGTTAAAAAACAAATATGAGCAGTTCCAGGAAAAAAATTTACAGTCAAGGTAAAGAAATTATTTATAATGCCTAAAGTTTATATAAACCAAGAAAAAACAACAACAATTCATCTAAAAAATTTGTTTTTTTAAGAAATCTACAAGAAAGAGTAGCCAAAGCTTGTGGAGTTGTTATCATTACTACTGTGAAAATCATAATTAAAGAAGCTAAGAACAAATCACCTGCTACTCTCTTTAAGCCACGAAGCTAAATCATAAATAAACCCTTAACTTCGAAGGGATCGGTTGATGAATTTATGGAAGAAATAAGTAAAAAAATCATTTACTCCTATACAGCTATTCAGTTAAGGAGGCCTACCTTAAAAAGTATATTTGAAGCTGTTAAAAATGAAGAGAAAATAAAGTATAAAGGCAAGATAAGTTCTTTTAAAAAATTAGTTAAAAAATGGCATTTAGTTGGAAAAAATAGAAAAGTGTGAATTAAAAAATTTGACATTAAATCCAATCGCATTGAATATTTACGAAAATTAAAAAAATATAAGCACGAACCATAATATATTGCGACGAAACCTGCATCCACAGTTCCCATATGGTACCAAAGACGCAAAAATAAATGTTTAAAATCTCCATTGTCCAAAGGAAGAGTCTCATCATCTTACATGATGAAGGTGAATCAGGATTCGTACCCGATGCGTTAACATATTTATATCTGGAAGTAAACAGGCAACTACCACGACGAAATGAACTCTAAATATTTTACGCTATGGTTAAAAAACAAATTAACCCCTAATGCTCCAAAAAAATGCGTTTTGTGATAGATAATGCCTCCTACCACCATGTACAGGTTGATTCTTTTACAAATTTTTCTTGGAAAAAAGCAGCTTTGCAGCAATAGCTAAAGAAACAAAGTATTTTATATGAAGCCAATGCTTTTAAAGTTGATGTAAGTATATACATTAATTAATAAGCATAAACCAGCTCATGAAAGATATATTATTGACACGCTTCTAGCGGAACATGGCATATTAACACTGTGTTTACCACTATACCATCCGGAGCTGAACCCCATTAAAAAATATGGACACTGGTAAAGAATGAAGTAGCAGCCTGTAATATCTCATCCAAACTAGCTGAAGTGGGGCAGCTACCAGAAGAAAAATGTCAACAAGTGACAATTCAAAACTGGCAAAAAAATTATTTAACCTCCTTATTCACTCTAAAAAACAACGAAAACTATACGTGCAGGTGTCACAAGCGTCCCTAATATTTTTCAAGTGGTTGCAGGATACTCCTCGTTTTTTTTTCTTTATTTACGGTCCTGGTGTAGATAAAAAACGTTTAGCACATAAAAAACTGGCATTAGGTATGTAAGTTTAGACACAAGTAAGCCCTTCGGGAAAGTAAAACATTTAAATCCCAAGTACGTCTGGAAAACGCAAAATACACTATATCATGCCAGTCGAGGAACATTACAGCTCAATATACTACGCCAGAGTCTCTGGAGCTTTAAAAATGTACTTTTCGTGCACACGTAGACCTACAAGTGGGAGCAGTTATCTTTTTTCAATTATAAATATCCCGGTGGATTAAAGCAATACACTTACTGGTTTGATGTTAAAATCTACGGTAATTAAATGGAAATATTTTATTAAAACATACAATTGCTCTTTATAGGTAGAAACCTTACTTTTTTGTCAAATATGCACTGTTTTATAAAAATTGTAAATTTTGATTTAGAAGATTTTAATCATCCTTTTTCTTTTTTAAGTACCTATCCGTTTTGGTGTTGGCAATCATATTGGCAATCGTGATCTTGTTTGCCTACTTGTAATTCTCATCCGTTTTTTCGTTCACAAAATCCCTGATGAATGGCGATCGAGCATCACAATCCTCATGTTCGAGAAAGGCGATAAGAAAATCCCATCAAATTACATTAGCATTAATCTACTGAACACCATCCTAAAACTAATAACAAAAATAATAACGAACATAATCAATAGCATGATTACTGTTTCAGATAAACAACAGGGATTTAGAACAGGAATATCGTGTACCGACGCAGTCTTTGTCATGAGACAGATAATGGAAATGTCGATCGAATATAACAAACTTGCATATCTATGTTTTATGTGTCCAATTGAGAGATATTATACACCTTGACAAGTCCCTCATACCCTGATAAAAACCATCGAAAATATATACACGGCAAATTCCGCTAAAGCTAAAGTTAACAACGAATACACCGAGCCAATACCGATCAAGAAGGGCATTAGACAGGGAGGCTCGTTTAGTCCACTTCGTTATGTTATAATTTTCCTGCTAAAGAGACATCTAGAAGCACATTATACAGTTTATAGACTATGGAAAGAAACCTTTTTTATCTCTTTGTCATTACGTCTAAACTTAATAATATTACATGTTATGTAAATTGAATTACCGATAGATTTTGGATTTCTGCGTGTACTAATTTACTAACTTTGGCATTTTTTTTTAGATTCTTTCTAAAACACTCTTTTCTGGAGCAAGCGTTCGATATGCTAATCGAACAAGGGTACAAATTGGCGGGAAGTTGCGGATCTGGTACGGCAGGAGGTGCCAACGATTTAAAACCCGGAGTGGATGCAGAAGAGAATCGCTGGAATCACTACAATGAATTCGTTTTCGTTCGAGAATAGTGTTAAAATACTATTAAACGAGTCGTAGGAAAATTCATCGAAAATTATTTGGACGGAAAATTGAAGAATTTATTTGTTGATGCTAGCGTGAAATTTTAATGAAACAACAAAATATACAGATCTTTATGACAAATCTTAATTATCACTAGTAGGTACAGTGCAACAGAAGTAGCTTGGCGGGCGAAGAACATACAAATCTGCACACAACGAAAACATTCGAATAACGATCCGATCGGTGACGACGAAATTTTCAGTAATCGTGAGTCTCAAGTACAATCGGAGGAAGAAGTTTACGAATGTGAAGTATATTCAGCCGAATATTTGTTATTTTAGAGGCTAGACGCCCGCCAAGCTACTTCTGTTGCACTGTACATACTAACCGATATTAAATATTTGAACTGACATTTTTTAGCTCAAAATTATTTTTTTTGTGGTTGATGCTATTATTATTAACCTAAAACGCCACTGGTACCTTTTACCGCTAGTACAAAATACAAAAGGAGTTTAAAACATAACACAAAAATTAAATACAACGTGGAACAGTTAGTGTCTCATTTGTTGTACAAAAAACATTTGGGACACGTCAATTTTAACCGTTTCAGCTCCCAATTTTTTAAAAAAAGCAGCTTGTGAACGTTCATTAAAAATATTTTCATTTTCAAACCGACAGTGTGTTTTTTTACGTGTACAAAAAGTGTTTAAAATGTACACAAATAAATAAATAAAAGGTGGGACAGTTGGTATCTTAATTATTAAACAAAATCAAAAAAAATTTGGGAAACATCAATTTTAGATTCTGAAATGACATCCCGCAACGCAAAAACTTCAACCCAGTTTGATTAACCGTTTCGACTACCAATTTTTAAATTGGAAGAAGCAGCTTTAAAAAGTATATTTATTTTTCACGAAAAATAAAGCGATACTTGAAATTTATAGCAAAAATAATAATTAAACCGAAATATACAATGTCGATGGTTTAAAGCACAGATATTGTATGTCCCGAATAACGAGAAGTAAGGGTTATCAACCTAGTAAATATATATCTCGAAGGAGTCGTCGAAGGAGTAGGCAGATTGAGACCTCAGTGTGAAAATCACTTCCCATCCCCAATTTACTTTCTACTTCTTGAAAATGACTTCAAAATCGAAGCCGAAACGTCGAATTAAACAAATTTCTAGACGCGGTTCAACCCGAACTTAAAGTATTACATATATAAATATATACTTAAAACTTTATATAACTTTAAGTATTACACACACACATATATATATATATATATATATATATATATATATATATATATATGCTATTAAAGTTGTTTATGTTGAGACTTGCCAAGATTTGTTTATTAGTACAAATTGTCAAAAATGAACAGTTAATACGTCCAATGAATTTTAAAGAAAAGGACGTCGAATAACCTATTTAAATTAATTCTTATTCAGGGATTAATAACACTCGTCTTTTTTTCTACCTTTAGATTGATAAAATTTCGACCATCCCTTGTGAAATATATCACCTGCTTTACGAGCACAAGTTGTGTTATTTATTTTTTCTCACGACAGCTAAACCTACTATCGCTAGTTGTTTATACGATTAATTTTCTTGGATTGATGTTATACATGCGATTCGTATCGTAAGACATGGACTTATTTTCTGACATTAATTGTTTTTTCTAATGCAGACAAACATTTTGGGAGTGGTCCAACTGCAATAATAGCGACTACTTGTACGAAATAAAAGAATATGACTGCAAAAGGAGTCTGGAAAAATAAAAAAAAATCACAAACTATTTCATTTATAAGCATTGATATCGTTATTGAATCTACCAGGTTTAGTTTAAACCCACTTTTTTTCTTTTTCGTTGCTTATTATTAAGGGTACATAACTTAATAGATTTCCGGCCAATCTTGGCCGAGATAGGAACGTGCTTCGAATCTTTGAACTAGGGAAATAATGTAAAAATTTAATTTACGCACCAGGATTTAACTTTACCTCCTTGAATTTTACTTCCCTTTAAAATCAACTAGAAAATGAGGAATGGCAAAAAAAGAAAATCTTCCCTGCCTTAAGAAAGTACCTACATATTTAATAATTGATAATAAAAAAAATGAAACAAAATATTTTGTTGTACAATGAATGAGGTTTTTAATTTTAATTTTATATATAAGTGCGTCTCAAATGAAAAAATCACTTTCCCCAAAAAGAATAATATAATATGCCTTCTGCGAGTGTCTGCACCAAATGAGTAAAATTTTATTCTTAATAAAAGTTGATTTATTGTGTGAAACCTACATTGGCTTCATCAAAATTATCTAAACAAAAAATGAGAATTTTGAACAAAAATCCAGTATTTTTGTATTCGACATTATTAAAAAAATTTATTTAGAAAAGTCGTTTGGAATTTAAAATCACAGTTTCCTACGCAATTTTTGTTTCTTATTATTGCAGCTTTTACGTACACAAAGGATACCAGTAATAGGGTATTCTATTATGTTTGAAAAAGTACTTCAAGATGTTGATTTTCCTGATAATAAACCACAACAAAATATATTTCGGCAAAATAAACACGCTTTCTTGCCGTAAAATGAAATTAAATTTTAAACCTTTTTTATTCCCGCGAAAACGCTGTCAGCCATTTTGGTGACGTAATGTTGGTAAAAACAACAGTAGTGCATGTACGACCGGCACTTATTCAACGTTAACAGCTATATGCAACCATCATTGAATCAATATTTGGCAGATTCGTACTATCTGCTTTTACAAAACCGGTTTGAATTTTAATAAATAAATAAGTACAAATGAAATGCACAATTATTACTCCATGAAGTAAAAATTGATAGATATGTACCTAAGCGTTTACACTGAACTGACAGTTTTTGCCTATATGACGTCACACCATGGCGGCTCATGTTTTAGGTGATATAGTGATATACAGATTAAAAATTACGACTTTTAATTTCAATATAATAAAACAATTTTAATTTTTATTAAATTTCATCATTTATTTTTCACTACCGAAAGTACCCTATTCATATACACCTTAGGTAGTCTCTCTCACTATATAGAAAAAAAATGCAGTAAAATTTCATCCAATTCATTTCCCACCAGCAGTGGCGGCAATGGGTGCATGTAGTGGGGAGATAAGGTGATGAAATTGAATTATTATTGTTACCATATCTTGATAAATATTATGGCCCATACTAAACACAAGGATGAAATCTGTATAACTTTTCGCACACCATATTCTATTATAGAGTACTATGAGTATGTTACTTCTTCAAACTCATATTTATATTAGAAAAGATATAATAACGCAATAGCTAGGTACTAGGATTTCTTAATCTAAATGTAATACATTATTGTAAAACCCGAATGATTTTTACAAATAAGACAAAGATATTTATAATTTTTTTTATAACTGCCTTATCTATTTGTAAATATCATATTAAAAAAAACTTTTTTAAACTCGATGCTCGAACAACTTTAAATAGTTACTTACCAAAGTGATATGAGAAGATTATATTGTGTTTCCAGACTATAATAAAGATATTTCTCTGTAGTGCAATACATTAACTAATATTTGTAGTAGTTGTGATATCTACTGTAATAAAGATATAGATCATTTAGATGAACTTCACTATATTCAATTCAAACGTCTTCCTTGTAATGAATGATATTATCCGTTATGCAATGTACAACGGTTTTCGATAAATATGTATTTTGTTCTAATGTTAAATGCATTGGCGAAATTAAATTTCGAGGAATTTTCCTGCAACCTTTCATACCATCATATCTTACCAAAATATCCTCATTTTCCATATTATACATTATCCTTTAGAGTATAGTAAAATCTTTTGAAGCTGTTAACGTATAAACAATTTTAAATTAGAAATTTGCGTTTTACTTCTTGCCTAACCCAATAAAGAATGTATGCATGTACCTACAGCCCTGCATTAAATTTTTTCGAGGGGGCCTTCTACCCAACTGCGATGAAATCCAAATGGAGGGTAAATATTTTTCACAAAAAAACAAAAACACACATACTGAATAAAATAAATATATATTGATTGTAAGTAATTACTTACAATTAATGCTTCTGAGGAGCCAAGTAAGCCAAAAAATTCAAATATATACTTTTCTGGTCTTTTTTCGGCAAACTTTCCTATTAAAACAGCCATAGCTAAAGACAATTTTAATTTTTCGAGATTTTTTGTCTCTATAGACAGTACTGACACGCCGATCTTGTCCATAGAAACCATAAGATAATTTTTCTTCTTCTTCTTCATCTGCCTATCCACACTATTGGATGTTGGCGATCACATTTCTGTACCCTTCACGGTCTGTTGCTTTGCGTACTAGGTCTTCTATAGTTCTTAAACCTGTCCATTCCTTTAGATTTCTTAATAAGATAATTTTTAATCAGTTTTAATTTTGAAAAACTTCTTTCAGCTATTGCAGTTGTAACCGAAAGGGTCAAAAATACGAAACATGCTACCTCCGGAAAACTGGAAGCAAGGCTATTAAATAATTTTATCAGTAATAATTCCGTGTGCCCAATGGAATTAATTTTCTGAATTTCAGATTTTAAGCATGTGTTTTCAAAGCCATTAATTGTTCATACAGATTAACTGACATATCTTTACTGTATGTCAGTGAAGTTCCCTTCGTATGCTCGTAAGTCGCATTCCTCCACTATATGTTTAATGGTCTGACTGTCGGCTCCACAGTCACATCGGGATAATAGCGTTAAGTCTTATTTGTGAAAAGAGTCAGCATATCTGCCATGATTTGTGCGGACTCTGTTGGTGGCTGACCATATCTTGCAAGGCTGGTTGAAGCCAGGTGGTACTTCTCTAATGCAGGGCATATTTCGGCAATGTGGAGGGCAATTTTCTTGCCAATATTGTTCCCAAGAATGAGGAAGACTGAAATTTGACTCTCGGAGCTCCTTGGCAGACAAGATGGGTGGGTCGGAGTCTGTTGGTCTCAAGGGCTCTGATACTCTGGTGTACAGGGAGCTGAGGATTATTAATAATTTTTTGTATATTCTCGGACAAGTGCCTTTTCACTCCGGAGTGGTGGTGGGGGGATGAGACTCAGAGTGGGCAGCCAGTAAGTAAGAGTGGGCTTGATTGTTTCACTGATAACTCGCATAGTTGTTCAGTTGTGCATCAACCTTTTTAATGACAGAGGCTCTGAAATATTTGTTTAGTTTAAGAAATTAATACATCTAAACAGCAATAGTACATATTGACTTTGAAGTATTATTCCGAGTCTGAAATTCTCTCATCTTCTGATACTATTTAAAAAAATGCTTCATTATCATCCTTTTTTTTTTGAAAACTGTTGTAACCCTCCACTCTTTTGCTAAATCTTTGGACTCGTTTAGCAAACTATAGAATTTATTGATTTGATTTATTTACACGTCCCGGGCCCCGCATCATTGATATAGCTGATACGACGGTGGCTACGCGCCTGCTAACTATGCTTCCTTTCAATATACTCTCCTCGTCCATTTACACACAATGAATGCGTTTCTTCCATCATTCACAACAGTGGAGAAAGTCTTTAGACGTCATGCTGTTTCATAACGGCGTCTTACAAAATCACTTGGCGCCCTAACCTAGTTTAGCTTTATTTTTCAGTAAGTTTGGTATATTAAGAAAAAAAAAGGGTGTATAGGTCTGTGAACTGATCTATCCATCCCCTCAAATTAAATTCAATTGAGAAATCAAGTAATTTTAAACATTAAATTAAATTTAAAATACATAACATTTTATTCTTATACTGAGTATTAGTTTTTAAATAGTAACTGTAAAAGTAATTATTAAATATTTTAGTTTTCATTTCACGGTTAAAATATTCTTTTTCTCGATACTTAACTTTAAATATTTTATTAAGATAACTTATTTTATTAGTTTATTAGTTTTTTTACAAAAAGCTCACTCTAAACTCAAAAAAGCCTAGAAAAGCCCAGAAAACTAAAATCGTTAACCAAACAAACATAATCTTACGAAAGATGTCAAATGGTCATCTCTCTTTCCGAAGACTCGTTTATCCAACGAACAGCGAGGCTTTGGAACACATTGCTTAGGGAGGTGTTCCCGGAGGCATACAACCTCCAGAAATTTAAGAAGAACACCAATTCCCACCTTTTTTTTCTTGGTTCTCACGATGTTCTTTGAGCATTATAGGATATCCCTTTTCGTGGTAACCAGAAAATAAAAAAAAAGTTGTACCACGTGCATGTTAACTATCTCAAGCAGTTACGTGACCCTTTCTATCGATGTCAAAAAGTGACACGTGTTGCGCGTCATCCATTTTGTCTGTAAGTCTGTGTCAATATTTGACAACAGCTAGATTTTTTGACTTGGCATTTTTCGATGCGTCGCTCGACAGGCTCTTTCTTTTTATTGCTACGCTTAAACGTTAAAACGACTTGTTCAAACGGTCCAAAGAACACTATGATAGGCGACATTTAAATCGTCGATACATCTAGAAGAAAAGAAGTCCTAAATCTTTATTGTCAACTCTCGTATCGATTTAAGCATCGCGTCTGTGAAATGTTCACCAAAAAAGAGTACCCATTTTTATTATATTCCAATTTATTGTTACCGTTTTGTTATATACATACATTATAACATAGCTTCTTTAATATATTTGTGTATTTTTTTGCAAATTACGTTCATTTCTGTGTATAAATATGGAAAAAATACAATCAATTTTAGTGCTAATACTTTTATATTAATTGATAACAATGTTTTTTATCACTATCAATAAACTCAATTATCAAATCAAACCTTTAAATAAACGATTAACAGATACATATTTATAGGTCGCCCCACAATTATACCAAAATATACAAAAAATGTAAAATCAATTGCAATAAAAATTATTGAAAAAAGTACAGCACACAACAAAATAATTCAATTCTTAAAGTATAATTTTTACTCGGCAGCACATTTTTTTTAAAATTCTCGTTTAAAGCTTCTTTACAAACCAAAAATTCTTGAGCTAACATCATTTTTAATGACAGTGAACATGCAAAAAAGAATCTACAAGGTACATTGTTTACAATTACACATTGTTTGTCAAAATGGTAATTATTTCCATATTCTGTCTCCCACCCTATTTCTTTTACACATCAACGACCTCTTGAAAACCACAACGAATCTTGTTCAGTTCAACACCCAAAAAACACAATGCGTCACGTTTTCCAAGAAAGTGAATTCCTCAAATCCTTCCATCACAATGTCTGGAAATACCCTTGAATCAAGTCCCTCCATCTCGATTTTGGGAGTCACGAAGCCTAATAATATATCTTGGCATGACCATGTTGCTAACATCGCAAAGTCAGCAAGCCAGAGGCTGGGTTTCTGTAGAGTTTTTTACTCCTGATCAACTGTTGACGACGTACAAGGCTCAAATCCGACCTCTGCTGGAGTATTGCTCGCACATTTGGGGTTCAGCACCAAGGCATTCTCTTCGTCTTCTAGATTCCATTCAGAAAAGGGCCATTCGGTTAATAAACAGCTCAATTCTCACAGATACCCTTCACCTTGCAGACCCAGTTGCTCCACAGAAATAAAAACTTGGCACGCTGATCAGTCTCACCCATTTACTCTCAAAATTCCAAAATCATTTTTTCCAGAGAACTATGACCCTCTTCTAATATTCCACATTAGCTGACACTAATAATTACGTCAAGAATGCAGACTATTATTACTTATTATTAATGGTAGTTCGCTATTTAATATGAAAGGTGGAACGCTGCTTTTCACTTCCGGCAATTCACGTGTGTAGCGTTAAAACAAACAGTTGTCTAAAGTTAAAATCAGAACGTAGCAATTAAAGACGTAAAAGATATTGCATTAAAACAAATATTTGTACATTGTTATATGCTCAACTGTAACAAAAGTATTTGTATGTATTCGATACGAGAATATAGAACTTTACCTACGCCTTTTAACAGTTTTTTGTAACAACTGTCACATTTGTTATGTCCGTGATTTTTAGATAATCTTTAGCTGATCGTTCAAAACCAATGGCAAAAATGAAGGACCGTCTAACATCTAATACTTGGATGCCCTCGATCAATGTTGACAAAAAAGATTACCTACCCTGGAGAACGATATATGTCGGTGACGAGGAGACACGGAATCAATTATCATTATACTTTAAACTATTAAATGTATTAGTAACGTAACTTCGTTTCTTTTATCTAAAAGGTACTAAATTACCTATAAGGTATTCTTTAGAGTTACTTATCTGTCACAATAAAAAAACTTTTAGTGTGATTTAAAGTGAAACCTTAAATGTACGTTTAAGTTAGTTCAACAAATTAGTTTGTTTAGTAACTAAATCAAGAAGAAAAAATACACTGATCAAACAGTTGTATAATTTAATTTCAAATAAGATTTGTCGATCATAACGGTCATTAAGAGCTGTGCATATTTCAATCACAAAAAAGAAAATGGAAATTCATATTTTCAATAATTTGATATGTTTTTACATAACAGTAAATATATAGAACAAAATGTTTACTAGTTCCAAACCAAATTATTGATTCATAAAAAGAATCATAAGAATGATTGTTTTCAAAAAACTCAATTAACCTCAAACTCATATTGTGTTCTTTAAAGCGTCTTTTCCAGATAAAAATTATACTTTTAAAACTAGTCCTACAACATCAAATACATAAGCAATTATTTAATAGTTCTGCGATTGGGTTCACTGGCTGTAGGTGGCGGAGGGGGTCCCCGTCTATCCAACTCCTCCAGATAATTCAAAATCAACTGGGTCCTCTCTTCAGGAATGTGATCTAAAACTAAATACCGCTTGTCGTTCTTTAAAATATCTTCAATCTCTTGCATATGCCCTTGATTTTCTCGCAAAGTTTGCAGAGATTTGTGAGTGATTAATTTGGTTTCATGGAATAGTTCTTTGAATTGTCCTTTAGCTAAAATAAGTTTGTCTTTCAGGTAATCCTTGAATTCTCTTTCGCACTGAAAATAAATTAAAATAAGTAACAACAGTGTATTTAACTTAAAGTCTTACTCAAATAAAGTAATGAAATTCGAAATAAATACTATTCCAAAAAATGTTTTGTAATTGCGATATTTTTGTAAACTCTATCAATACCACATAGACTATAGTCACTTGTAGTTTTTTTTCGGTTAAAGATCGTGTCCACCTTAGAAGAGTTCGTCTCAGTTAAATAAAACTTTCTTTATTTTTAAACCATAGTATTTTTTAATTTATAAAAAGTAATCTTCCTAACAAATAACTTATTTATATTTAATAATTGGGGACAGTATGTGTGGTTGAAAGATGATTTATAGACATTTCACTTAATATAATAATAATAATATTTATTAACTTCATAAAATATAGACATAGCAAAAAAAATTAAATAAATAAACTTCCAAATCATGGTATTACTTAATTTAAAGAAAGTAAACCTTTCAACAATGAAAAATAAAGCAGGCTTTACACAAAAACATTTACCATATTTTTTTCTTACAAAGACCTCGTGATATTAATTTTAATGTCCCTATGAAGTTTAATTGCGAAAATAATCTTTTAAACATATTAATGTTAAAAATAAATAATAGTTTAAGAAAACTAAGACAACAAAACCGAACTAACAAATAAAAAATAATAATTGATAAAAAATCATTTTAAATCAAAGGCATGTGGTGCTTTTAATGTTTACATTTTCTTCTTGAAGACTTTACTTTTACCAATATCTGTTTATTATCAAATATATTAATTGATATAGCTAATCCCATGCCTTTGATTTAAAATTATTTTTCATTTATTATTTTTTATTTTTTAGTTCGGTTTTTTTAATATTCTAATGATCAAGGCCAGGATTTTTGAAAAAATTTATGAAATTATTGTATTGTCACCAGTCCTTTAGAAGTAATCAAAGATTTAAGTCGATCCGATGTTAACATTATTAGGATTTAAAATAGTGATAGGCGTTAGCGACATCTGTTGGAAAGTAGTTCAAGCGTCAAGCGTCAAGCGTATTTAAATTGAATTAACAGCCATTTTTAATCTTTATACAACACTTTAAGTATAACTGATCCTGGCCAGGATCTTTGAAAAATTTATATTATTGCATTGTCATTGGTCCTTTAGAAGTGTACAAAGTTTCAAGTATGTTTTTAAGTGGGTGAAAATCGTGTCCAAAGATTCCGTTCCATAGATAGATAGATACGAGTGAAGCTAATATAAAGAGTGTAATAATAATAAGCCTCTGATACAATGTTGCAAAATTTTCTAAAGGATTTTAAGAAACACATTTATTACATTATTATAATTGTAAAGGTACCAGAGCTTTGGTCATAACTGTACTAATTACTGTTTTAGTATATTTTTTAATCACTTAAGTAGAAAAAGCTGTTTTTCGTTAGTAGGAAATAGACAATCGCGTTTTTTTTTGGGGTAGGAGGGATTAAACCACAACTCATCGTTATACCCACCTTATTTTATAAAAAACACACAACTTGTGTACTCACCCTTTCGCTGGAAGTAAACTTTGTATACCTCGGATCATCTCTAATAATCTTTTTAATTTCCTTCCATGTGCTAACTAAAGTTACTTCCGGCGTTTCGTCCAATAATTCGCGGAAATTCTGACGTTTTTTTTTGACCAATTGTTCTACGTGGTCATTGAATAACTTTTCTTTATCTTCTCTCGTTAAAGTGTCCGCTAAGTCCCATCTATGGTCTTTCCTTAAAATTCTTTTAACTTCTCTCCAACTTAGATCAGAGTTTCTGACCAAGTCTGCTAATAGAGCATTAAAATGCTGAAAAAAGAAAATTGTCTTTAAATTAAGATCTTAAATAATGTTGTAATTTTATGAGGGAAAAGTTTAATGTAAATCCCAATAAATAAAAAATTTCCTAAAATTACCTGAATGGCTTCGTCCCGTTTGTGCTGTTCCCTTTCCTTGTCTCGATCTCTCATGTGAGTAGCCAGTGTACGTTGCACCTCTTTTTCTCTTTCACGTAGACTCGCCTCAGCTCTAGCTTGTCTATCCTTTTGATCTTGACTTTGACCTTCTTCTGTTTCCTCCTTTTCTGTATCCTGAGTAAAAAAAAATAAAGCCTACAATGTGCTGCTTTCATAAAAATAAAAAAAATTTAAATTAATACAGGTAGTCCTTAAATGTACTAAACACTATAAAGTAGTGGCAGATGCGTTAATTGCTCGGCAGCTTTTGAAATATTATTTAAACGTCCGTGTGTTGCAACTTGTAAATAAACATGTGTATAAGCACGCGCCTTGTGCATTACTTTGTTTTCCTTGTAATGGAAGCGTGTTAAAAATATTGGCAGAAAATGTGTAACGTTTGGATACTGACAACAAATAACTACTGTTAGGATTGATAAATTAACGATTGTTGATGGTAAGAGCGATCAGACTAGAGAGATCAGCGAGAGATCAGACTAATAATCAGCTGCAATCACATTAGGAATTATGATAAAGACACCAGTGAGTGGAGAAATTAAAAAAAAAAAACATAATTTGGGTGTTTTTCCTTGGATTTAATTGCATACAAAGATATTTGAGATATTGGTCAATTAAAACCACTTGAGCTTTTGTCCAAGACATAATTTTAGTAATCCTGTACTAACAAGTATTCTTTTTATGTTCTGGTTCCCACGAAAAAGGATATCCTGTAATGCTCAGAGAATATCGTGAGAACCAAGCGAAAAAAGGTAGGAATTGGTGTTTTTCTTAAATTTCTGGGGGTTGTATGCCTCCGGGAACACCTCCCTAGGCAATGTGTTCCAAAGCCTCACTGTTCGTTGGATGAACGAGTCTTTGGAAAGAGATGTTCTGCAGGTCTTCAAAGTGACCACGAAGGGGTGTGAAGTCTGAACTTGACGGGTTAATTTTGAAGAAACAGCTAAAGGAGGAACGATTGTTGATATTTCAGAAGAGCATCGCCCATAAAAATATCTATAAAATAGAGACAAATCGCTAACTTTTCTACGGTGTTCCAGAGAGGTAAGCGAGTTTGTAAGCGAGGCATCACCGACCAGACGAATTGCCCTTTTTTAGACAGAATCCAATAGTGTCAGGATATGTTTAGGTGCCGCACAGTTTTCCAGGGCAGGTCGGATATGTGCCTTATAGATCATAAGCAGCTGACTAGAAGTGAAATAGCTCTTGGAACAAAACAGAAAGCCAAGTTTTTGGGATGCTCATTTGGCAATGAACCTCACGTGATTTTCCCAAGAAAGGTTGTTGCTGATAGTAATACCAAGCATCGAGATGGATGACTTCAATGGTATGGTTACTCCTGACAATATTATGTTGGGCACAGTGAGATCGGCTTTTCTAGAGAAAAGACATGCTTGTGTTTTATTTGCATTGAATTCTACCAAGTTACTGGATCCCCATTCGAGAAATGTTTCCAAGTCCATATTTATGTTGTTGACATTTCTTCCTTGTTCATTTCCGATATCACAGTCAGAAAGACTTGAAAGAGAAAGCGGTATGGAGAGTACTATCATCCGCGAAGCTATGTACTGGACATGAAGTTGTTTCCAATAAGTCATTGATGTGAAGTAGAAATAGTGTTAGAGCTAGAATTGATCCCTGCGGAACACCAGCATTTATTAGTAGAGAGTTAGATGAAACTCCATCAACCACCACATGAAGAGACCTGTTTGAAAGAAAGCTAGCTAGCAGTGAAAACAGCTGAGGGGGAAAACCATAAGATGGAAGCTTGGCGAGGAGACCCTGGTGCCAAACTCGATCAAATGCCTTGAAGATATGGAACTATATAACTTTATTTAGGAGTGAAAGTGAATATTTACTCGATATTTTCAAAAAATATTACGCTGAGGTAATAAACACTGACAACATTTTTTTTTGAATCGCTCAATATCATAGTGCATTTTATACAAGAAATTAAAACCAGCAGCTACTTCTTGATAACAAATTGTGCATGAAACAAAAATGTGTACAACATTGATGTTTAACACTTTACAAGAAATTCTCGTGCAGATTTTTGTGTCAAATTTAAAAACAAATAAATAAAAATTTAAAAAACCTAAATTTACCTCTACTTCTTTTATAGAAACATCATTATCTTCTTCAGTTTTTGATTCATCCTTTTCCTTCTCCTTGTCCTTGTCCTTCTCTTTATCTTTTGACTTCTTTTCCCTATCTCTTTCCTTATCCTTGTCCTTATCCTTCTTTTTATGCTTTTCCTTTTCTCTCTTGTGTTCGCGATCCTTTTCTTTGGCTCTTTTCTTTTCTTCCTTCAATATTTTACAAAATTCTCTGAACCAATCTTCCCTTTGTCCATGAGAATCTACAGCCTTGTATCTTGAATCGCTATCGACTTTTCGTTTCACCTCTGACCAATGGGAATGCCTGTCAACGTCTGGATGCTCTCTTAACATCGCTATGAAGTCTTTCTTTACCTGAAAATAGTTTTTGAGTTAGACAAGATAAAAACTCCGTTGTTAAAGATACTTAACTAATGAAAAATATAGATTTTTACAATTATATTTAGATAATGAAAATATCTGTAACAAAAGGCTAAAAATTATAACTTGATATATCTAATAATAAGAAACCTGCAAGAAAAAAAATTAATATCCTGAAAAACCTGAAAGGAAAAATGTAAGTTATAACAATAAACTTTTCATGAAAAGTTGTAATGTTCCAAGTATTTAAAAACATTTCTTTATTTTTATAGTTAATAACAAATAAATATACAAACAAAACAGTGTGTTAAAATTATCTATCAATGTTGGTTACAAAATTGAGCAGTTTAAAAATATACTACTGTTTCTACTAACACTTTAATTTATTAAGATGTAAATTAAAATATGGAAACTTTGATGCTGTTTTGATGAAAATTTCACAGTCTATATCTTACTGTATACATGAGTTCCTTTAATTTTTACTAAAATAAAATATATAAAAAATGGTTTATGTAATAGAGCTAGAAATAAGTGGGAACCAAAATCCACAATTGTGTAACATCTACACGAGCATCAGACAAAATACTATCCAGCTAATTTATTTTAAAAAAATGAAATATTTAATTTTGACCATTATAAAATCAATAACTTAAATGGAATTATATCTTGTTACCTGAATTTTTCATGGTGATTTTTATTCTAAAGGTGCTAAATATGTAGATATATTTTGTAATACTTACAATATGTTCAATACGAAATGTTTAATAGTAACCCAACTAGAATTAACGAGTTTATTTTTTAACTTTAGTAAGTACGTACAGCAAATCTAGCTGTGCCTCTGAATATTGGATGCGCAGTAGATTAGCCGGCGGAGTGGGGCGAGAGCCCATTAGGGTATTAAGAAGTAATAGTAATAATAAGTAAAATTGTAATAAATATTGTATTTTAACTTTGAAGGTTCAAGAACGAGTAGCCGAGGCCAGAAAAATAACAGAAAACCTGCTAATAAAGAGCAACGTCTGATCATAATAAATGCAGGTGGTGAAAATGGGTTTGTGTCTGATGCTTACATTAGATGGAAATCAAATAGTAATACAGGTGATTATCACAACGAGATGGATTTTAATAATTATAAGAAATGGCTGTCGAAAAACTTGATTCCGAATTTGCCGTTAAGAAGCGTTTTGGTGATTGATAATGCACCATATCATAATAAACAAATCGACAAAATGCCAGCGACAGGAATATTCCATTTGGAATAAAACAAACGATATGAAATAGATCAGCTCTTTCTAGCAGCAAATCACGACGTTGTACGATTACCGCCATATCACTCGGATTTGAATCCAATTGAGTTGGTGTGGGCTGATCTGAAAGATTATGTGGCAAATAACAATGTTACTTTCAATTTCAACGACGTCATGCAATATTGCGACGATTTTTTTGAACAGTTTTCTTCCGAGCAATAGAAATCTCATTGTAAACGAGCAAAGAAATTTGAGGACGTTTCATGTCAAATGAACCCATGATAGACATTATCGAGAATAATCTGATTATTGATTTACATGATGAGAATAGCGACACTGCATCAAAACAGGATTATGGGAATGACGTTTCAGAGGATGAAGAAAACCATGTATCAACAGTAGGCGAAAAATCATATTATAATCTTCGAAAATATTATATGAATTGTATTTATGTATATAGTGGTATGTTATTATCAATATTGCAAGCAATATTTTTGTAGATTATCTACCTGCTACGTTTCATAATCATTTCTAGTAACTATGCATTCAATTATCTATCAATTAGCGGTTGTAAGTTTATCCATTTTCTCTTTATTAATTTATCTCTAATGAGAATGTACGTATCTATTATTTGCAATTATATATCACTCGTTATCTTTTAAATATTTTCCACCTGCACAATAGGAAGAATTGGGGTTCCCGTTCCCTACTGGTATATGTGTAGTTGTCAACACTTGTCGAATTTATTCAAGCAACAATTCTTTTCCCGATTGTACTTCCTGATAAAAGTTGGTAGTGGACAGTTACCATCTCTCTTTATCTCAGAGGCACAGCTTTTGCTAAGCTTTACTTATTGAATTTATAAAAAAAATGTTTTTTGTTTTTTATCACTTCTAATTTATACACAATTAAAATTTTTAACTATTATTTTAATATAGCGTTGGTAGTTTTCTAGTTTCACCCAAAAAAAAATTGTCGATAATTCAAATGATTTAAATTTCAGGCAAATTTATTTATTATTGAAATATTTATGTTCATAAAACTTTGTAAATTATTTAGATCCCACCAGACATTTTTAAATATTTCGTTCACATTTATAAATAAATCCAGATAACATGGTTAGAATACAATTTTGTATCCTACCAATTTCGTATCATTAATTATTATAATAAAGAACCAATAAAATTATTGGCTAACAGATAACCAATATAAAAGAATATTACTCTTCTTTCTCAATCATCATGACACAATTAACTAAACGATTTTGTTTAAAGAAAAAACCTACTAGAAACCGTCAGTGTCCATATGATTGGACATACAAACTATGAAGTCTGCAGGGGGAAATTCTTAAAAGTTTAATAGGTACCTATGGGCCCATTAAAATTTGTTGTGTTGCCGTGTCCTCTGCTCCACAGAAAAGAATTCTCTGCAATCCTCAAGGTCGGCATCTCCTACTCCTCACGTACCAAAGACACCAACGACTGGAAGAAGCGATGTTGCCGCCTTTTCGACACCGTGATCTATAGGGTTTGAATAGTGTTTTTAAATATGTAGCCTAAACATTGATGTCAGAAGTTGTTACCAAATGTTTATATTTTTCCTATGAGAGCATTCTTACAAAATAGATTAATGAAAATAATTTTTTGGTAAAAATTCGCGAGATGAATTTTGGAAAAATGCTTAATCCCCTTAAATTTTTGAATAATTAGTCTTTGGTTGTCTTTGATCACAATTGCATATTCAAATTAATATATTTTTTAAAGCCTCAAAACAAGAATTTTTCTAGATCACTATATTTTTATTATTTAAATTTACAATTTTTGTACTCGTTACTTATTGATTTCCAAACTATATTTATAAATGTCACAAATATAAAAGCGTACAAAATGAATATATTTAAGTTTAAGTTATTATCCTTTTAAAATGACTACAATTGATGTTTAATTTAGCGTAATAATTTTAGCAATTTGGGAATTGCTTCCTAAAACTAGATAATGAGTTAAAGAAGACCAAGAAATAAAGTTAATGTATTAATATATTCAATACTTGAATAAAAATCAAAATTTCGTCAAACTTACAACAAAAAAAAATACACAAATACCAATGGGGGTAAAGGAAACTAAAGAATATTTAACGGGAAGGTATTAATGAAAATAAGATTATTGCAAATAAAATTTACCTAAAAATTTCATCAATTTAAAAATAAGAATATAAATTAAACTAATTCTTTCATTTAATGAAATTATTAATAATACCCAATTATAATAGAAGATTTGGGAATTTAATTAATGATTAACCCTATGGCGTAATTCAAAACTAAACACGACAGCAGCATTTAGAATCGTTTTGTACTGCAATATATAATTATTGTAATTATAACCTGCCTAATGTTCAAAACCTGATTGTTGTACAAAAGAACTTCGACACTATCAACATTTTTGAAATCTATTCAGCTTTGATCAATAGTAGGACCAAATAAAATCACAGAAGACGAATATCAAATAAGAACAAATAAGGAAATTAAAAAAAAATAAAAGAAGATTTAGTAATAAAAAAAGGCAACTCAGGAGTTAGATGGTTAGGGGACGTGTGAAGAGCGGGAAATGGAAGATTGTTTCATTCAAAACTACAATGGGACCCAGGAGATAGAAGACGTATGAGACCCAGATCCGAATGATAAATGAAGTGAAAGAAGATCTATGCAAGGCAGGAGTGAATAATTGACAAGAAAACGTGTATGATAGGATAGGATAAAATTGAGATACATTGAAAAGAGTCATATAAAAGACGCATTGATCCACCCAAAAACGGATCTAGAAAGCGAAAGCGGCTTAGCCCCACTAGGGGCGTTTTGGCCACTATATTATTATAATTATTATTCAACCTTGATAAAGAATTTGTTCCCACAAAGAATCCGTAGCAAGTTACTGACAGTTTCTAAATCAACGTAAATACGCATGTCTGTATTTGAACAATTTCAAACCAATTATAAAATAGAATTATCATTGAAAAGTACGCCATGTGACTAAATTTTAGCGGGTAGGTATAATATAGATTAAAATTTAGTATTTCTGTATTCTGTATTCTCTGAAGCACCCTGAAATACAAATTATACCGTACATATGCATACTGACCCAACTTAACTATGGAGGTTGTACCTATAAGAACAGTTGAAAAACCATATTTTTTATGTTCTACAATTTTTGATCAAAGGCATTGACAAAATTGAAAATGATGACGTTTAAATAAAAATCAAAATATTTTTGCAGGAAAATTACATTTCATTGCATGTAATACAAGAAAAGATTATTTAATTTGCTATACTGAAGAAAGCACCAGACATCTTTAATAAAATATACTGCAGTACAAAATTATTTTAAACACTGTATTAAGATGTAGCTTTAATTTACGCAAAACTCTTCGACCTCTGCTTATCCAAATTGAATTTCATAACCTATTGAAGTTGATCTAACATTTGAAGACTTCTGTAAATTTTAGTACCAAATTTTATGAAAAAAATTTGTTGTTAATAATCCCTTAACCAATCAGGATGTAAGGTATGTTTTAACAATTTAGCAAAAATCGAAAATTGTCCACTGATTATTTCTTGCCTGTCCTGTACACTTATATACACATATACATACCTCACTCCAAAATGTAGTAATTGTCAGAACTAGTACATTTTTTTATTGAAAACAAAAATCCTGACTTTCCACATGATACATACTATTAGGAACACAGTTAGTGATGAATATATACTGGAAATAAAACTAGAAAATAAATTTATAGATTTGATGCGATGGATATCTACTGATTGAGAGATAAGTGACAAATGCAAAACTTAAAAAATTTCACGTTACTCTTAAGTCATTCAAGTTATTTTAAACAAAATATGGAGTAATTTGGATTAATTGATGCTTTAAAATATAAAATAAACTGATTTCCAACAAAAAATATTAATTTTAAACATCTCAAATAAGATATTCCATCAAAAATAATAAAATTGCATTTGCCGCTTAATCATGCTAAAAAACTGCAAGATTTTCAATACATAAAAAGTTGTGTACATTAATAAAAATATTACAATGCAGTATTATACAACCTAGGGGAATTTAGAGAGAATATGCTATACCAATTAAGTATAGAATCTATACATTTGAAGTTGTAAATATCATAAATATTTATTTTTCAAAGGTACAGATTCAAAATGCGCATTTTACAGTTACTTTCAAAATATAATCACAGAACAATACAATACTGCATAATTCAAATTTATTTATTAGCATTTAAAAATGCATCTTAATATTCATGGAAACCAATATTTTTATTAAATCGGCACATAAAAAAACGTAAGAGAGGATATTTGTTCTACAAGTGTCATCTTTTGTGACGCAAATTATACTTTTTATAGAATAAGACAGTACATATAAGAAAACACAGTGACAATGTTAATCGACGACAGATACTAACAGTATTTTATTCAATTACCTAATTATCGAAAATTTAAAAATGAAATTTTTTAAACAGAGTAAGCAATCTTGTACAAGTTTTATTGTTTTTATTAATTTAAAGATTTGTTTCAACCTGCAGCTTTTGTACGATACTCGGGATCGTTCAGTTCGAATTTATGCTCATGTGTTAATCTTATACTTCCTCGACAAGTACTAGAATATGTGAATATAAAAGTTTGGTGACCGTTTAATGTAATTTTCCAACAATCCAACCACTTATTGACCAATAAAAGGCGACAGCTGATGAAACACCCAATGCGCATATCAGTCTAAACAGTTTCTACATTCGTTCATCAAACAAAATTACCGTTTATAAACTGATTCACGAACGGATAGTCTCAGAAACAGTCCGTGCACGATTGGAACACGTTTTACGAGATCTATTGGGCATGACCGTGACCATTTACCATATGGTTTTTTTCCAGGTAGTTAAAACAAAATCCAAGCATGGGTGATTGGGACTGCTTGATTTCCCCAGGACTTCGTACCTGTGATGCCTTTATTTAACTTTTAAACCGACCCCTTATAATCCCTCAAACAATAGGGACTTCTGAAAGTCCCTTCTACTAAGTTTATAACATGCAATAAATTGTTAACAAAGGTGACTTCAACTCTAAAACCTTAGCCCATGCCTTCGTTTACATATCTGCTCATCAAACAAGGTAATGAACATATGATGTCTGACATTTAAGTTGTAGGACTAGTTTCTTTCCTCAGAGACAGTGAAAATTAAAATATCACTTATGATATGTCATATATTTGAGAAGTCAGCTTTCCAACGAGACTTGGAGCATGGGGGACGTTCCTTATCTTTTAAACATGACGACAGTATAAGGAAAATAAAAAAAATCGTTAAAAAGAATCGACGTTCAAGCATTAAAAGAGGTTAGGTTAGTATGGTTTGTACGAAGATGGATACAAAAAACCAAAAACCAAAAAACTTGAATACCAAGATTCAAAGACTATCTCTTATTCACTTGTGACTTCTGCTTATTCCCAATAATAAAGGAATCTTTGAAAGTAACACATTTGCAGTCCTTAGGAGTTAGGGAAAAACGACGTGTTTACTAAACAGAGTATCGTCTGAAGACTTTCTACTTATGAGCAATGGAAGAAACGCCTGGAATGCAAGAAACTCCGCCCCTCTGCTTATCTACAGTGATAAGTATAATAGAGAAGAGCATAGCTAAGATTGTACCATTTAAAAAATAGATAATTTAAGAGGAAATATTAAGTTCCTGACCATAAGAAAGATTCCTGATTCATAGAATCAAGAAATATGAACTGTTTAAACTTTTCTTTGTTCTTAATTATTTTCGGATTATTAGATTAACCTTCAATGAAGCACTAAGCATGTACTATTGGTGTAAAATTTTGCCAAATTAAAATTTATATTTATTTTAAACAAAATTAAATATCTTTATAGTACCAGTCCTAGTACTTTATTGTCAGACCTCCTAAAACATTTTAGTTACAGCCTGTAATATATCCAGTTGTAAGTCAGTCATGTAAACACAAACACAAGCGTCAATGAAATTAACGTAGTTATGAATATTTACATAACTTTAATGGTTCAAGTTATAAACTATAGTTGATATTTTACGCAGGATTGTAGTATTCTGTGCTTACATGTGTAGATAAATTGATCAGTCAAGAGAAGTAAAATTAGTGGTTAATTTTTTAACTGTTTCAAATAAATACTAAGTTGCAGTTTTACTAATTTTGTATTATTTCTTTATAATTTTTTTATAAGAATACAAAGATCTGTATAGTGTATAGTCAAAGCTCCTTATTCACGGTTAATCGCGTTTTTAATATTCGCGAATTGAAAAATTGTGACCACTTCTTGTGATCACCGCTAAAATTTTCTTTATTCGCGGATCAAATAGAAGAGGGAGATTTACCTAACTTGAAACCGTATCCTGAACTTCCTAAGAGCCGTATTATGACTAGAGGAACTGTTTTAGTCGTTGAAACATCCTAACCGTCTAGGCAGCAGAAGGTGATACAACAGATCTTTTAGATCTCCGTGCATCGACATACCCACCACCAATAAATCAAGTGACGTTCAAGAATTGCTTGAATAGCAAGATGAAAATTTAACTGAAACCAACTTAAGAGGAAATTTTTAAATCCCCATTTTATTGAAGAGAAAGCTTCAACGAGAATTGAAAAAGGTGACACTATAAAAAACCTTACTGAAAGTTAAGGATGGCAACTGAGCTTTATGACTTCTTCATAAAAAATTGGATTACTCTATGGAAAGAAGTCTTGATTTTAAAAATCTGGCGCAGCTGAATATCAATCTGAATCGAAAGACATTTTAAAAGCGGCAAACAACAAAAAATAATATGATTCTTTTAATCACATTTTAAGTCTAATAATGATAATTATTTTATACTAGCAAAACCCAGCCATGCTTATTAGTGAAGAAAAATTGTAAAGCTAACATATTTTTCTGGTCCGTTTTTTGCGTAAACAAGGATCAGATAGTTTACCAACTCTGAAGCATGCGACATGTAATTGCCCATGAGAGAAGCATTCGTTTTCCAAATTCAAACTGCATACTTTTGAATACTACAAGCTAAATAAAAGTAACTTACAATATGATTTTAGAAAACAATTAGATCATTTCCAAAAAAAAACAAATTAATTAAATACAGAATTCACTATGAAATTATCTCACCTTTATTTGTTATAAAACAGATAATATAATCACTTCTAAGATGAAATCAAATCGATTCCAACCTTTGATTAAATAATAATTATAAATACTATGCACATCAATCAACTGGTTATAGTAACAACTTTTTACCCCACTAACGTTTATTTTCACCATCTACATTAATACTGTTGATCGAGATTGACGTTTAGTGACGTTTATTGTTGAAAACAAATGAGCGAAAATAGTAATGTGTGTAAGTAAAAAAATGTCATACATATAGTATTTGTCAGATAACCCCAAAAACAAAAAAATTAAAGTATTTAAAATAATTTGGTTTATTCTTTATTTGAATTCTTTAAATCCTTTTAAATACTACCCCTTTTTGGGTATTTAACGTGAGAAATTCTTTTGTTTTTTTTTCAAATTGTTTTTATTTAAACCTCGCAAAAAATTTCTCGTTTCCGTGAGAACTTCCAAATAAAAAGTATTTCGAGTTCTGCAGACACAAACATATGATAGTTGAATTTTTATATACATAAAGATTATTAAAAAATATTTTTATTATTTTTTTTAACATGCTTACATTAGTTTCACCTGTATCTTGTTTGTATGTTTGTAACTGACTCCTTGGCCTCGACTTTGCTCTACTTTAAGCGATCAGATTTAAATTTTGCAACTTGTCAAAGACTGACGACAATGCAATAATTCGATCAAAATAACCGATTATCCTGATTAGTTTCACCAGGATTCATAAATTTCTTCAGGGATTCTTTGCATGAAAGTAAAAGAGATAGAAAAGAGAAATAGATCTATGATTATTGGTATAGTAATAAGGTATTCGCAAACCATAGAACTCGTATTAAGGCAGTAATCATTGTTTAAGTTTAACACCCCTTTCCACAAGATGTACTAGACCAATTGCTTATATACAAATATTTACATAGTTCATCGCATCGGTGGTTCAGTGGTAGAATGCTCACCTGACACACGGGCGGCCAGGGTTCGATTTCCGGCCGATGCATTCTTTTTGTGCTTTTACCATTTAATACATCATTTTTTTAGTGAGTAAAACAAATCGAACTAAAAAGCGAAAAATAAATTATAGTTCAAAAAACTAAAAAACATGCTTTTAGAGTTAATCAAACTAAAAAATAATTCTTAACATAAGAATAAAACTTACTGACAAAAAAATTAATGTCACTGTTCTAAGAGCGTGGGGTGCTTTGTATGATTTTTAAACTAACTCCCGAGTTTCGGAATGAAACTAGTGAAAAATTAAAACAATTGTTATTGAGCAGTTTCATTCTGATTTGATTAACTCTAAAAGGGTGTTTTTTAGTTTTTTTTAAACTATAATTTATTTTTATTTTGCAACGTATCCCCAGCGAATAAAGAGCTCTGACAGTATAACTCTTTTTTACCTTTTATTGCTATTTTTTGAAGAAACTTATTCGTTTTCAAGATATTAAAATTCAACCATAATAATAGTATACAGACACCTAAAAATGTTTAAGCGTTTGTGTATTCTTACAAAATTATTGATAAAATGACTGGTCAATATATCTTTCAACATACCATCTTTAGTTGACAAATATTGACGTACCTGTTCACGTCGTTGATTCTTTTCTTCTTTTTCGCGTTTTCTAACTTCTATGAGGTACTCATTGAATAAGCTTTCACGTTCACGCATTTTCTCGACACCTTTAAAACGTTCATCCTTGGCGAATTTCTGGGCAAAATCACTAAATGATGATCTGCAAGAAAATCCCTTTTTTTTACATATTCATCAAAAGTAGATACATAATTATCAATAAACGTTCAAAAATCTACTAACTTGCCAGTTAAAACTGATTCACTTAGTAATTTTCTAAAAGATTCTTTCTTCTCTCTCAGCTTATTTCTCTTTTCTCTTCTTTCCTCTTCCGCTCTTTCTTTGACATATTTTTCAAACACCTGCTTCCTTTCCTTAGAAGTAAGTAACAAATACCTATGGTCAAAAACGATCTTGTGCAGCTCTTTTTCCCATGTGCTAAAGGCAGAAACTTGTTTTTCAGTCAACATCTCTTTGAACAGTTTTATCCTTGTATCTAAAGGAATTACTGCTCTTTCTTTGGCGGCTCGCACTTCCGCTTCTATAGCTGCTTCTTTGCCAATATCTATTTTTTTGGCGGGGGGAACTGCACCATTGGGATCTATAAATAAATAGAAAAAGTCTCTCAATAGGAGGTACTTTTACACAAAATAATATACCAAACTATCTTCCTGTTTTGAAGTATTTTGTAACATGGCAGAACTGTAAATCTGATGATAATAAACTTAAAATCAAAACGTTACAGTTTATAATACTTACTTGTTGGTACAGGGGCGATATCTTCAAGTTTAATTTTCTTAGCTGGCGTTTCTTCATCACTTTCGCTGTCATCTGTTAAATGTTTTTTAGCGGGAGATTTTGTTATGTCAAGTTTATTTGTAGTTCCAAGGGAATCAGGTGGATTAGCAACCATTTTATCCACATCAGATCTTTTCAGTAGTTCTTCTGGACGTTCCCAAACCGATGTCCTCGATGAAGGATTATAGAAGAATACTCTTCCATCACCTGTCCATACCACACACCTGAAAATATTGAAGGTTATCTTAAAGAACTTCAATTTTTTTAACTTAACATATCACTTTCTATATACATATACTAAGTCCCCATGCCGCGTCTGTTTCTTCAAGATATTTATAAAAATCAATTGCCGTGCTTTAGTCTTGCAAAAACTCGAAAATGTCTCAACCAATTTAAATTATTTTTTTTGTGTTTGAAATTGTCAGGACAAGGCTTGTATGAAATATAAAAACTATCATAAATGGACGATAATAGTGTCGAATTCATAGTTTTCGGGTCGCTGAGTTTGATAATGACATTTACAAAGCAGGCAAGACGTCTTCCGGGTCCGTTTAAATATAAAAATGCTGTGTATATTTTTTACACATGATCACATTTGTAATTTATAAATAATGTACTTATTACTACTTACCAGGGAGTACCTGGTACAGGTGTGCTAGATATAGGTCTCGATTTATCAGCAGCTTTAGCTTCCTTTGCTTTCTCCTCTTCCTCCTTCTTCTTCTTTATATCTTCTTGCAGCTTCTTAACTTTCTCCTCATTCTCCTTCTCTTGTTCTTCTTTAGTCAATTCACCATTTGTCAAAGCTAGTTGTGTCTTACCTGAATCTGATACTCCAGAATCTCCACTTGGTTTCGTAGAGATGCCTTGAGCAGCAGCTAGTTTGGCAGCTGCAAAATTATTTAAATACTGTTGTAATATTGTGAAAAAATAAAATGTAAACAATGATTATATTTATTTTCATTCAGACTTACTTTCTAAATCTTTAAGAGGTTGAGGTTTTTCCCACACAGATTCTCCTTTCTTAGCATTGTAGTAATAAAACCTTCCATCAGGTGCCTTGTGCTCTGTCCAATCAGTAGCTCTTGCAATTATTTCTGGATCGATTTTAGACATAACAGCTGCTTCATCCATAGCGGCCATAGCACCAGAAACACCTGGTTTAGATAACATAATTTAAAACTTAATACTTAAGGCATTATTTCAACAACATTTTTAGTATTTTATTTTGGGTAAAAAACTAATGATTTCTATTTCTTATTATTCACACAAAAATGGTTTCATAACTGAAAAATAGTAACAAACCTGAAAATAATGCTGGTGGTATTGGCCATGGTCCTCCAGGAGGTACTGGCCATCCATGTTGCCCAGCAGCACCAGGCCAAGGTCCTGGAAGTCCTGGTGGTGGTAATCCAAATGGAGGAAATTGCCCAGCAGGTGGTCCAAAAGGTGCAAATCCAGGTGGTGGTCCCATGAGTGTATGTGGTGGAGGCATGTGTGTACCAGCATTTTTAAGTCCATCTACCTTATTTTCATCAGTACCTAAAATAAATTTAAATTACCACATTAGATAAAACTTCTAGGGGTTGGACAAATAATGATTATTTATAAGATTACTAAAAAAATTATTTTATTTTGTCATTTTTTAATGCAAGTACTTTTAAAAACTTGTACACTTGTTAACATTAATATCTTCATACATAAATACAATATATTTTTTAAAATTACCATCTGGTTTGTTCGATATGTTAGCTTGAGCTAATGCAGCTTGAGCAGCAGTAGAAGTATTTTGAGCCAAACTAACTGTTGCAGCTTGTGCCATAGCCTCAACTTGATCTTGTGAGATAACTTTAACATTAGATCCATCAGGTTTAGTCCATGTAGTTTCTCTAGTACGGGCATTATAATAATAGGACTTTCCTTCTCCAGATTTTGTTTCTACCCAAACTTCAGTCATTGGATCTACAGTCTACAAAAAAATAAATTCAATAAATAATCATTTATACCATACAATAAAAAAAACTAATTGAACTCTAAATCAAAACAAATCTTTCTTACCAAAGTAGTTGACAGATTTGGAGTTGCTGAAGGTTGCCCATTATTTGTGGAGTCGGACATAACTCCTGGTATATCTTGATCAATGGGTTTTGTCCCTGGAGGTCCACCTAATGAAATACTCAAATATTCAGCATTGTACAATACTAATTTAATATTGTTGACTATTGCATAATTTAATTAAAATGTACTGGTTTCCCTATTTATAAAATATATTATTTTTTTTTAAAGAATTACTACTTACTTGGTCCTCCACTTATTCCTGGTGGACCTCTTAATCCACCATTTGGACCACCACCTGATACTGAATTAAAACCCATTAGAGGTGGAGGTCCAGAAGGCATGCTTCCAGGAGGCATGGTGCCAGGAGGCATGCTTCCAGGAGGACCCATCCAATTTGGACCACCTGAAAAGTTTGGTGGCACATTAAAATTTCCATGTGGGCCACC
Organism: Agelastica alni; assembly: GCA_950111635.1. Lineage (NCBI taxonomy): Eukaryota > Metazoa > Arthropoda > Insecta > Coleoptera > Chrysomelidae > Agelastica > Agelastica alni. The sequence goes on from OX467712.1 coordinate 14,137,386, forward strand.
TCTAGGAGGAGGGCCTCGGAACATTGGACCTCCTCTATTCCCTCTAGCAAAAGGTGGAGGTGGACCAAAACCTCTTCCTCTAAATCTATCACCTCTTAGAGGACCTACCCAATTTCTTGGTGGCCCTTTCCTGTAAACACAAAAATTCTCGATTAAAATAACCAATAATTTTTAATATTGTCAATACATAAAATAAAAAAAAATGGACACATATTATTTGTATACAAACACCTTACAAAACGGCTAGCACTTTCATCACTTGATTTCACCTAAAGTAATATTATAAAGACAATATAAAGTTTAGTGTTTTTAATATTGCGAATAATATAAAGATAAAAAAATTTCACTCACTCATCAGGTAATATGACAAACCGTTCAACTAGTGAAAAGCTAAGGACTTTCTTAATATTTTTTTGAGAAGTGACTGCTTAAATATTTTATTGACTTTAGATAAAAATGCAATGATTAAAAACTTACACAAAACCTCTACCACCACGCCCTCCCCGTTGTGGTGGAAAATCCTTCGGCATGTCTACATCATTATCAAAGGCAACATCATCTTCAAAATTTTCCTCGGGGTCTTCTTCCGTTGGACTGTAATTATTGTCGTCCATATTTCAGTTTGTTTATGCCGTCTCAAGGAAAAATGCGGCGACTACGAGGTAATCTTAATACTTAAAATAACTATTTATTTGCAAGTAAGTACAAAAAATCGATCAATACATTAATGTATAATAACTATTATGATTTTTTTTACAAACTTCGTTCAATATAAAACATTAATGAATTATACTAAAGCCACAACTATTAGATTCCACCATTTTTCTAAACTGTCATTAAAAGTCAAATGTCATTGTAAATAATTACGTCAAAACGGCGTCTAAAAATGAAATAAATATCATTAAATAATTTCTTATGAATTGCAGTAATTTTATTAATTTAAAGTAATTAAATATTTATACCAAAACAAGAATAATTTTATTGTGTTCTTAAATGTAGGAATTTTATTTATAGTAATGTTTTAAATAATTATACACGTTGTGGAAGAATTTTTCCAAGTTCTGAACGCAGCTTTAAATTTTATGTAATACAAAAATCGATTAAAAGTTTTCGATGATTCGATCAACAACTAAAAATAATTTGGTTTGAAACATGTTTGTAATTGAAATTTAAAATTTATGAAAATATATCTTTAAGAATAGACAAGTATCCAACTATAAGATAGACACAGTCTTAAAAAATTTTTTTTAATGAGGAAAATATTAAAAGGTATTAAATTAGGTTAACAATATGTAACATATTATTTTACTTCAGTACTAAGTAAATTATAAGGTCTACATAAAACACAAAGTTGATAAGCTTTAAGTAGCTGATACCAGAGATTGGTTAGTAAAAAAAATAAAATTTTGTATTAAATAAATAAGATCCCTTGAAATTATTATGCTCACACCACTGTCCTTAAAATCGAATTGTTTGAATCGATTAATCGAAATGCTACGGTTTATGTCAACATACTTTTCTAGCAGACAGACACCTGTTGAATAACTTGAATAATTTAATTAAATAGTAGCTTTTAGTTGTTTTTTCTGTTCTAAATAAAGTGGCTAGTCGGTTTAGAAGACTTACAATAAAAAGAAATAGTTCGTAAAGTGTGGCGTACTGCTAACTTGTTTGTTTTCACAAGTAGATCAAACGGACCGTTTCACACGAATAAGTAATTTTTGTGTTTAGTAAAAAGTGTGTGAAATGTCAGTAAATTGAGGCTAGTCAGGAATAGTCATTAGGTAAGCAACAATGTGTTTAAATATTAAGGTACTAGTTAATTTTAAATTGACATTAAATTATTATAAGTGGTAACAAAAAAAATGTTGCCGTTACTCTCAAATGTTAAACAATGGATTTATAGTAAAAACAGAATAGGCGCGGCAAATTCTTGTTTGTTTTTTGTAATATGGGCAGGCAGATGACGTAAACAATTGTGTAAAATGTTTATATTGTGAGTAATCTCCTGATCAACGTTAAGAGGCAGGAGATTTTTCCCTTTTAAAAAACTGTTTACGACACCAAGCTTTCTAATAACGGTACTTTTAAAATGTGAAGAATGTTAAATATAGATTTGTAATTTTTCTTATTTAAGTTATTAAACAAAACTTTGTGATTAATTAAATTGATATTTTATTTATTAAAGGGCATTGGGGAAGATTAGGTTAATGGTTGTTTATATAACATGTCCGCGTGACGCGTTGTCATGGTGACGCGGTGAAAATATTGGAATTAAATAACTCCTAAAAATTGATAACCATTTTTATACCGTTTTAAGTTGAAATTACTTCACTGAAAATATTTGTAAAATTTTTAAAATTTTGCTACATATTTTTTACTTTCATTAAGGAATATGTAAATCATTTAATGTGGTATTCTTTATGTTAATTTTAAATTTATATTAATATATTTATTAATTAGTTTTTATTTTTTGCTCCCTGATATTTTGCTAAATAAAAGTAAATTAAATGTTATTGACTTTTTAATTCTCATTAGGAATATGAACAATAACAAAAACAAAATACCCATTGCATTTTAGTATTTATATATAGGTATATAAAAGAAATAAAATTTATTATTACTAACAACAGTCACAATACAAGCATCACAAAGGTCAAACTTGTCTCCATCAATGAATATTTTAGTAACCTTGAAATTGAACTTGGATATCATCAACAGAATTAAAATGTTTGTGTTAACAGTCAACAACACCTATAATTTAAATTTCTTCTTCTGTTTTTTATCTCAAATTAAATACAAACATTATATTTAAGTACTGAAAATTATATAATATAAAAGGGTATAAAAAATGTGTTTATATAAGGTTGTAATTGCCTAAATTTATTTATTTATGGAGGCTGTAAGTAATTTAACATTTTGCAAAACCTTTTTAAATACACCTCCAATTGTAAGGTCAAGTGATAAAAATTGTGACATCAGTATTAATCTAATTTTACTTATAAACTTACTATAAACAAAATTGAACATAAAATAAATATACATTTAAAGTTTAATTAGATTCAAATATCTCAAAGAGCACATAATAGATTATTTTTTTGGTAGTTACTACAAACATTTAACAAATACCTAATACCAAATTTAATTTTATAATGTGATTTATAAAAATATTCAGTAGATTTTTTTATTGGGTAATTAGTTATTATTTATTACATATTACAAATATTCTTAATATAATTATATTTTAATTACTAATAATGTCTATACTGGGAATACCTTTGTAGGGTAATGAGAGTAATGAATGATGTCACAAGGTAACAGTGTATAACCATTGTATGAGATTTGTCGAAATTTAAAAGTTGTTCCTTTGTTTATAGTTTTGCTAGCAGAAATTCATAAAACAGACATTTCTCAGTCTCCTTTAATGCAGTTTTATTAAAACATTCATTATCAACCATTACTTGTAATTAACATTTTCGCCATGCATCTCCTTCAAAAAAACTAAAATTTCACAAAATATTATAAATTAAGAAATTTTTATTAATGGGTTATATTTCACAATAATTATTTCCTGTAGGTAGTAATTTGCTTGTTTGATATTTAGTGGTATTTATTTTTATATTGGAATTCTATTTTAATTTTCAACATTTATCCAAAGAAACTGCGAAAATTATTGAAATTTAATTATCATTAAAAATTGATGAGTTGTTTTTTGGGAAAAAATATTATTAATTTTAAAATTATTATTTTTAAATTTCCAATACTTATAATAATAATAAAATAAATGGTAGTAGAGAACCACGTTCTCAGGTTCTTCAGCCATGAGAGATGTCTTCTTCCCAGTCCTCTCTTTCCCAATATCTTGCCTTGGAGAATCCGTTGTAGAATTCCGGATGAATGACGACAGAATGGTCAAAATAACTAGAGACAAGTCGCCCTTTGGGCGCCGAAGCGTTGGAAGACCCTGCAAGAGATGGAGAGACAACCTCTCTAATAATTGAATGGCAGAGGATACGAAGAAAAACAAGCATTTTGCTTACATTAAAGAAGGAAAAAAAAGACAGAAATATTCATTACCTCTATGAAAAATCTAATAATAGAGATTCAGGTTATTGAATTTAAAACACTGGCATTCCTTTAAAAAATGTGAAGATATTTGTTCATTGCCATTAACAGATATTTAACAATTCAAGCGTGTAATCGATAGGACATTTACATTGGTATGTTGATAAATTTTAATTAACATCACGTAAATTGGTACAACTCGATGTTGCAAACAAAATGTGCATTTGTAATTATTTACTGTAAGACGCGACGTGCTTTTTAGTAGTGTACAGAACACGACATAATTTTACCTATACCATAATGTAAATATGATGGCAATTGCAGTGCCAATTCCACCTCTATACCTCCATAAACGAGGAGTAACGATGAAAGCATGAATTAAAGTAAAACATAATTTACTTTGTGCAAACATTACGCATGAACAATTTAAGGAAAAAATCTGTGTGACAGATTTGGCTGCTGTTAAGTACAAGAGGAATATTTGAACCTATAATTCATTAAGTTATATTTTTATCACGTAGGTTTTTTAAAATTGCTATTTTTTATTTTTGGTTACTTGAATATTTATTTTTTTATACTCTTGTGGCTAAAAAAATAACCAAAGTATGAATTTGTGGCTATTATCAAATATCTGTTATATACATCTTTTTTAATGGTCAATATTTACATACAGTATCGTTAACATCCCTCCATAATGACTAAATACTAAATTCGCTCTGCCAACTGCATTCATGCTGTGAGTACTCACTATAGTGTGGAATCCTTATGATCGAACTGTGTAGCCTTTGATTTTGTAAAATAGTATGTTTTACCGATCATCGCTTAGAGACGATATAGGAAAAAAAATATTTGGTTCATAAATTTTATAACGGATTTTCAAAAAAACATGTATTAAGTGTACTTAAATCGATTAATTTGAAGCCAGGTACACTTAAACACCATATCCTTAACTTTTTTTGTTAATATCATGTAAAGATAGACTTCTGTTACAGTTTTATAGAAGGGGGATTTGATATGTAATTGGTAAAACCTTTTCGCCTTTTTCCCGTAGGGGTAGGCAGAGACCACTTCCTTCCACTTCCGCTACGGTTCTTACACACATCTTTTGCTTCCTCGACTTTCATCAGTGCTCTCATACATGCTCGTCGGTTGTTGGTACTCTTGACCTGGCCTTTCTTCAAAACAATGTTGATCTGATCGAGATATGTTCGCCGAGGTCGACCTCTACCAACTTGTCCATTCACACTCAACTTATAAATTTGTTTCGTCAATCTTTCTTCATCTATCCTTTCTACGTGTCAAACCATCTAAGCTTTCCTTTATCTATCTTTGCAACCACATCTTTTTTTACACCACAGCGTTCTCTTATCTCACTATTCTTCACTTTATTAAACCGAGTCACTCCGGCTATACTTCTCAGACTACTCATCCCCGTAGCATTAATCCTATTTTTATGGGTTTTCTGCCTAACCCAACATTCACTGCCATACATAAGTGTAGGAACCAACACTCTGTGCACAGCCAGACGTGCCTTTTTTGACACTTCTGGCTGTTCATAAAGCTATTAATATAAATGTATTACTGTATTAATTAATAAGTAAATAATAATCGCTTGGTAACGATGTAGGATGTCTTTACAGATTAATATTTTCTAAGAGTTATATTTAAGTATATTTTAATTAATTTACCAGTCGGTGGTATTATAAGCTATAGTAATTATTGTGATTAATCATAATTCAATTATATATTAACTCTAAAAGCGTGTTTTTTAGTTTTCTTAGACTATAATCTATTTCTCATTTTTTAGTTCGATTTGTTTTACCTAGTAAAAAAATTATGTTTTAATTGGTAAAAGTACAAAAATAATGCATCGGCTGGGAATCGAACGCGGGCCGCCTGCGTTACAGGCGAGCATTCTACCACTGAACCACCGATGCGATGATCTGTTTTAATCTTTGTTCTCCGCGCATGCGTAGTTTACGCACTAGTTCTATCTCTCTTACTCTCATGCAAATGATCCCGTCGGTCTTTGACAAGTGTGCAAAATTTAAATTAAATCTGATCGCTTAAAGTAGGGCAAAATCGAGACCGAAGAGTCAGTTACAAACATAGATACATACATACATACAAGATACAGGTGAAACTAATATAAGAGTGTTAATAATAATTGATTCATATGTCTATACCTACACAATATGATCAAATGATCATGTACATGAAAAATAGTAGAACAAAAACTGCAATACCGGGAAAGACAGGAAATAAGGAAAAATGCAAGCAATACCAGGAAAATTACAGGAAATGAGCGGTAATGCCACGAAATTGCGGGGGAACCGAGGGGGGAACACTAAGAAATGCGAGGCATGACTATGAAACGTTGGGAAATGCAGGGCAATACGAGGAAATATGGGAAAATGCGAGGCAATACCAGGAAATGTTGGGAAAGGCGGGGCAATAAAGGGGAAATGGCAATATTTCGTACGTTGATTTCGCTCGTAACAAGCCCCTCCGGAGATTCTTGTCAAATGAGGAGGCCATTATCTTCGTAAACAATTATTTTGCAGAAAAAGACGCCGAAAACTATTTGGACGGGTTAAAAAGATGGGACATCGTGTGTAGACTTACAAGATGACTATGTAGAAAAATAAAAGAAAAAATGTGTTCTTGTAACTTTGCTAGGTCGGAAACTTTTCTGACCACTCTCGTAGCCCCGACTACGACGACCTCTACGCGCCTTTTCCTGTGACGTAGCAGTCCTATTTACTGTTAAAACGTATCCCAGCAAACGATAAATAAACACGTTTAATACATAAATTGTTTAGCTAATCGCAAAAGTTAAAAAGAACGCATTTTTACAGTTATTGTCTTTAAAAAAGTCACGTTAAAGGTGCGATTAGTAACAAAAAGAGTTTTAAATAATTATTTACTTTTTTTTTTTAAATTCCATAACAGGTAAAATACCAAAGTATTTCATCACTGATTTAATAAGTTTTTTATTTTATTAGCTACGATAAATCTCTTTCGCATTACATTGTTACATAAATCAGCGCTCTTTGTATTTATTTTTTAGGTAGTTAAGACCATATCTTTACGCTCAAGTGATCAACCATGAACTTATTGCAATTAAGCCGTTCGCAGTATGTGGAAACCCTTGACATTTTTAATGAAATCGATATATTATATATTAGAGCGTGTTACCAATTAATCATTCTACAACGTTGCAAAGAATTGGGTGCATTTTTAAATGTATTCGATTATATTCTACTCCCTTGTAGCTTCGCACTGCTCCAGTGTGATTAGGGAGAAAAAAATATGTAAAGCTATCTATAATTATCTCTTTTCGCAACACACAAACATATCTACGACTTTATCTCTTCATTACTCATTGCAAAGTTACCTGGCATAACCCGTAAACATGTCAGGAATTGCTGATACTTTAAGATTCTACAGAGCCAACAAACCCATTCATAATTTTTTTGTAAAGCTCTCCATAATTGTCTATTTCGCAACACACAAACAAATTGACCTTATATCTTCATTACTCCTTGCAAAGTTACCTGGCATAACCCGTAAACATGTCAAGAATTACTGCTACTTTAAGATTCTACAGAGCCAACAAACCCATTCATAATTTTTTTGTAAAGCTCTCTATAATTGTCTATTTCGCAACACACAAACAAATTGACCTTATATCTTCATTACTCCTTGCAAAGTTACCTTACATGACCCGTAAACACGTCAGGAGTTGCTATGCGAAGCCAAGGTAAAATCACTACTTCAAGCTTCTACTGAGCCAACAAACTCCTTAATAATTTATTTGTTAACCTCTCTATAATTGTCTCTTTTCACAACACACAAACATATCTATGACCTTATCTTTTCATTACTCCTTGCAAAGTTACCTGGCATAATCCGTTAACATCTCAGAAGTTGTTGCTGCGAAGCCAAGGTGACAACCACTTCCTCAAGCTTCTACAGAGCCAACAAACCTCTTAATAATTTTTTTGTAACGCTCTCTATAATTATCTCTTTTCGCAAGACAGAAACATATCTATGACCTTATCTCTTCATTACTCCTTGCAAAGTTACCAAGCGTCTTCAATGCTATTCTCTCAATACTGACACAAGTTTCAAATTCTCCAATTCCCATTTTTGTTTTCTCTTTTTATAAAATATTGTCATCATATTTTTCATACAAATATTCCTAACATGCAATAATCATATTACTCAAAAGATCTTAAAATTCTGTATTAAAAATAGTTTAATTTATAAATTGCAAAATTCAGGTAGTTTACCATTTTTTTCAGTTTTTTGATTCTTCATAAAAAACAGCATGACTGATTTTGCCGAAAATCTAATCAGTTCTAAATTGCGTAATTATGCGTCGAATGCAATTGGTCTCACGTCGATATTATTTTTTGTTCTCGAGATAATTAAGACAAAATAATTCCAAAAGTTTACCATTTTTTTCAGTTTTGTGATTCTACATAAAAAATAGTTTTACCGATTTTGCTGAAAATCTACTCAGTTCTAAGTTGCGTAATTAGGCGTCGAATGCAATTGGTCCCACATCGATATCATTTTTTGTTCTCGAGATAATCGAGACGAAAAATAATTCCGAACGCACATACGAACATACGCACATACACACACACACACACACACAGACGTCCACTTAAAAACTATTGTATTCGACTCTAGGCCTGTTCGTTTGTTATGCTCACGCTGCTCAATAAATTACATAAATGTGCAGATTGATATGATTTTCGTGATACAAATCCACGAAGAGCATTTACCAACTGCTGAATTCAAAGGAACACAAAACTCCCACCAAAACAATTCGATATTTGATCCCAACAAAAACAACCAAATTGCCCATCAAATTTTCATTTCATTAAGTAAATAATTTTCCAACTCAGAGTTTGCATCAGTCACTTCATCAATAATTATACTGAATTATAATTTCATTTTTAGTGTCCGATTTTTGAAATTCTGCTAGATCAAACTGATTTGATTTTTCTGCTCTACCTAAATTGGTGGTGCAAATAAATCCTGCTTTATCTGGTATATAGCAACTTGATCCTGTCAAACAAACGGTCTCTGATCAATTGCTTGTAACAAACGAACAGTCGAATACTGCTCAAATCAGTTTTGAGCAGCGTGAGTATGACAAACGAACAGGCCTTCTGGAGACCTTGAAATGTGGAGATATTTCAAAATTCAGGATTCGCAAAATTGGACCCATTACTATAACTTCCCAGCGGGAAGTTAATTACTATCAACTTTTGGGTATTTGTCCACCCTCTACCAATTTGAATCAACTTGTGATACATTTTTGGAATCAGCTCAGCAAGAGAAATCCGCAAATTGGAAAAAAGGGGGGTGTTTAATTTAAAAAAAAACGTCATCACTCAAAGGTTATTCACCTTGTATGATAGATTATTCCTTTAAAAAATAGCAAATTAAAATCGACTTGTTTTTGGATTTTTTGATATTACTATTTATTTTCCTTATAATGAATTAATGCGTTACTTTTTGGACGCACTGTATATACTCCCAGTTCCAAAGGTAAATGCGCTACCCGAGGAACATTTCGAATTAAAAGTAATCGTAGAAATCTTTTATACTAATTATTGATTCCGCGAACATTTTATCGTGAAAGTATATTGTTTAAGTGAAAATCATCGAGATTATGCTTATATTAGTTAAACAATTTAATACAGAAAGTTTACTCGACAGAAACGAATGTATAGACTACCTTGATACCGAAGAATAATTACCAAAAAATTATACTAACAAAAGATGAATGGATATTTATGCTAAATTTTTGATTAAACCAAACTATTTATTATAAAAATGTCACGGCCAGTACCTACAACTAACAGTAACATTACCTATATATTTTTTTCGAAGTGCCACCTTGGATAATTGAACCATTAAAAAATTCCGTATAGAGTTACTAAACTTTACAAAACTTCCGAACTCTTATAATTTTCGTCTGGACTCCTGGTCATGCGGCATCAGAGGAAATGAATTAGCCGACAAAGCAGCAAAAACTGCGGCAAATAATGATAACATTGAAGATATTCCAGTAGACCCTCTTGACAATCGAAATCACGTTACGAAAGTCCTTTATCAAGAATGGCAACAAAAATGGGATAACACAAATTCCCATTTAAAGGAAATCAAACTTCTTGAACTATGGAAAAACACTTGCAAAGTGAATCGTCGTGAACAGGTTACTTTAACCCGGTTGAGAATTGGTCACACTCGCCTCAAATCAAAGTACCTACTTCTTGGTGAAAACCAACCGTTTTGTGATATTTGTGAACATGAATTACCGGTTAAACATATTATAGAAGATTGTCCTCATTATGCACCATCACAAAATACCTAAAGTACCTAACAATTTGAGTTCAGCTCTTTGCAATCAACAAACATCTATAATAAATTTCATAAGATTTTGTAAGCAAGTAAACTCGATAAAAGAATCATAAAATTGCAAGATAAAAGAAAGAGAGCGGTTAATGACCTCAGCAGTTGAAACCGCTATAAAAAAAATAATAGAAAAAAAAAAAACAAAATAACCTATTGACTTCAAGATGTTTTTTCTATTTGTAACAAAATATTTACTTTTATAGTACTAGCATATTAAACATAAATGATAGACTCTATATCTCTGGGATATCTTGATCTCTCAATTCGATCCAACTCGAGGGAACAGATTAAATAAGTTCTTGGACTAATATATCCTAGATTTCCAACTAATGCAACGTAATTAAGCTTAACTAACTAGTAGTTGAGCGCCAAGTGTTTTTTGGAGAGAAAAAAAATCTAAAAAAGTGAAGTCACTAAACCTCGAGAAAATCAAAACTGTATCTGTATATGTTAATATAAAAAAAACATGCTATACGTTATCTTCGACCTTTGAAATTATAAAAAAACATAAAATTAATAAATGGTTTAAAAGTAAAAAATATATACGTCAACATAATAAAAAGAAACAAATAAAACAAGTGGTCAAAAAAAAATTAAATTTGAAAAAAGAAAACAGCGTTTTACGTGTTGTCCTAAACCATATGTTGGAATTACGGTTTCCAACAAGCTCTATTAATTTTTTTCTTCCATTTGGAAATTAAAAAGATTTTCTAGGGAACTCGTGATAATTTTGAATTATAGAGAGGTTCGAATTATCGCAGGTTTGAATTAACGAGAGTCGACTGTATATTCAAAATTAGTCGAAAGTAAAATTTCCAAGACCCAAAATTTTCAAAATGCATAGATTAATTTTGAATATTTCTTCTACCACTGCGAACAAACGGACTTGCTTGCTAACGTCTCAGGTTAGATGTTTTAAAAATTTAAATTTAATTGCAAGAAGACTAAATTGACTTTTAATTAGTTTATTAAAAAACAATACTAAAACGCCAGGGCTGGCTTTAGCATCCGGATTCATAAAAAAAGGCAACGTCAAAATTCCCCTTAAATACCTATTGGTGCAGTAACATCTAGATGGCGCACACTTCGTGAACATCACCAATAGTTAATTTCCTTGTGTCTCAAAACGTTGGAATGTGCAATTCTTTTTTATTTTTCTAGGTAAGTCCTACTGTCAACAACGAAGTTTCCTGCCTAAATCGACACTCCTATTTTAACAAATAAAATTATCAGTTATTTATTTGCACACACTCTTCAGTTGATTGATTTTCTAGAGATGACGGAATATACTTTAACGTTTCCATTATCAGGCCGTTATCTACAAATGATGAAATAATCAATCGATATCAATTTCTATCGTTTTTATTGCTACGAAAGGAGTAATAACCAAACTTTTTGTATAAAAACTTTTATGTTGTGAAACAGATGACAAATTTCGCGATTTAACATGTCAAGAAGTCCCTACGGTAAGATAATAAATTTTTTTTTATGTTTGTTTAATTTTTGCTAAGACAACAGATTAGACAATTTAAGATAAGAGTGTTATTATCATATTGCGGGTGCGTGACTCAGGTCACAAGAAAATACGTTCCGTAGAATTTGTGAAATATTCGTTTGCAGTTTGGCGTTTTGTCGAAGAATAAGGTACGTCTTAAATTTCGAAAAATAATGTACTGCCCACAATTTGCGCGGTACAATTTTAAATAATAAATAATTTTAAATAAAATTATAATTAGACGTGTTTAGAATAATTCAAGTAAACTAGCTGTCTATTATAACCAAAGTCTCTAAGTCTATATTTTTAATCAATCCTGAATATTCAATTTAAGTCTCTGAGTCAAAATATACATTATGTTCGAAGGTAGACACCTTTTGAGACGTCTCGTTTTAGTGCTAAGTTTAAACACTTAAATTGGCTAGTACATTCGGATGTGTAAATATTCTAATCCAATACTATTCAAAAACCCCAGCAATCTACCCAAATAGGGCATTTACAGGTCAATAAGATAATAAAATAATAATTAGACGTGTTTAGAATAATTCAAGTGAACTAGCTGTCTATTATAACCCAAGTCTCTAAGTCTTTATATTTTTAATCAATTCTGGGAAGTTAATAAAGGAATGCTTAAAAGGTTTGTACACGTAGAGAGGATGGATGAAGAAATATTGACGAGTCAGATTTATAAGGCGAGTGAGAATGGGCAAGAAAGGCCAGGTCAAGAGTGTCAGCAACCGACGAGCATATATGAAAGCGCTGATGTAAATAGAAGAAGCGAAAGACGTGTGTAAGAACCACAGCGAGTGTAAAGAAGTAGTCTCTGTCTACACCTGCGGGAAAAAGGCATGACCATCCTTTAAAACTCTGAGTGTGTATTTAAAGTGTAGCTCTCATATTATGTATTATTTTAAAAATATGACGATGATGTCAACATGAAATTTTATGACAAACAAAATAAACCTTTTGTTATCAGTTATTAGGAAAAATTATTGGATGAATCTTTAATTTTAGATAACGACAACAGTTTGCTGTTTAAAATATTATATATCGATGGATATTGAAGATTAACCTGGATAATATACATATAGATATTATGATAATAAAAATTTATCGAATGTGTATCTAATTCTTTTTATATCGATTTTATTAATAGTTATTACTATGAATGTGTTAGGCATCTCAATTCTTTTTAAAATCGTTGATACGAGTACTAAAAATTATAAAAGCATCTTTCATCATCATCATCGTCAACCCATACGCGTCCACTGCTGGACATACGTCTCCCTCAGTCTTTTCCATCTGTCCCTATTCTGTGCGTCCTGCATCCAATTGCTACTAACACGTTTCAGGTCGTCAGTCCATCTGGTAGGTGGGCGGCCTCTACTGCGGAACGCTTCTTGCCTTGGCCTCCACTCGACGATACGTCTCGTCCACATCGGTTGTCAGATAATCTGGCAACGTGTCCTGCCCATTTCCATTTTAATGTAGCAGTTCTTTCTATAGCGTCGATTGTCCCTGTTCTATGACGTATTTCTTCGTTTGAGATCCGGTCTCTAAGATAGACGCCCAACATCCGGCGCTCCATAGCGCTCTGTGTTACTCGGATCTTGTCTACGACCTTTCTTGTAAGTGTCAATGTTTCCGCGCCATAAGTAAGAACGGGCAGCACACATTGATTAAAGGTTTTTCTTTTGAGGCATACTGGCAAGTGCGACTTAAATAATTTAAACTTAAATATGTAATTTAATAAAGCATCTTTACCTTGTACAAACTCCAATGATATTTTTAAACAAATAGACGACGACGTCGTCAGTATTTCTTATCGTTTTGGCGTTCTTCCTTACACTTTTAGTATTAGTGAAAATTAGAATAGAAAATAATAAAAAATAAGTGTGAAGAAGACCAAGAAGAAACTCAGTTTAGCTTTAAAAATGGGTTGGGAACTGAAGAAGCACTCTTTGCACTAAATACTACTAATATTACTACAAAAAATGCCAAGACCAACGCAAAGATGTTTTTGCTGTATTCATCGATTATGAAAAAGGCATTCGATCGAGTACAGCAAAAGATATGCATCTAAAATGATTAATTATTACTCATATTAAATAATTCTTTTTAAAAAAAAATTGAATAATTTTAAAATACCACTTAGCAATGGAAATTTGTAAATAAGATATTTCGTGTAACAAAAGTAGTAAAGTGATAATTATTAATAACTGAAATATGATTCCATTAAAAAAATATTTAAAAATCATTCAAAAACAACCATAGAAAATGCCATTTATTAATAAAAAAAAATAGTAAAAAAACTATTAAGGTACAGCGTTATCACTAATGTAAAATTAATTACTAGTCATTACGACTCTGTCCAAACGATAAAGTTTTATTTTTATCGTTTAGGAATATAACACATGTTAATAATTATAAGTAAAATCTCTAAATTGAAAAAACAAAAATTATATATTTCCTCACTTTACAGTTATTTTATCGACGATTAACCATCGGGAAAAGTTAGTTAATTATATTATTAGTCATATTCATTGGAGCCGAAAGGAATATTCGCAGTAGTAACTAAATATCTAAATGTTAACTTGCGTGGTTTCATTGGTCTCGTTTACATTTACATGTCAAGAAATAAAAAGGATTGCAACTGAATATTGTATTTAAAATCGTTTTAAAATAAATTAAATGACACTGCCAAATCTAATAGTCTAAGATCCGAAGTAAAATCGACCTTCACCCATCTGTTTAATGGATAAAAATTATTTTATAAGTAATTTAGTATGTTAAACATTTTAAAAAAAATAAGTTGCCTGAAAAAATCCTGGCTAGGCTATAATTAATTAAAAATTCAAATTACACAGTACAAAGCCCATACGTATGGTTGCCCATATTTTTCCCGGTCTAACTATTGGGTTGCCAGGTATAAACAGGTATTTTGGTCCTAGTTATTTTCACCTACTCTGTCCGCCACGACCCTCTGTGAGTGGCCTTCTTAAACTACAACAATAAATAAAAGCCTTAACTGTCAGATTTCGTAGTACGCACGGATCTCTGCACGTGGAGCCATTTAGACAAGCCGTGCGGCGTTGTCGCTTATTGAGCAACACATTTCTATGATCTAACGGAATGAAATAGTTCAAAGGTTCAACATTCCATAAAATGGGTTGTACTATTCAGGTTATAATTCATGAAATATTAATAAGCGATAGCATGGAGAGCAGGCAACATCACAGCACAACATATTCCAGTCGGCCGTATCAAGACACTACAATCGACCAGAAACTGGGGATGTATGATCGTGTTTAATAGTAAATAGTTCCATCTCCTCTGATAATAGGTCTCTCGACGCGTCGGCAAGCAACAGAGAGGTTTCTAGAAGAGTGTTGTTGAAAGATGTATGATGATGTCGATTTCTGTCTCTGTTGAATCTCGCCGTGCCTCGATACGATGTTAAATCTTCGATAACTTGGGTTGGCTGGCTCGTATATTCTACTTGCTGTCTTGATGAAGTAATTAAAAAACTACACTTTTCTTGTTTAATAATGTATTGTAGAAAAATTCGTACAATGAGCTAACAGTTAAACCTCCTGTCTCTTTAGAATTTTTTCACCAGTTTTGGCTTTTTAAATTGATTGATTTTATTAAATTATATTGATTGTAAATTTTTACCACGTGGTATTTTAAAGTTAACTTGCTTGTTCTCTCTACGCAGGCGATGGACGAAGTCACCAAACGGAAGTGGTCGAAATAGTTTAGTTATAGCAGCGCTGATGTCAGCTTTTCTAATTTGTTAATGTATGATTGGTTGCCTATAGCACGCGTCTATAATGAGGTTTTTAAATCAAGGAATGGATGGAAGGACATTCTACAGTTGAAAAATACGGAATTTTTAACAAGGTCTATGGGACAGACATAATAATGTTCTTTGTTTTACACGTGTACATTTGTGATGAATTAAAGGGAAAAAAAGTGTAATATGCCTTGACGTTTCACCTTACTCCAATAAATTTAGCCTAAAGTGGTCCCCTTAAATAGTAATTCGTTTATATACCCTTTAATAACTGCCACAATATTAAATTCACTCTGCCAACTAGGTATATTCTTGCTGTGAGTACTCATAGTAATGTGGAATGAATAGAGATTGTATTACCTAATTTCTATGATTGGTAAAAATATCGCACTCTATATATATTATAAGACAAAGGTACCAAAAACATTCCCCAAACCAAAATTTCGACTATATTAGAGTACCGTGGGTACTTTAATTAGTTTATTAGAGCTAGAGAGTCAAAGCCGCCGCGACAATCTTCACTTGAAAGAGAGTTTTCAGTCTTATAAATAAACGTTAAAGTTGTGTTTTTAGTAATGCAGTTTGCATTATTATCTTAATAAAAAAATTGGTGTTATCTTTATTATAAATCAGTGGGAATTAAAGATTAATCCATTAAATAAGTCATAAATAAAAGGATCTAAATTATTCACGACTGCAGTCAATAAAATAAAATGTAATGACATTAACTGTGCTCAAAAGATTAAAAAATAAATGAACACCAATAGAAAAATCCAAAAAAAAAATGTGAAATGTATTTTAAACCTCATACAATTTTCGACGTCGTTCTCCAAATTAAAGTGGCTTTTACAGCATTGATTGATAGTCTCTGGAGAATAATTGTCACCACCCCTTTTTGCAGCTTGGAACTACATTTTTTTCAAGATTGAATCCTTGAAGCAGATAGACACATTGGCACAAAACATAAATCAACTCGGCTTTTTTTTCAGAGCATTAATAGCATTGCTATGATGTTGATGAATGTTTCATTTTAAATACTTTACAGTACCTATATGTACTTATAAAAAAAAATTGTGTGGTCGGGGGACCCCCGTAATTATTTTTTTTTCAACTCCTAATGTAATTCGAAATAAAATCTGTATATTTCAATTTTTAATTTAAATTATTTTTTAAAGGCAATTAATCTAAAGGAACGAATGACATCACAAAGTTTCATTCAATATTTCAGGAAATTACTGATTCTCATACAAAAGATATATAACACCTGGCAAGATTCGAATTCAATGTTTCAATTTTATCTTTTTGATGTGTAGCATCTTTCCTCTCGCTTTGTTGTTAATGTGTAACATCTTTTCTCTCGCTTTCTTGTTGATGTGTAAGATCTTTCCTCTCGCTTTCTTGCAATTTGTGGGAGTGATTTCGTGAAATGTAACAGAAAGTAGCGGAAGCACGCGCTATTTGATTTGACGAATGAGCACGCGGTGTTACAGTGTTGTGTATAAAGTTTGCTGTTATATGCGTGTAATAAATAAATATTTAGTATTGATAATAAGTCTCAATAAAGTGCAGATCATTGATAAAAAATTCAAGTAAGTAATAATAAATAATTATTCGAATAAAATATTTAAGTATTTAGCTTTTTTAAATTTTGAGGTTGATTTATGTCACTACTAACAATTTTATTTAAACAGAATTATTGTTTCTCATAAAAAATCATTTTAAATAATACCTGACCCATTCTTTTTAGAATTTAATTTTAAAATTGCTTATTACTAAGGTGAGATGTTAAATGTTTCATATGCGACTACTGTAATGCTCGCTCGTTTTATTTTGATTCTGCCGGAACTGTTGTTTGCGTTGAGCATTGGTTTTCGGTATTTTATTTGCACTCTGACGTTTGCGCTTTCTATACTCTTTTGGACTCTGAAAATATGATTTCACTATTGTCTCGCTATAATTTAAATAGTAAAATAATTAGTAAACACAAAGTAGAGGAAGCAAAAGATGTGTGTAAGAACCGTAGCAAGTGGAAGGAAGTGGTCTCTGCCTACTCCTACGGGAAAAAGGCGTGACTATATATATGTATGTAGAAAATCATTAAACGTTAATATTTTTATTATATTGTTTACTATTTTGTATTACACTCGAACTTTAATAGAATGAATGTTTAAACTGAAATACGTACGTTTATTTCAGCGAACTTTTATATGATTATCTAATACTATCATTCCAAGAACAATACATTACCACGTTATTCACAGAAACCCTAAAAGTAAATCCCCATTTAAAGTGTACTAGAATATGCGTTACTCTACAAATAATTGACTTAAAGGACAAAAATAATCGAATATTGTTCGAAGACGCGTCACACAGATAAAAACCTTAAAACATTTCATTGATTTACAACAAGATTAAGTATGTTTCAATGGTAAATGGGATTACTACGTCAGAGCAAATATGGCCGAAAGTGCCTTCCTAAAGTTTGTTCCCACAACAGTCAGAAACAATCTGAGATTGCCCGGATTGTGCGCAGTATATTCAGAAGCGTTCCAACAAGTGTTACTGACTGTTAGTGACCACCTCGTGCCTCAAGTCTCTCTGAAGGAAACAGGACGATCAGTTTACTTAAAATGTTTGCTTTAATGAAAATAGACGGTTTTAAGTGCCTCGATTGGAGTTTTTCAAGACAAGCTCCTTTCGTGGTTTCTCCAGAGGATACCAATTTTCTTCAACGACATACTTGATGATTGTCTTGGAATTTTCAGTGATTTAAAAATCTTAGAAATGAAATACAGTGCGAAACCAGAATTGAAAAGTGCTTGGGCCTCACCAGGTTTCTTCTGTGGATGTGCCACCAAAACCTTGCCTGTAGCAAGCAGTACCGAAGGTCTAGTTGATTCATCTGCGATAAGCAGGTTCTTTTGAAACGCAGATGATTCAATCTTAGCTTTTTCTGAATTAAGCAGCATGCTCTGTGCTGGTTGCCCTTGGAGGCAGATCATGCAACCTCGTTTTCTCCGGGAAACATTACTGTCTCAGAATCATTCGTAGAAAATTATCGTTTAGGTTAGGTTAGGTTAGCTATCATGTGAGTGGGGCGTGGTCACCCCTCCACTGCGACCTTTAGTAGGTCTATTGTGGCTCATCTCTAGAGGTTACAGTTCACCGCACAATCCACGAAGTTCATGGTTGTATAGGGTGAGATTGTTTTAAAATCGGTAGGTTCTAGGTTGGTGCAACCAAATATGTTAAACCTTATTCTTCCCAGGCCGGGACATGAACGTAGTATATGTTCAGCAGTTTCGTCTTCCACGCAGCAAAACCGACAGTCCGTTTGTTGGTTCAGACCTATCCTTCCGAGGTGGTATCTTAGACGACAGTGTCCTGTAAGCAGTCCCGTTAGAATTCGCAGGTCATTTCTGCTCCATTTTAGGATCTGCTTAGTTGTGTTTCTCGAGGGTTTAGGTAGAAACGCCTTCGAGTGAGTCAGTCGATTGTGGTGACTCCAAAAACCGGTTCTGGTCCAATGAACGCAGATTCGGCCCCCAATCGCTTAAGTAGTTCAGTAGAAAATTTGTTCGTAGAACTATATGTAGAAACTGTAGGTTCAAGTTGAGATGAAGATATGCTTTCTCAGAAGTAATAAATTAAGGTCACTAGCAGTTTCTCTTTTCCATCGATACTGCGGTGATAGTGATCTCCTTGATGGTTTGATCGAATATTTCACTGCAGTTCGTTTACTCGGAGATAGTTTGCTTTGTGTTTTGTTTTCTTTCAAAGTGCGCTTATTATCCGGCTCGAGGGACTATACTGTGCCGTGAAGGCTATCAGAAAATAAACTTAGAATGCCGGAATGGTAAGGAGAGATGAAAAATAATCAAAAACACAATTTTAGGATCAGGTACGAGTGTAAAACACGTTCTTCAGTAAAATTAAGTATTACACGGACATACGTAAAAAAAGGCTGGACTTATTCTCGAGGATGAAAATTTCTAAACGAGCGGCAGGCGAGTTTTGAAATTATCCGGGAGAATAATAGCCATTATACGCCAGTAAAATACTATACTTTCTCTACGACCATCGTAGACCATCACTATCACTCGTTAAATTCTCCATCTTATTGTCGTAATCGAATAGTCGAGATGACAGTTCATCAGAATGAACATGACATTCGCGATATCGAGTTAAAGGGGCAGAGCCCACTTATGAAAAAGCTGTTCTATTGCAACTTCCTCATTGGTCTCAGCCTGTTGGATCCTGAATATTGAAATTGGTGATTGGTTGTCAGCTGTTGAATAATGTATCAGGATCTTGGTGATTTGTTGTCAGCTGTTGAATAATGTATCAGGATCTTGGTGATTTGTTGTCAGCTGTTGAATAATGTATCAGGATCCAACATTTCTAAGGAATCATATCGATTCATTAATAGATAACGCATATGTAATTGTAAAATCAATGGTAAACGGCCAACAGGAAGGTTTCCGACGCGCTGGGTGGACCAAACCAAAGAAATCATTGGTCAAGAAGCTTCTCTCGAAGCTCAAGACAGATAAGGATGGAGAACTACGATCCGAGCAATTGAGACATGATGTCACCATACTCTCTCCAGAGTAAAAGGACAAGAGAGAGATGTAATTGTTGTTGAATCCAATGGTCGTAGAGAAAAGTATTGTTACAAATCCGGCCCTGTCGGCAACCGAGAAATCGGCCGCGTCTAGGGTCCATATTCGACCGCTTTGCTTTGTCGGCCGCCGAAGGGGTCCGGCAAGGTCAAGCAACCTCTGGAACCACGTCGAACTTTGGAGAAACAGGTGGAATGATCTAGAATTGTGATATGGAGATATAAAAGGGGAAACGATCATAACAAGAGCAGTATCGGCTTATGTGTTTATGAATTAATAAATGTAAATAATTATATAGAGTTGCAAAAGTTGTATAGCTAAGTGAATATCTAAGTGGTTAATGAAAATAGAATTTATTGTATTGAAATAAACATTGTTTTGTTATTGGATCGAGAGTTTTAATCGCCGAACCCAAGATAGAACAAAAATATGTAACAGTATATTATTATAAATTTTTTTCAATGAATTGAAAACCTATTTTTATTTTTCGGTGGAATTCTCTCGGATAATTCGTCTTCCAAGATGAGCGTTACCACACTACCCCTTCTGCAGTAAATTAATCAACGTTTAAGTTTGTTTGTATTACACGCGCCATTCCCATCTTATGTATATATTTGTCTGTATATTTTTTCACAAATGAAGGATTTTGCTTTTTTTTCTTCCACCAACTGAAAGATTATTTTTATTTTTACCCGAGATACCATTTCTTGTTAAGAGCTCAAGAATGTTCGAGGAATCATTGGAAGCGGAATATTTGTTGTTTATTTTAAGTTGCGGTGATAGTAACGCACGGTATTTTGTGAAAAGTGTTGTGTGGTGGGTTTCCAAAGTTAAATTTCTTCCTTAAATTTTAAAGACAATCAATGGGGAAATTGTGAGTTTTTTTGAAAGGATTTGACGTACGATACATAAAAAAATGCTGAATTAAATCCAGTCACAATTTTTTTTTGAAAATTTGCATTTATTAAGTCGAACAAATCCGTAACGATCTATTTTTTTAATATTTAACATATTTTCTGTATATTTCCTTCATTAACTTTTGTTTTTGCCGCCTATTGGTTTTTATACAGGGTGTTTTGTTTAGAATTATCCATAGGGCAACTGAAGACACCTTAGCGCAATATATGAATATTCAAGTTAAAAATATTCTAGCAATTTGTTTTTATACCTCCAAATATTTTTTGTTCATACTTGGCAAATAAACTCCCGGCAAAAATGAATTAATTTTAATAATTTTTTATGGACATTGGTTACATTAAAAGTTATAAAATGATGAAATCTTGAGGAATTTGTTCCCATGCTGTGATAACTGCATTTTTAAATTCCCTTAGGTTTCTAGGTGCAGGTATTTGACGCTATCCCTACCGCACGCCTCTGATAATAGCGGAAAAAACCCCGTATCTCTATAAGGTAGAATATTTTATTCGAGTGTATTAATTTAAATGTTCATATTTTGTGCTGAGGTTTCTCCAGTTACTATATAGACAATTCTTAATAAAACACCCTGTATACAATGGTTTGTGTTACTTAAAAATACTCACTTGTCATTTTCTTGTTTCAAGTTGGGAACGTACATTATGATCCTAAGCCAGCTCCGGGCTATCAGAGAAGATCAAATATGAGTCAAAGAGATGAAGTTCAAAAATTCGAACAGGGCCGTATTCGAGTCCTACAAGAAGAACGTCTTCACATTCAGAAGAAAACTTTTACCAAATGGATGAATTCATTTTTACAAAAGGTAAGAAATAAATAAATATTTTTAATTCATGAAATATACGAGAGCTTCCATTAGATGTCGTCTTTGGAGATTTAATAAGTTAATGTCTTATTCTGGTAACTATTGGCTATTAAAGTACTTCCAATAAGCATGATGACTTTTAATTCAGGAGTCCATCATCAGTTTCTCTTGGAACGCAAATAATTCAATCTCAGCTTCTTCTGAATTAAGCAGCTTGCTCTGTGCTGTAGATAATCCAGATATTTCGTGTTTCTTGCTTGAATCTAAAAAATTCGTGCTCGAGTGTGGTTTGCATTCAGCTGGTTGCCCTTCGAGGCAAATAATGCAAACTCGTTTTCTCCGGGAAACATTACTGTCTCAGAATCATTCGTAGAAAATTCTCACTTAGGTAGCTCATTAGACATGTTTTTCGTAAAATTACCTATATGTAGAAACAGTAAGTTCAATTTGAGGTGTAGATATGCTCTCTCAGAATTAATAATTTAAGGTCACAAGTAGTTTCTAGTTTTTAATTCATGAAATATGCGAGAGCTTCCATTAGATGTCGTCTTTGGAGATTTAATAAGTTAATGTCTTATTCTGGTAACTATTGGCTATTAAAGTACTTCCAATAAGCATGATGACTTTTTATTCAGGAGTCCATCATCAGTTTCAATAATGAATATTTGCAGACCACTTCGGATATTGCAGGTTGATTATTGCGTCCAAGATTTGTTAATATTTGGCTTTTAGATGTCTGAAAGAGGTAGTCACACGTGAGACTGTACCAGCTGTTTAACAAAGTGTTAAAGGCAAATAAGCAATTTTTGGTAGATCTTATTCCTCGGATGGATTTTGGCATCCCAAAAGGAAATAGTTGCATGTGAGACCGTACAAGCTGTTTAAAAAAATGTTGAATACACCTGATGTGCAAATAAGCACTTTTTGGTAGATTTCATTCTTTAAATGGATTTTGGCAGCTCAAAAAGGAGAGAGGTGTTAACATGTGTGATGACCAACTGTTGTGATACCAACCATTCAAAGAACCCCTACATAGCATTCTTGGCAAAAAGTTTTGATAAAAAATAATGCTTTTTTATAGAAGGGGACAGTCAAAAATAAGAGGCTTAGAATAAAATTCAGAGTTATGTAATATTCACAGTCAGAGAAGTATTATGTACCACAGAATTCAAAATAATTCAATTATATAGTGAAATTACTGGAATAAAGTACGTTTGTACCATTCCTTGTCTAATCAAGAAATAAATGTCATTGGAACATTTCACTTCAAAGGTGACACTTTTTCATTGTTGGCTTATCCTAATATCTAATCATTGATTTCCTCAATATTGAGAAATAACTAATGGTCACCAGAATTAGCCTAATTATCTGGAATAGAATTTACTGACTACCAAAGTTAATTTTACTTTACTGTCTAGTTTAATAAGTAACTCTTTGTGAATATAAAAATTAAGACAACACAGCAGATTATAATTGTCTAGTTGTTACGTATCGGTTTATTGTTTACTTTTTCTCACAAAGAGAGGTCATCTAGTTCATTACATAATCATTGAATTCTTGTGTAAATAACAACTTCTCGGTGTATGAAACAATTGTAAACAGTTTTATAGATAATATGTAGCATACGTAATTCAAGCAGAAATGTTTGCAAGAATATCTAGCACAATGCAAGGAACACAAGCACTCAAATCATTTATAAAATTACACCATAGCTTAACTTTCATAAAACTATAAGTTGTTCAAATATTCAATTATCAATTTTTATAAAATATATTAAATTAAAACTACTCGTATTTAGTAGGATGATTTAAAAAAAAAACATAAATGATACAATCTGTTATTAATGACAATTTATTTTTTTAATGCAAGGTAGAACGTACATACTTTATGCTATCAAAGTTTAAGTTTTTTTTTGTTATACGAATACTCTACTTGTAGGATTATAAAACACTTAATGTACAAGGTTTTTATTATTATCTACATTTATCAGTATTTGTTTGGTATTTTCTAGAAAAACATTTGTTCTCACGACAGAGTTTTAATAATTTTATTTGCAATATTTTACGAGCAATTTTTAATTTTACAAAAATATTTTTATCAATCAACTATTCTAGGTTTAGAATCTCCCTTTGTGATAATAAAATAAATAAAAATTATGATTTTTAATTGTCCGCAATTGTATTTATTAATCAACTGTTCGAGCTTAAAAGTGCCTCCCATAGAACTATTATCCAGAGGAGACGCAACATTCCATTCATAAAACTCTGTTTGTTTTGTCGCAATGATTACACGAGAGTGGCCATGAGTATGACGAAGAATACCAATCGATTCTCTTTGTCCCGTCCTCGTGCTGGCAACGCTGTAACATTATTGTCGACTTATGCCCACCCTTGTAATCAGTGTCGTGCTGTTTGTTCAAAATGAGAATATATCTATCGAGTAATATTTAGTTTTTTATGAGAATATATTTATGAATAGGTGATACTCAGTTTTTTATCAAATTGAAGTGTTGTAGCCTACTTTAAGTATTTTTTTAAACCCCAAAAGTTGGGCGCCAAATTGTGTTACCCCAACTAAACTATTTTTCTAAAGTTACAAAAGTGTGGTGCCAATTTTGTGTAACTTTAAAAAACTTACTAATTCCCCAAATGTTGGGCGACAATTTTGTGTTACGTTAAAGTTTTCTTTCTAAAGCCAATTGTGTGTAATGTTATAAGTTACTTTTATAAAACTAAATTATTCCAACTTAAGGGCTGCTAATTGTGTAGCGAACAGTTTTACTAATACCCGTTAAACTAAATTATTTTATCAAATTAAAGAACTGAAAAAGAATTTTAAATAATTTTACCTAACTGTTTAAAATTAAAAAAAAAACTTAAATAATTATTATTAATATTAATTGTACAAATAAGATTTAATGTACTTTAAATTTTTATTTTAATGTTCAAACTATTTATTAACAGCTAAGTATCCTAAAGGAAAAGATTAAAATATTATTCTCAGGGTTCCGTGACTCCTTGATTTCTCGATTGGATTAAATTTGAGGTGATTTCTTATGAAATACTACTATAAAATGTATCAGGAAGGTATATTGTTATTCAAATAACAACGAAAGAAGGATAACACCACTAAATAAGTGTTGCTGAATAACAGGGCAATCATGACCTTTTTTGAGAATATCTCGAAAAGTATTGATTTCCGCCTCGTTTGGTTTTCAGATTCGTGTTTTACGCCTCAAAATAATAACTGTTTATTTTGATATCGTCATCTCTACACCACTGGATGAAAATATAGTAAACAGTGAGATGTTCCAACTTACTTGTGAAAATAAACACTGGGGCTTAAATAGTCCGGTTTTTTACACACTTGGCATTGATGAATCATTTCTTCCACTAAATTTCACTGAATTTGACCAATAATATGCTGAAAATCACCGATAATATTCCATAATCTCGTTGCAAAGGCGCTACTAATAAGAGCCTTAGCTGTCAGATTTCGTAGTACGCACGGATCTCTACACGTGAAACCATTCAGACAAGCCTTGCGGCGTTGTCGCTTATTGAGCAACACATTTCTATGATCTAACGGAATGAAATAGTTCAATGGTTTAACATACCATTAAATGGGTTGTATTATTCAGGTTGTTATAATTCATAAAATATTAATAAGAAATAGCATTATAGTCCCAATATTGTTGCAAATATAATCAACAAATACTATGGACGATTCAATCACAAATCTCTTGCCATAACTGGAAAGCAGGCAACATCACAGCACAACACATTCCAGTCGGCCGTATCAAGATCATACAATTTACCAGAAAGTGAGGATGTATGATCGTGTTTGAAAGTAAATAGTTCCGTCTCCTCGGATAATAGGTCTATGGTGCCTCTTTTTTTATTAAAAATTAAAAACAGAGAAAAACAATCATTGACAGAAGTTAATTAATTTTTTTTATTATTTTTTACAATGTTTAATTTTCTGTACATATTTTTATTAATAAACTTGTCAAGATTTGGAGTTTCCCATTGTGAAAACAAATAAAAACTTTTATGGAAAAGCAATCATCTTAATGATAAAATTTTAATATTATTTGTATTTTCCAATTTTTTTTTTAATTTTTTTTTTTTTTACAATAATTTTAATTTTCTTGATAAATTTTTATTAATCAGTTTTAGGTTTAAAGTGTCCTCTTGTTTGGAAATAAATAAAAATTTTCTAGAAAAACGATCAACCTCATGACAAAATTTAATATTTATTTATATTTCTCATTATTTTAAATTTTCTGGTTATTTTTTTATTAATCAACTGTTCGAGGTTAAAAGTGCCTATACAGAATAAAATTAGCAAAAACCTCTGATTATTGAAGTTACAGAGAGAAAAATATGTCGTTAAAAGGGACAAGTAATATCACGTGCATGTGTTAATTTATGATAATCTTGACCAGCTGTCTTAAAAACGTCCATGAAATAATGGATAGTTGTCGAAAGTATCTAATAAATTTATGAGAAGAATAATTGTTTAATTTGATCTATTTTTAATACTCATTTTTATGGTAATACTCTTTAATTTTAAAATGACGAGTAATTATTATTGCAGATGTGTTTACGTAGCTGCACTGTTATTTCTAAAATATTTATTTGTTATTATTATTTCAGGTCCGAATGGAAGTCGAAGATTTATTCGTCGACTTGGCAGACGGCAAAAAACTGTTAAAACTTTTGGAAATAATATCCGGTGAAAAATTAGCCAAGCCAAATAATGGAAGGATGCGTGTTCATAAAATCGAAAACGTCAACAAAAGTTTGGCATTTTTACACACGAAAGTTCGACTGGAAAGTATAGGTGCTGAAGATATCGTTGACGGGAATCCCAGACTTATTTTAGGATTGATATGGACCATTATTTTGAGGTTCCAAATCCAAGAAATTGAAATACCGGAGGTAAGACACAGTTCGCGTAATATTCTTTTCTATTACCGCATTGCTTTAATCCATGAAATCTAAAGCACGTTTATTCATTTTTGTCGTGAAGGATTATCACTAAAATGCATGTCCTTAGTATTTAGAATAGGACAGCAAGATTTAGTGTTGACCTAATAGGAAAACTCCCTATTAGTTTTTATCAGGATGAGAGACAATAATATAATAATTTGTCACACGTATCTAAAAGCTTTTAAGTTTTCTTCTTCCAATGAGTGAAAGAATGAAGAAGTTCATTATCCGGAAGAAGAAAAATCATAAGCTCGTTGGTACATGTAGGATTTTAAGTTAAATTTGTTCAGTCTGATAATAAAAGCAAGAACAAAACACCGGACTCGATAATAAGTATAAAGGTAGTAAGTAGTTCAAATGACTCACCAGTTCATCATCAACAAATCCTATAAATGAATTTTGTTGTTAATTTGGTCGTCATTTTTATAAAAAATTATTGTAGAAACCTTACTGAATTTTTTTTTTAGGATGAAGACAACGAAAGTTCAGAAAAGAAATCAGCCAAAGATGCCTTACTATTGTGGGCCCAACGTAAAACTCATGGTTACCCAGATGTCCACATCACAGATTTTTCTTCGTCGTGGAGAAACGGTTTAGGTTTTAACGCTCTTATTCATTCGCATAGGCCTGACCTATTCGATTTTGACTCGTTAAAAAATAACAAAAACATCGACAATCTAAATCACGCTTTCGATATTGCCCAAAATGAATTGGGTATTCCCAGATTGCTGGATGCCGAAGATATCGATACTTCGAGACCGGACGAAAAGAGTATCATGACGTATGTGGCTTCTTATTATCACACTTTCGCGAGAATGAAACAGGAGGAAAAGTCTGGTAGACGTATTGCAAAGGTAACTTTTTTAAACGAGCATTATTTATTTCATCTTATTCGTTTCACTGATGTACGGCTTTATTGTTTCAGATAATAAAACAAATGATTGACGCTGACAAAATGAAATTTACCTACGACAAATTAACAACAGATCTACTCGATTGGATAAAACTGAAGATCACAGAATTGGAGGACCGACAGTTTCCCAATTCTTTGGAAGGAATACAAAATTTGTTTTTACAATTCGGTCATTACCGTAACCAGGAGAAACCTCCAAAATATATAGAACGAAGCGAAATAGAGGCTTTATTTTTCAATATAAACACTCAGTTAAAGGAATTGCGACAACCGGCGTTTTATCCTTCGGACGGCAAATTAGTTCAAGATATTGAAAGATCTTGGGATACTTTGGAAAAAGCTGAACATAAAAGAGAAGTCGCGCTGAGAGAAGAGTTATCAAGGCAGCAACGGTTGGAGCAGCTAATGTACAAATTCGAGAAAAAGAGTATTTTGCGCGAAGGCTATTTAAAAGAAATGATCCAAGTCTTGTCGGACCCTAGATACGGTTCAAATTTGGTGCAAGTAGATGCGACACTCAAAAAACACGAAGCCATAA
Source organism: Agelastica alni (assembly GCA_950111635.1). Taxonomy (NCBI): domain Eukaryota; kingdom Metazoa; phylum Arthropoda; class Insecta; order Coleoptera; family Chrysomelidae; genus Agelastica; species Agelastica alni. Next base: position 14,165,985 of record OX467712.1, read on the forward strand.
GCGCTGATATTTTGGCTCGAGAAGAACGCGTACACGATTTGTCCCAAATGGCACAAGAACTTATCGGCGAAAATTATAGAAATTCCGATAGAGTTAAGCAAAGAGAAAAAGAAATCATTGAACAATGGGAGGAACTGAAAGCTTTATTAGAAAAACACAAACTTAATCTCAATAAAATGGGCAGCATAATGTCGATCATTCGCGAAATAGACTCTGTTCTTACCAGTACTGAACAATTACGGATAGATCTCTCTTCTACCGATACAGGTGCACACTTGGTCGCAGTCGAAGAGCTACTTCACAAGCATGCATTGCAGAATTTGTTGGTGACATCTCTAGGAGAAAATGAAAGTTGGTTGAATCGCGTAGGTCAGCAAGTGGCACATCAAAATCCCAAAGGTGACGAAGTATTAAAGAAGTTAAAAGAATTGGGAAGAGTTTGTGAGGAAATAAGGGTAAGAAGTGTCCACACTGTACATTAAAAATGTTCTCAAGTTACTAATTCCTTTATTATTCACACTTACATACATACATATAGTCACGCCTTTTTCTCTTAGGGGTAGGCAGAGACCACTTCCTTCCACTTGCTATGGTTCTTACATACATCTTTTGCTTCCTCTACTTTCATCAGTGCTCTCATACATGCTCTTCGGTTGTTGGTACTCTTGACCTGGCCTTTCTTCAAAACAAAGTTAATCTGATCGAGATATGTTCTCCGAGATCGACCTCTACCGACTTGTCCATTCACACTCGCCTTATAAGTTTGTTTCGTCAATCTTCCTTCATCCATCCTTTCTACGTGTCCAAACCATCTAAGCATTCCTTTATCTATCTTTGTAACCACATCTTCTTTTACACCACAGCATTTTCTTATCTCAATATTCTTCACTTTATCCAACCGAGTTACTCCGTATATACTTCTCAGACTACTCATCCCCGCAGCATTAATCCTATTTTCATGCTTCTCCTGCCAAACACAACATTCACTACCATACATAAGTGTAGGAACGAACACACCTCTATGCACAGCCAGACGTGCTTTTTTTTGACACTTTTCTGTTCATAAAGCTATGCAGTGCCCCATTCATTTGTTTTCCTGCCAACACCCTTCTCTCAATGTCACTGTTATACTTTTCAACTCTCATAAACTTTGAATTCATTTACTTGTTCCACTCTTTCTTCCTTAATCAAAACTTTACAGTTTGTCATGCTTTCTTCTCTTTCAAAACCATTACTTTCGTTTTGCTTACATTTTTTTTCATCCCTTTGATTTTCAGGGCATCATGCATAATAATAACCATAGTTCACACTTTAATATAAATAATATCACGTTTATAATTTATATTCTTAAAAATTTTAATAACTTAAAATTAAATTTTAAAGCAAGAAAAATTTAATATCTGTAACACTAATTGCTCTTATTCTCATGCTTTATTTACATTTAATCTTTTCTAATCTTCAGGAGTTAGGTGCTAAAAGAAAAGTATTGCTAGAAGAAGCGAGGAACTTCTACCAAGTGTTACAAGATCAAGAAGAAGAGGAGGCTTGGTTAATTGAAAAACAAAGAATATGTCAAGCCGGTATAATGGCCAAAGATTTACGCGGCGTTTTATCGTTACAACAAAAGCATAAAGTACTCATGGATGAAATAAAAACAAGAAAAAATAAATTCGATCAACTCGGAGCAACTAGTAAGCAGCTAATATTAGATAACCACCCTAGATCGTTAGAAATTCAACAGCACATCGATAAAAATAAGAAAAATTGGGAACTGCTAGACAAACTAGCCAGTGAAAGAGCTAAACAATTGCAAGATGCAGCTGAAGCTTATCAATTTTATGCAGACGCGAATGAAGCCGATTCGTGGTTACATGAAAAACTAGCTCTTGTTAATTCTAATGATTACGGTACTGATGAATTGAGTGCGCAGGCGTTGCTGCAAAGGCATAGAGACTTGGACGGCGAAATTAAAGCCTACAACGGAGACATCCAAAGTTTAAATATTCAAGCTGATAGGCTCATAGCCTCTGGGATATCTACTTTGGATCTGAATAACGAACCCGAGGTTACTGAACCTGTAGAAGATGTCCAGTACGAATACAGGTAGGTAAAATTATCGTTTTTAAAAAATATGCGTCTGTCTGTGATTTCTAAGCGCATGTGATTATTTGCAATTATTACCAAAACTCGGCACGCACTTTTTAATTTTTTGTCAGTTTGTCTGTTTGTTTGCTCGGGCACATCTCTGGAATTACGGAACGGATTTTAATGCGTTTTTCACTGGTAGATACAGCTTGGCTAGGAGCAGAATATAGGTTTTATTTTATTTAAATCGAATGTTGGAAAAAAAGTTAGTCTCGTTTAAATATCTTTCTAGCCTGATAAGTTACACGTCAAATAATTGCTATCGTCGAAGTCCTAAAGACGTCACAACACAGACAAACAACAACGTTCAAAAGGAAAGAAACACGAAACGAATACAAAATAAATTCATTAAATTTAATTTAGTGTTATAGTTTAGTTCCTAAAAAATAAATCGGTAGCGCTGTTTATTGTTAGAAACCGCTATAGAAATGTTTACAACAATCCACCTGAGCGTCATCATTTTAAAATTTAGTTCCTCAAAAATTCACTAGATGTCACGGTTCATTTTTAAAACGCAAATGGTGGTCTATAAAGAAATTATTTGATGTTAAATCGGATGTCAAGAAAAAAGTTATCTTCATTTAAAGATATAAAGATAAAACTAAATTCCACGCGGACAAGGTCGCGGCAACAACTAGTAATATAATTTTAACAGTTTTTCTCCAGTTCTTATAGTTATTGTTATTTACCACCTCTAATGTGACAAAAAAATAAAAAATTGGCAAGCAGCCGACAGTGCCCAATCAATTTCTTATTGCACATATTGTCTAGTAAACGTTAGCGTACATAACCGTAGATGGAGAAAAGTCAAACGCTATAAATATTTCAAGAGGCGTAAGACAAAGCTGCGTGCTTTCTCCACTACTATTCAACGTCTACTCGGAATACATATTTAGAAGAACTCTAAAGAACGTGAATGCTGGAACAACCGTAAACGCTAAAAAGCTTAACAACATCCGGTATGCTGACGATACAATAATCATGGCAGATAGTCTGGAAGGGCTACAACAACTGATGACTCTAGTAAAAGAAGTTAGTACAGATTATGGTCTTGATATAAATCTCAACAAGACAAAATATATGGTTATAAGCAAGAGACAAATCCCACATGAACATCTTACTATAAATCAACAACAAATAGAGAGAATCAGTAGATATACATATTTAGGAACCATACTAAATGACCAATGGGACCATTCACAAGAGATTCGCTGTAGGATAGAGAAAGCAAGATCAGTATTTTTTAAGAGCCACTCTCTTACTTCCGGTGCTACGTCTTCTCTGTCTTGCTGTACGGAGTAGAATCATGGACCTTGACCGTAGTAACCACCAAAAAACTTGCCGCCTTTGAAATGAGGCTTTATCGTAGAATTCTAAGAATTCCGTGGACAGACTATGTGTCTAACGAAGAAGTCTATCGAAGAATGGAGAAAAACACCTAATTAATAATCATGATAAAGACTCGCAAATTTGAATATCTCGGTCATATAATGAGAAATGGAAAAAATACGGTCTACTACAAAACATACTGCAGGGAAAAATCACAGAAAGGCATTATAAGAAGAAGAAACGTTAAATCTAAGTTTACGTTTGTTTGGTACCGACAGACAGCATTTGTTGTAAGGCTTATTTACTAAAAGTTAAGCGTTAGCCTTCTTTACGCCGATAATTAAGTCATATTAGCGTCATTTGAAGAGGAGTTACAGGCGATGGTTAATGTTATGCATGATGCCCTAAAAATCAAAGGGATGAAAATAAATGTAAGCAAAACGAAAGTAATGGTATATGAAAGTGAAGAAAGTATGACCAACTGTGAGGTTCTGATTAAGGGAGAAAGAGTGGAACAAGTAAATGAGTTTGGGTTCAAAGTTTACGAGAGATGAAAAGTATGACAGTGACATAAAGCGAAGGGTCAAAAAAGGCACGTCTGGCTGTGCATAGAGGAGTGTTGGTTCCTACACTTATGTATAGTAGTGAATGTTGGGTTTGGCAAAAAAACCATGAAAATGGGATTAATGCTGCGGAGATGAGTAGTCTGAGAAATAAAGTCGGAGTGACTCGGTTGGATAAAGTGAAGAATAGTGAGATAAGGGATCGCTGTGGTTTAAAAAAAGATGTGGCTACAAAGATAGATAAAGGAATGCTGGATGGTTTGGACGCATAGAAAGGATGGATGAAGGAAGATTGACGAACAAAATTTATAAGGCGAGTGTGAATGGACAAGTCAGTAGAGGCCGACCTCGGCGAACATATCTTGATCAGATCAACATTGTTTTGAAGAAATGCCAGGTCAAGAGTACCAACAACCGACGAGCACTGATGAAAGTAGAGGAAGCAAAATATGTGTGTAAGAACCGTAGCAAGTGGAAGGAAGTTGTCTCTGCCTACCCCTACGGGAAAAATGCGTAACTATATGTATGAACGTATGTTTTTTAAATTCAGAAAAATAAGATTATTCGAAAAATTTAAAAATACCATTTTTTTTTGTATTTCCTAAAATGTCCACGTTACTGCATTTTAACAAAATTTAGTCAAAAACATGCAAATTTTTTTTCGTTGCAGTTATAAGGATGGCAAGGGTGGGTGATTAATTTAAAGAGAATAACCCTGTAAAAACTTGTCTTGATAGTGGTTCATATTATCGTAAAGCTATAGAACCAAATATTTATGCTTTTTAGAATGTTGCCGACCGAAGTTTGGGTAGACGAACCAGTAGAAAAAACGGAATACAAAGTCATTGCAGAAGAAAAGAAAGTTCCTCAAGTAAAAGCTTTATATTCATTCAGCGACCATGGTTTGTCTATGGTTAAAAACGAAGTGATGTTCTTGTTAAACAAAAGCAACCCTGACTGGTGGTGTGTGCGTAAAGCAGATGGAACTGACGGTTTCGCACCTGCAAATTATGTGGTAGAAATTGAACCAAGGATCATTCACATTAATATTAGGAAGCCTGAAGTGAGTAAATTAAATGCCCATAATTCAATTCATAAAAAACTCTGAAACAATTATTGTATATTTATTGTATAATTCGTTTTTAGGTGGTAAAAACCGTTCAAAAAGTAAAGAAAACCAAATTGGTAAAAACTAAAGTTCCCATCAAGATATTGAAGCAGTTAACAAGGGCACCCAAAAGAAAAATTGACGATAACGATAGCATACCTAAGCGACAGAAAAACATTAACGACTCCTACACGCAACTGCAAGATTTGGCAGCTAAGCGACAAGCACTTTTAGCAGACGCTGTAAAGTTGTTTACGTTTTATAAAGAATGTGACGATTTCGAAAAATGGATTAAGGATAAAGAGCAGCTACTCGCAAGTGATGATCCAAATGATAGCGTTGAACAATCTAAACGAAAATATGAGGTAACGTTATTAATTACCTTATCTACTTTCATGCACTTGCTCTATTTAGTGTTTTACATCTCCACTTTAGAAACGGCTCCACTACAGTGTACGGTTCGATAAAAAAAACTTACTTTTATTTTATTACAGAAATTCCTCACTGATTTATCTGCCAGTCAAAAACGCATGGACGCCTTAGATGCCGATGTGGCTGCTTTTGAGAAACAAAATCATTCCCAAATAGACAAAGTAAAAGTGAGACAGCGACAAATTCAGGCTGCTTGGCAGAAACTTAATAATCTCAAAGCGCAAAAAGAGAAAAGCCTTGAAGGTGCCAGCAGTGTAGAATTGTTCAATAAAGTTTGTGAAGAAGCTAAAGATTGGATGTTGGAAAAGATGGACCAGTTAGATACTGCTGTTTTAGGTAATGAACAAATAGTTACGTCAAGTGCAAATATGATAAAAAATAATATATATTTAATGCTTTTATTATCCTCATTGAATATAAAGTATCAAAAGTTATTTATTTTGCGATGTTAAACCAGTCCGTGCAAGCTCCGTTTATCCTGACACAATATCCTTTGTTTAAAAAATTAATGGTTGATTCACGTATCATTATTTATTTTATAGGTCACGATTTAAAGACTATTCAAGCTCTACAAAGAAGGCACGATAATTTAGAACGAGAACTTTCCCCTATCGAAGAGAAAGTTAACAAAGTCAATTTACTCGGCAACTCCGTCCAAAACGCGTATCCCAACGAAAAATTGAATGTAACTCAAAAGCAAAAAGATATCGATAATCTTTGGAAGAAAGTTAAAGACAAAGCCCTCGAAAGAAGGACGAGAATCGAAGATGCTGTCGGGCAACAAATATTCACCAACAGTTCCAAGCATCTTTTAAATTGGGTGGCGGATACTAAGAAGCAATTGAATGCTGATAATGTCGTTAGAGACGTACAAACTGCGGAGGCGCTCTTAAAAGCACATCAAGACCTCGCTCAAGACATCAAAGCTAAAGATGATGAGTAAGTGTTGCATTATTTAGGTATTTTGAATTAACGTTTGCATTGACGATGAAGAACATTAGAACGGTTACTAATATAATAAAAATTTCGTTTATATGTACTACATGTTATTGAATCAAATTTTTAATTAATATTTTTTAATGTCTGATAGTTTTGAAGATCCAATAACAAATACCTTTTGAGGTTAGTAGGGATTTGGATCGGTATGGAGTTAAATAATTGTTTTTTGGCAAAAATATTAACAATTTTTTAATTCCATACCAATCCAAATCTCAACTAACCTAAGATAATAATTTTTAATATTACAGAAATCAGTATATTTGGGAAAAGATTTCCTATACCAATATGCTTCAATCGTTTGAAAAGTTTTTCAAACTAGTTACTCAGTAAGTTCAAAGGCAAGAACATAGTAAAGTAGAAATTGTTTAGTGCGCTAGTGATTTGCCATTCCTAAATGTACTTAAATGTTTTATTGTTTTAAAATTAACTGACTAACGTCTTGCTGATAGTAAGCTTAAAAATCATGTATCATTACCAATTAGACTAGAAGGTAAGTGGTCCAACTCCATATTAAACTTGCGTGCAGAGAACTGTGAGCAGAGACGTTTCGCCAAGTGAACACGGTGGTGAGGATGGTTAGATAAAACCGCACTCTGATTGGTTACAATTACACCCTTGCAATACACAGCTGAGTGTCACGTGCTTGCATATCCAATTAAAGCGCGGTTCTATCTAACCATCAGCGCTACCATGGCCACTTCCTGATACGCGCGTTTAATACGGTGATGGACCTGTATTCATAGTCTGTACTCAAGGCGGAGTCGATGCTCAAGTTCAAATTGTAACGCAAATTTGCACGTAAATATGTATTTGAAGCATCGACTCCGCCTTGAGTACGGACTGTAGGAATCGGGGGTTTATACTTTTCCTTTTGCTACATGGGAGAAATAATTACTTAACTTCGATATAGTGGACTGGAAGTAATCACAATTTGGCTGGTTTTTTTAACGGTTTTTATTTAACACAAAATATAGGTATCTCTATCTTCAAAAACACAATGCACTTGCACCGACTAGTAAATTAAAAATGAAAATAAACGCGCCACTATCGACGCGGCGGTCAGAGGAATTCAACTTATTGCAAGTAACAAGCGAGGTTTAATTGCCGTGGAAAAAGAGGTGTATAACAGCCGCTCGCTAAGACTGCCGGAAAAATACTGTTGAACGACCGTTGTTCTCGACAGTCGGAGGAATACTACTATTGCGTTGAATCGAGCCGGCGTGTTGAGAGAGGAAACTTACTACTGCGCCGACTCGAGAGTGCGCATTACAAACGAAGGGGGAAAAAAACTGGCAATCGTACCGGTGAGATATATCGCGGGTAAGGTGAAGTGGAGTGGGTTTTGCCTGGGGCGGGATCTCTGATCACAACACGCACTATAAATACGGGCCTTACCTTTTAGCCTCTTTGATCAATACTTAGAGTACTTATTATGTTAGAGTCTGCTTTTTAACCCATGTCAACGTCTTGAAAATAAAATGAAAATCTAAAATACCAACAAATTATTGTTAAAAATAGTTTGTCAGTTTTCCACCGCCAATTTTTATATAGTTGGGTAATTAGTTCAAAATTTTTCTTTAATATAAATAGTATGTACACTTTTATGCCACTTTTTCTTATACAATTATATACTTACTCTTATTTATTGACATACACATACAGTGGGGAACAGCCAAGTGGAGTAAACTTATTATTTCCGTTATTGTGCATATTTATACAAAATCCCGAAACATGTCAATTTTAGATTATGAAATGACATCCTGCAATGAAAAAATCTCATCCTTATATTAAACCCCCTTCGAGTGACAGTTATGGCCCCCAAATTTTTAAATGGGTAGGGGCTTGTGATACAAAAGGTCTCTTGACGTGTTTCGGGTTTTTTTTAAGGATCGATAAATAATAATTATAATGATTCGCTTGTTGCAGTTTTTATATTTTGTTCATATTTAAATAATTATTTTACAAAAAAATATGGTTAGCGCGGTGGTGCATGCATTTATTTACCATTATTAATTGATAACAATATTTCAGATTTAAACAAGTAACTGGACTGGGAAAAAAACTTCTTAAATCGAACCCAGATATACCAGAAGTGCAAAATACTATCGACAGGTTATTGGCAGAACAGGCAGCTATCGCGAGAGGATGGAAAGAAAAGAATATATGGTTACAACAATGTTTGGAGTTGCAAATCTTTAACAAAGAAGCTGATAACATTGATGCAGTTACTTCGGCTCATCAAGCTTTCTTGGAATTTGACGCACTCGGCGTAAGTTTTTTTTTTTTTTTTAATTAAAATGACTGTTTCTATGTTTTACTACAATTTATTTTTAATGTTACAGTCTGATATGCCGTTCAATTTTGTTAAGACTTTTTCATGAAAAAAATCGCTTTTTTAGAGTTCTCTTGACGAGGTTGAGGCTTTGCATAAGCAACACAGAGCTTTCGCTAACACGCTGGCCGCTCAAGACGATCGTTTAAATGCTTTTGCCAAAAAGGCTAACATTTTAATTGCCGAACAGCATTACGATGCTCCAGGGTAAAGTATTTTAATATTCATTCACAATTCTGCAGTTGACTGAAATTGGTTTATTTTGTATTTTCTTTCTTTTTATCAATTTTATTTTGATCTAATCAAATCTTCCAATTTATTTGCCAAATTTGCATATAATTATTATTAGTAGCCGATACACTAAAAATAGATGGTTTCTAAATGCTTAATTTAATAATAATAATAATTTTTTTTACTGTTGTATAGAATCGAAGAACGACTCCACCAAGTGATTGAGAGAAGACAGGCAGTTAAAGATGCTTCCCAAAAGCGCTTCGATGCACTCGACGCTTCGAAAAATTACCAAGAATTCTGCGCGGAGGCGTACGACTTGCGTGCCTGGATGACCGATAAACTAAAGACAGCTTCCGATGAAAACTACAGAGACTTGTCGAATTTGGAGAGAAAAATCCAAAAGCACGAAGCTTTCGAAAGGGAATTGCGGTCGAATGAAGGACAACTTAGAACGATAAATAAATTGGGAATGGCACTGATTGCTCAGGACAGTTACAGAAAAGATGAAGTTGGTAAAACTTTGCAGGAACTCAATAATGAATGGCAGAGATTGGTGGATACGTCTACGGAGAAGAGTAAAATGTTGAGACAAGCCGTAACACAACACGACTATAATAAGAGCATCGATGACGTGAATAATAAATTGAACGAAATCAATGACAAACTAAACAGTAAAAATGTCGGAAACGACCTAAGGTGAGTATTTTAAATTCAGTGAATACGAAATGAAGTCGCAGTTCTTATTTACAGATCTTGTCGTGAATTAATAAAACATCACGATGCACTCGAGACCGACATCGCTATTTGCGCTTCTCGCATCGACGAACTCGACAGTAAAAGCCAAAATCTTCGCGAAGAAGGTCACTTCGATTCCCCCGCTATCGTCGAAAATGTAGAAGCTATCCAAATGGCTTTGAGAGAACTTGGTGCTCCAGCTAAAGAAAAACGAGCCATTCTCGAAGAAGCTTTGGAGTTTCACAAGTTTGGTTTTATGATAGACGCCGAATTACAGTGGATAAAAGAACATTTACCATTAGCCACTTCTGAAGATTTAGGACAAAATTTGCATCAAGCTCAGAATTTATACAAGAAGAATAAGAAGTTAGAGACAGAAATCGTGGGGCATCAACCGGTTATTGATAAAACGCTTCATGCTGGACAAGCATTAATAGAAAATAATCATCCGGAAGAAACACAGGTAAGAATTTTCTATGATATTCACAGCTAAAATAAAGAATTGATTTCGAAAAATAAAGAGTTATGATTATGGGTTGGTTCCTACAGAGAATCTTCAACAAATAACTGACAATTTACAAATCAAAGTAAATGCGCATGTCCATTTCTGACAGATTTCAAACCAGATGTAGCAACAGCAAACAGGTTATTATCACTCATTTCAGTAAATCATAGGAATAAAACAAAACACTTCAAATAAACAGGTTATGATGACTCTAATCACGATACCATCGTAGACAACAGACCGTTTTGTTACCTGACAATTGACTGCTTGCAATTTTTTTGACAGTTACCATACGATCAGTAAAATATCAGTAACTCTTGTTGGAACACTTCTGAATATACTGCACACAATCCAAACTGTTTCTGACTGCTGTGAGAACAAACTTTTGTAGCATGCATAAAATTTAAAGAAAGCAATAAAAATTTAATTAAAAAAAAGACAAACGTATTCGTTTCTATGCCAAATTTCTTAATCGATCAACGTTTGGCTATAACAGTGTTTTATTAAAATATTTCTTTTGGACTGTAATTGATATGTATCTATGGCTTAACACCTCAAGTGGGGTTGCGTCGCATCATAAAAGTTTTCTAGATCATATTTTCTGATCGTAATTTTTCGATTTCTTTGCTTAATTTATTCCTGAGTTTCCGGTCTCTTGTCTGTTCTTCAGCATTCACTATCCCTATTCTTTTTAAAACTTCTTATATTACTTTTCGTATTTTCAGGTCCAGCTCTCTACTTTAGCCTTCGATATTTAATTTTATTCACTAAGTCTTCACCCTTTAGTACTTGTAATATTTCTCTATTTGTTTTGTTTCTAAATTGGCCATCTTCCATTTTTACAGGTCCTAGTATTATTCTTAAGATCTCATTATTTTTGTCTGTGATTGTTTATTTTTAGCCCGATATTCTTTTCTTCATATATGGTTAAAATACCAATAGTACATTAAATGTATCATTTTTATTTTGCAGATTCAGAAACTTTGCGATACTTTACAAGGAGCTTGGCTGGATCTTAAGGATAAAACTACCGAACGAGCGCAAAAATTAAACACTTCGCTCAAGGCACAACAATTCTTCTTTGAGATAAATGAAGTGGAATCTTGGCTAAATGAAAAAGATAATGCTTTGTCTAGCTCCGACTTCGGCAGAGACAGAGACTCAGCAACGAAACTTCTATCCAAACACAAAGTAACAATTTTTTTTAATCTATAATTAAAATTTTACGTGACTTATTTTTACTTTTTTAAATAAGCTATTTTTGAAAGGCATACGAAATGCAAACGTTTTTGACTTGCAATTACTTTTAACATTTTTATAGGCACTGGAGCTGGAATTGGATACTTACAACAATATTATTTCCGAAATGGGCCATGGAGCACAGGCTATGATCAAATCTGGACATCCAGATTCAAAATTAATCGGGGAAAGACAGGCCGCCATCGAACATATGGCTAGAGCTATACATAGAAAAGCGCTAGTTAGACAACAAAAATTGATGGAGTCATTGTTTAGACACGAATACTTTGTTGAATCGGAAGAACTCGAAAGTTGGATCGCGGAAAATCTTCAACAAGCTTCTTCGGAAGATTATGGGCAAGATTACGAACATTTGTTGGTATGTAACTGTAATTTTATTTCGTTAATAGCCACTAATAGATAAACTAGTTAACGTATTATTAAGAACAACATATAACTGCATGGATTATATTTCTTGAAATTTTTTTAATCACTAGCTGCATATTACAGTTTTATAATGAAAATTGACAATGAGAGATAATTTCATACTGTCGTGAGAGCCACTTCTCAATTAGTGTCGATCCGGTTCCGCTCAAAATTCCAAAACCACTCGATATATTTGCCCCAAACGGCTCCTATTTTTCATCACCAATTAGCCATTCGGTATAATCAACTAAAGCTCGAAGCTACGCCGCTAATTATGTCTTTCGATCATCCGGCTCGAAGGTTCCCTTACGATCATCAAGATCAGAAGAAACGATCACCGACTGGAAGAAGCTAATAAGCGTTACAGATACTTCATTTATTACATTATACCAATATTTTTAGCAATTACAAGCCAAATTTGATGACCTCAAACTTAGAGTGGAAGGTGGATCGGACAGATACACACAATGTGAAGATTTAGCCCAAAAATTGTTAGCAAATGAAAGTCCCTATAGCACAGAAGTAGAAAAGAGACAACAAAAACTGCAGTAAGTATTGTATATGTAAATTTAAACAATTGTTTTCCTATCAAATACTAATATTCCAATTGGCATTAAATGCGTGCATATTTATAATGCTGCAGTTACAAGTCTGCATTGAGTTCCTTACAAAATGAATATTAATTTTAATGTAAAATATAGTTGTTACATTTTTTTATACTAGACAAGCATGGGAAAACCTTCAAAGTCAATTGAACTCCAGAGAAGAGCGCTTGGAAGCTGCTGGACAGATCCATAGGTTTCACAGAGACATCGCTGATGCTTTACAAAGAATTCAAGAAAAAAACGCTACTCTCGGTACCGATCTAGGTCGTAACTTAAATGCGGCTCTTACTTTACTAAGAAAGCACGAAGCTTTTGAAAATGAATTGGTAGTTCTGGAGGCACAACTTCAAGTTTTAGTAGAGGATGCATCGAAACTTCAAAATCTGTATCCTACCAACAGAGTGAATATTCAACATCAACAAGAGCTCGTAGTGGACGCATGGAATGATTTGAAAGAAAAGACAGACCTTAGAAGGGATCAGTTACAAGCTAGTGCCGATCTTCAGAAATTTTTGTCGCAAGTTAGGGACTTGTCGAATTGGGCGAATGGTTTAATTTTGTCTATGAACGCAGAAGAAAATATTAAGAGTGCTTCCACAGTACAAGTAGTAAGAAGTGAACATGACGCTCTTAAAAGTGAGATTGAAACACGAGAATCCGATTTTCAAGAGGTTGCCGAAAATTTAGCTGCCATGGAACAAACAGGTAAAGATTTTTCAATTATATAATTTTGCCTTATAACTTATCAAAGTAAATTATACTCGTGTTTTATTACAGGACATTATGCAGCAGCAGAGGCAGTCGATAAGTACAAACATCTCATCGAAGAACGAGACAAACTTCATACCGCGTGGCAACTTCGAAAAATCCATTTAGATCAATTATGTGACCTACTCATTTTCTTAAGGGAAACAAAACTAATCGAAGATGCTACAAACGCTCAAGAAGCTGCTTTGTCTCACGTGGATATCGGAGAGACTGTTGATGAAGTCAGTAATCAACTCAAGAAGCATGAAGAATTCGAGAAATTACTTCAAGTCCAAGATAAAAACCTCGAAGCTCTTGTAATATCCGGCAACAAGCTACTGCATCAAAATCATTTTAAAAGTGAACAAATTGCTGAAAGGTTGGCAGAAGTTCAAGCAAAACGTAAAAAAGTTCATCAGCTCAGTGATGTTAAAAGAAAATATCTTACCAATGGACTATTGTATGCTGAATTTATTAGAGATGTCGCAGAAACTCAAGCATGGATCGCTGAAAAAGAAAAGAAACTTAGTGCCATGACTGCCGTGACAAAACCAGAAGTTTCAGACCTAGAAGATAAAATCAAAGTATTGCAGAAACATCAAGCCTTCCAAGCAGAAGTAGTCGCTAATGCTGGAAGGATTCATGAAATAAAGAACAATGGAGAAACATTAATACGGAAAAACCATAAAGCGTCTCAAGATATAGCTGATCAACTAGCCGATTTGGAACACTCTTGGAGGCGACTTAATGAAGAAGTCGATCTGAAAGGTAAAGGACTCGAAGAAGCTCAGGATATACTGGAGTTTAACACTCAATTGGACAAAATTGAGTCGTGGATAAGGGATAAAGAAGTTCTGTTGCAAGCAGGTGATACTGGCAAAGATTACGAACATTGTCAAATCTTGCAACGTAAATTGGACGACGTTGACAGTGACATGAAAATTGATAACACTAAAATCAAAGCGATCACGGCTTTATCAAATAAACTCGCTTCGCAAGGACATCATAATGTAAGAGAAAGAGGCGACAATTTAATTAAAAAGTGGCATTCTTTGCAGAAGGCATTAAGTGATTATCGCAATAAGCTAAAGGAAGCTTCTGAGATCCATTTATTTAATCGAGACGTTGCTGATACTCTGGACAGAATAGCTGAAAAGTACACAGTTATGGAATCAGAGGAAGTAGGAAAGAACTTGGCAGCTGTCGAAGCTTTACAAAGAAAACAAGAAGCTCTTGAAAATGAAATATCTGCTATAGAGAATAAAATAATAAATACTCATCAAAAAGATGCTTTGGAACTAAGCAACAAATATCCTTACTTCACTGAACATCTTGAAAACACCTTAAAAGCTTTGGAAATGCAAATGGTCAAACTGGAAACTGCCAAGACAAAACGTATGGAATTACTAGAAAAAGCTTATTTCCTTGAAAGGTTCTCAGGCGATGCAAAACAACTGGAACAGTGGGTATTAGAAACTATTAAACGCATGGAATCACAAGAAAAACCGAATAGCGTTGCTGATGCCGAAGTACAACTGGAACTTCACAATGAGCTTAAAGCCGAAATTAACGGCCGTGATAAACCTTTTAAGGAGTTAATACAACATGGCAAAGTATGCCCAGAAAAAAACAATCCAAAAATTATTGAAAACGTTCAGAAACTTGAGGACCTTCACAACAAAATTCACAAAGCTTGGGAAGACCACAAAGATAACTTGACCCATTCATTTGATGAGCAGGTATTTAACGAACAAGTTAACCAACTTAACAATTGGTTAGCTGCTAAAGAAGCTTTCTTAAATAACGACGATGTTGGAGAATCCCCAAGAGCCGTAGATACTTTACTAAGAAAGCATAATGACTTTGAAGTTATGCTGGAATCACAGTTAGGAAGAGTAGAAGATTTAAAAATGGAAGCCAAAAGAATCACTGCTGATCCCAACAGAAATCACGAAGAAGTTTTAAACAAGTTGGAGGCTGTTGTTAATCGAAAAGACAAACTTTTAGCAAAGACTAAGCAACGCAAAGATATGTTAGAAAAATCCAAATCTTTACAAAAGTTTTTAAAGGACGTAAATGATGTAGAAACATGGTTGAATCAAAAACTGCAAACTGCAGCTGACGAAAATTACAGAGAACCAATTAACCTTCAAAATAAGATCCATAAACACACAACATTCGAAAATGAAGTAATTTTCTGCGGCGAAAGAATTCAGAATGTTGTAGAAGTAGGGAAAGATTTGATCGCAGCTGATCATTATGCTTCCAATGAAATAGGTGTGCGTTTGGATGATCTTGAAAACGACTGGAAACATTTATTAGAACTGTCCAATCTTAAACGGGATAGATTGAACGAAGCTTATCAAGCACTGTTGTTCAACAGATCTTTGGAAGAATTCGAAGTTTGGTTAACAGAAGTTGAAAATCAATTGAAACTTACTATTGCTGATGATTTCTCAAGCGCTGGTAACCAACTAAAGAGGATTATTGCTTTGGAAAATGATTTCCAACAGCATGCTGAAAATTGTGAAATTATTAATGAAGGAGCCGAACAGTTTAAAAATGGAGGTCACTTCTTGGCTGATGAAATTGACAAGAAGGTTCAAAAAGCTATTACAAGGTATCATCAAATGAAAGAACCCCTACAAGCTAGAAAGGACCAACTCGAACTTTCAACTATGTTGCAACAATTTACCAGAGACGTCGAAGACGAGTTGCAGTGGCTGAACGATAGAGAACCACTTGTAGCTTCGCAAGATTTGGGCAATAATTTAACAGCTGTACAACACTTACAGAAAAAACATCAATTATTAGAAAGCGAGTTAGCATCTAGAAGTACCGTTATTGATGCACTTTTAGCTAGAGGAGAGCAATTGATCAGGTCCAAACACCCCTCAGAGTCTGTCATCAAGGACAAATCTGAAGAGTTGAAAGTTAAATTGGATCAAATAAAAGATTTAGCCAGTATTAGAAGACTCAGGCTTCAAGATTCTTTGGAAGCCCAAGCTGTAAGTAATTATATTTATGTAGTGACTTAAAGTTAATCCATAAATTTAATAATCTCTTTCGTTTTACTCGTAATTTTAAAAGTAAAACTATTTAATTATTTTGTTTTAGTTCTATCAAGATGTGTCAGAAGCTCAAGCTTGGATTATCGAAAAGAGACCGCTTCTTGCAACGAAAGAAGTCGGAAAAGATGAAGATACGGCAAAATCGTTGCAAAGAAAATTAGAAACGCTGTCGATAGAAGTAAAAACGTTCCAAAAGACGATTAAAAAATTATCCGATGCTGCAGATGCTTTGATAGCTAGATGCCATTTCGACGCTGCTAATATTGAAAATGCAAAGGTAATGTAAATATTTGTGCTTGTTTGTAGCTTAAAAATTGATTTAACGTTTTTTAGTTGGAGCTACAAAAAGACTTCGGAGATTTACGAAAACTCGTATCGGAGCGAGAAGTTCGTCTGGCCGAGGCGTTGCAATACTTTGGCTTTGTCCACGAATGTAACGAAGTCCAAGATTGGATGAAAGAGCAAATGAACAAAGCCGATTCCGAAGAATACGGCAACGACTTGGAACACGTCGAACTTTTAATTCAAGCCTTCGACACCTTCCACACTAGTCTCACTAACAGTGAACCCAGAGTCCAACAATGTATAGAAAACGGAAATTTCATCATAGACGCGAAAAGCAGTTACAGCCCGGATATTCAACAGAAAATCATCGAATTACAAAACAATTGGGATGATCTTCTGGAGTTGTCAAATGCCCGCAAAGAAGCTTTAGCTGGAGCTAAGCAAGTACATCTATTCGATCAAACTGCCGATGAGGTCATCGCCAGTATTAAAGAAAAAGATACCGACATTCTTTACGGCGTCTATGTCCCAAATGTGGAGGTAAGCTAATTAAAATTTCCGAAATAAATTTTGTGAAATTTCTTTTAATTTAAACTTTTTTTAATTTCTTACATTCTTAGCTTTATGATGTTTAAACTTTTTGGAGGATTTCTTTCTCCTTCTATAATATTTTAAAGATTTTTATCCGGGTGACTAGCAGCACGTGGCCGTTTTTGAAGTAGAAAGGGTGACGTACACATGACGTCACTGCTTGAGGTGGGTAATGTACACGTGGTACAACAAATGACATCTTTCATAAAGTGTGTGTTTGGTTAACAATTTTGGTTTTCTAGGCTTTTGTTGAGTTTAGAGTAAGTTATTTGACAATTAATAGGTTTAAGGAACAATATTGTGGTGTTATAAGTGATTTTTAAATACTAAACATTAATATTCAAGTGTTAAAAAGTAAGGTTTATGTTGCCTGTAGCCGAGACGAAGTTCGAGCAGCAATAAAACAAATGAAAAAAGGGAAGGCCCCTGGGCCAGAATACTTAAGATCCGAATTCCTCAAACTATTTGAC
The DNA here is from genome assembly GCA_950111635.1 of Agelastica alni. Classification (NCBI taxonomy): domain Eukaryota; kingdom Metazoa; phylum Arthropoda; class Insecta; order Coleoptera; family Chrysomelidae; genus Agelastica; species Agelastica alni. The sequence continues at coordinate 14,183,801 of OX467712.1, forward strand.
GATTCTGGAATTGCCAATATGTATAATCGTATATACGAAACTGGTGAAATACCGAGGAAGTGGCTTTTGTCAGAATTTGTCATAATACCTAAAAAACCGGGTGCAAAGAAATGTGAAGAGTACAGAACTATCTCTCTCGTAAGCCATTTGTTAAAAGTATTTTTAAAAATTATACACAGAACAATCCACAAGACCTGTGAGGACTACATGTCCAAGACTCAGTTCGGATTTCGAGACGCAGTAGGCACTAGAGAGGCCCTATTCAGTGTGCAGGTGCTATTCCAGAGGTGTAGATATGTTAACTGTGATGTATATGCCTGTTTTGTCGACCACAGCAAGGCTTTCGGCCGAGTACAATACCACAAACTCGTTGATATACTAAAGAACATTGGGATCGATGGGAAAGATCTGAAGATAATATAGAGATTATACTGGGACCAGTCAGCGTACATAACCGTAGATAGAGAAAGGTCAAACGCTTTAAAAATTTCACGAGGCGTAAGACAGTGCTGCGTGCTTTCTGCACTACTATTCAACTTCTACTCGAATTACATATTTAGAAAGGCTCTCGAGAACGTGAATAGTGGAATAACCGTTAACGGTAAAAAGCTTAACAACATCCGGTATGCTGACGATACAATAATCATGGCAGATAGTCTGGAAGGGCTACAACAACTGATACGACTCTAGTCAAAGAAGTTAGTACAGATTATGGTCGTAATATTAATCTCAACAAGACAAAATATATCGTTATAAGCAAGAGACAAATCCCACATGAACATCGTACTATAAATCAACAACAAATAGAGAGAGCCAGTAGATATACATATTTAGGAACTGTACTCAATGACCAATGGGACCATTCACAAGAGATTCGCTGTAGGATAGAGAAAGCAAGATCAGTATTTTTTAAAATGAAACCAATTTTTAAGAGCCACTTTCTTACTTTAACCACAAAAGTAAGACTCCTCCGGTGCTACTTCTTCTCTGTCTTGCTGTACGGAGTAGAATCATGGACCTTGACCGAATTAATAACCACGATAAAGACTCGCAAACTCGAATATCTTGGTCATATAATGAGAAATGGAAAAAGATACGGTCTACTACAAAACATAATGCAAGGGAAAATCACAGGGAAACATGGTACAGGTCAACGAATAAATTCCTGGCTAAAGATTCTCAGGGTGTGGTTCTCAGTAGCGACAACAGGGCTTTTCCGTGCCGCAACCAACAAAATCATAATTTCCAGAATGATCGCCAATATCCCGACCAGTTAGACACTACAAGAAGAAGAAGCCGAGACCACTTATTGACAGGTAGATAGAAACTCAAGCTTTGACGTCATATATACGTCACTCTTTTTACCGTTAATCTGAAATGTCACGTGCACGTTACCCATAATTTCTTTCTTTCTTTCTTTGCAGTAATATTAAAATAACGTGCATGCCTTTTTATTTCCTGTTTTTTGGCAAACTTTATTTGACTAAAATGGGGTTTGGTGGCCCCGTAATTTTGATGAAAATTACAAATAATATTTTTAAGTAGAATTTTTTTGTTTTCGAAAAAAAAATTATTCAAGCAATTAACACATTAAAACAAATTTTTCTCAGGTTATCGAAGAAATGATGAGAAAACATAAGGCTTTGGAGACTGAAATAAAGGCTATCAAGGATAATGTCGATTTTGTGGAACAAGAAGGCGACAGATTAATTTCAGAATATCCAGATACCAAAGAGCATATTGATGATAAGAGGGAGGATACAGTCAGTGCTTTACAGGATTTGCAGGACAAGGTTGAAAGGCAAAAATATTTCCTGCAACAGTCGGAGCAGTTGCAGTCGTACTTTGAAGAATATCACGATTTATTGTAAGTTCATTATTCTTTACTTCTTATTGTATTTGATTGTCAAAAAATCTGATTTTAGAGCTTGGATAAATGAAATGCTTGCCAAAATAACCGCACCAGACTTGCCTCAAGATTGTAATGAAGCTGAACTTCTATTGGTCAGACACAAAGAGTACAATACAGAAATTGAAGGCAGATTACCAGCGTTTGAACAATTTTATCAAACCGGTCAAACTTTCATAAAAGAAGGTCATTCCCTATCGCAAGAGATCGGAGATAAAATTAAATTACTTCAAAATAAAATTAACTTATTGGACAATACTTGGAAAAAGAGAAACCTTATATACCAACAAAATTTAGATCTTCAGCTATTTAAACGCGAGGCTAATGTCTTGGAAAATTGGATGGTGGTCAGAGAAGGTATTAAAGTTTTGAAGGTTTTTGTGAAGTTAAAAATGTCATAATATTGAGAAAACTTATATTTAATACTACTTGTTTTTTTTGTATTTAAACTTATTAAATTCGTATCAGGTACATTAAAGGATGGAAAAGTAGGAGATTCCATAGCGCAAGTTGAGGAGTTTATTCGCAAGCATCGTGACTTTGAGCAAACCATCAAAGCTCAAGAAGACAGATTTAACGCCTTGAAACGACAAACTTTATTAGAAGATGCATTTACCGAGCAAAAACTTCAAGAAGTTAGAGCAAGGAAAGAGGAGAAAGAAAGAATCGAACAAGAAAAATTGGAACAAAGGAAATTAAAAGAGAAGGCAAGGATAAACGAATTGAGAAGGCTCGAGTCCAGAGATTCATCACCAAGGTAGTCATATTTATTGTTTTGAACCGGGATGAACGTGATTTCTCAATTGTAAATGTTTTTTAGGTTTAGTAATTTATCCGAAGAATCAAGACCGGCTATTCAAAACGAAGAACATGAAGTTTCTGCCAGTTCCCCCATTGAAAATAACAATATTTCCATAAGGAAGACAAATTCAATAGCTCACATGTTCGACAGAGATAGAATAAGAAGAAGCTCCGATGTTTCAGTCAAACGGGCAGAAAGTATGAAAGTTGGAAATATTGCTAAGCCAGTAAAGAGAACGCCATCATTTAATACTAGGAGAAGGGGTTCCATTCGATCGAAGAATGCAGGTAAAAATTCACAATTCTTCCGATTCTTTCATCCATCTAAAAAAATATTTTATAAAGTGCGCCATCTTTTCTGCAGTAAATACAAAACATTATACAATGCACGTCATCAATGACGTAGATGTTTCAAAGCAGTGTTACCGACTTAAAACATTCGCAGTGGGCGGCCTTGTCGATCAATATGCATTGTTGTCATTTTAATTAGTATCTTTTCAGTTTGGTGTTTAACTTTTAATTTTTGTAATGTGCTTTTTAGGAAAACAAAATCAGTTTCTTATTTAATATGGTATGATTTTCAAGTGAAAACATATTTTTAAACTTCCTACAATTTCTGGACTTTCATGTAATTCGAACCATTTCGTAATACCGTGTAGCTGTGACATTGTTAAATTGTGTGACGTGCATCGTATTTTGTTTTGTTGAGTTGACTTATTAAAGAAAAAAAATGTCAAACCCCACCATATTCCCACAGTACAGAGTGCAGTGCTGATTTAAACCGAATTGGGGAAAATGTTTTGAAATTAAAAGTAAATATTTATAAATTGATATTGTCCAGATCATTAGGGGCTGCTCTTTTTACCAGTGACAAAATAAAAAATATTATTGGTATCAAATATACTATAAAAATTCGTTGGGAGTTGAGTAATAGTATATTTATTATGTAAAATATTTATTACTTAGTTAAAAAGGGGGTGTAGAACGATTTCAGAGAAAAGTAGTGGAAGCATTTATTATCTCAACCCTTACTCTCTTAATTATTAACATTTTATATCTTTAAAAAGTGCGTGAGTGTCGTGGAACACTCAGTTGGAACGAAGTTCATTTCGTAATATATTATTATTATTCGTATTCGTATTCTAACGGGACTGCTTACAGCATACTGTCGTCTAAGATACCACCTCAGAAAGATAGGTCTGAACCAATAAACGGACTGTCGGTTTTGCTGCGTGGAAGACGAAACTGCTGAACATATACTATGTTTATGCCCCGGCCTGGGAAGAATAAGGTTCAACATATTTGGTTACACCAACCTAGAACCTACCGATTTCAAAAATATCTCACCCTATACAACCATGAACTTCGTAAGAAGTGCTGGATTGTGCGGTGAACTGTAGCCTCTAGGGGTGAGCTACAATAGACCTACTAAGGGTCACATGATACCTAACTTAACCTTTCCTTCGGTTCGGAAAAGTAAAAACAGAAAAAAACAAGTAATAATTTAAAAAAAATAATTTCGAAAAAACGAAAGCAGTAAAAAAAGCTATTTTTAAAGATTAAATGGAACTTTAAATATAAATTAAAAATAAGCGTAAACAAAAGTAGGTATCGTTCATTACAATAACTCATCTGCAAAACTCATGTAGAAGTGACTCTGTGAGTCCAATTACCTCTTTTTTCTCCGCAAAGTAATTCTTATTTTTCACTCTACCCATTTTAAATGTGTATTTTAAATAGACAAAAATATAAAAACAACAAAAAACATCGACGCACCCCTTCTAAAGAAAAGTTTATAAATAATTTTTAAACTTAGTAGAAACGATTTAATTATTAATTTTTTTAGAATTAGTATTACCTCCAGTAGAAGCAGAAGCTTTCCTCGAAAGAAAACAATTGCTACTGCCCGGCCAAAAACGAGCGACCAACAGAGCATGGAAAAACTCTTACACCGTACTTTGTGGACAACTTTTATGTTTCTTCAAAAATAAGGACGATTTCGCTGCCAGCAAAGCTAACGCAGCCCCGTTAAATATTCACAATTCTTCTTGCACTATTGCAGAAGATTATCAAAAAAGAAAACACACTTTACGACTATGTATTACGGATGGATCGGAGTTTCTGTTTTCTTGTAATTCGGAAGTGGATATGATGGACTGGATCAACAAGATTACTTTTAGAGCGAAACTTCCTCCTGCCCACCAGCTCTTACACTTCGAAGTGACAAAGGTATGTTCTATTTAAAAAAAAAAAAAATAAGAGCCGTCGTTGGACGCCTGGCATATGTGAAACATTGAAACTATTTTGTATAGAGAATATATATCTATGTAACGGAATATTTGGACACGATTTTCACCCACTTAAAAACATCGGATCGACTTCTAAAGAACCGATGACAAAATAATAATTTTATATATATTTTTAAATATCCTGGCCAGAATCACTTATATTTAAAAAAGTGTTTTGTATGGATTAAAAATGGTTAATATCCGCCATGAATTCAATTCAAATAGATGGCGAAGCTTAAACTACTCTCCAACAGATGTCGCTAACGCATATCACTATTTTTAATCATAGTAATTTTAAAACCTGCTCGCGTTTTTTTATACGCAAATAAACTTTCACGGAATTCCGTTTTACGACAAACTCATACGACAACTAATACCGAAATGAAGATCGTCGATAAGTAGCAATTATTTAAAAAAAACCGAACTAAAAAATGAAAAATAAATAATAGTTTAAAAAAACTAAGACAACACGCTTTATAAGAAAACCGAACTAAAAAATAAAAAATAGTTTTACAACCAAAAGCTTGGGGTGCTTTTTATGATATTTACGTTTTTTTCTTGGAGACTCTACTTTTACCAATATCTGTTTATTATCAAATATATTAATTTATATAGCGCTTCCTACGATTTTCATTGTAAAATTATTTTTTATTAATTATTATTATTTTTTAGTTCGGTTTTCCTGTAAAACGTGTTGTCTTAGTTTTTTTAAACTATTATTTATTATTAAAATGTCGTATCTTACTTATAACTACTATTAACTTCTTGGAATTCATTGCTGCGTAAACATAAAAAATAGAGATTGTTTATAATAAAAATGCGTATTTGTAACAGCAGTGGATTGAACTGATTAAAAATAATAATATTTAAAAAATCGCGTGTTTTTGTGAACTGTCATTTGTCATTAGTAATTTTCTTCATTTTTCGTCAAGAAAAGACAGCCAAGGTTTGCCAACGTATTTTGGTTTTAAATTTATCTTTAAAACTTATGATAACTTTTTTATTATGTTTAGGACCCAAATGATTTTGAGATCAGTTCTCAGTCTAGCCGAACTTCGAGTCCTGATGTCTTGGACTTAGTTACGCTTAGACACGATCACCATCCCACTAATGGTATATCTTCAGCGGGAAATCAATCCCACCGACATACTGTGGGTAAGTTAACTTTCGAAATCGTGATGTACTTTTAATCTTAAGGCTAATCATCAGCAAACTTTATAGTAATTCTGACATCGACTATTATTATTTCAAGCTATAAAAAAATTGCTTACTTTAATAATACATTTGATCTACTAATAATTTGTAAAAAAAAGGATAACGATACGATTAATTTCTTAAACAATACAGGAGGAAGTTCACCCCCGCCTATTCCACCCAGGATGACGGATGTGCAGCTTGGATATGAACCCAGATTACTTCAAACGTCAGAAAGTAGTGGAAGTGTTAATGGTTAGTTTTTAACGGAACTACTCTTTTTACTGTTTCTAACAGTCTTTTGCGACTACTTCGCTTTGCACTTATACAGATTTGGATAAATAATCTATAACTTTTCAGGAAATTTCATTTTGGTTGAGCTTTAGTTCTCAGAAAAAATAATTTTAATTAAAAGTCAGTAAGTCAAACCATAAACTTTTGTATCACTGGAAAGAGTATTCAGGTTCGTTTGGATCGAATGTTAACGCAATTTCCTCGAGAAATACTAGAAAATTTTAACATTGGAACGGTTTTTTGGCCGTTTTATGCATTTAATAAACAACCTTGCTACTCATACGTAAATAAAAAATAAGTGACAGCGACAGCTGATGAAAAACCCAATACGCAGGTCAGTCCAAGCAGTTTCTACATTCGACCGTGCACCAAGATTACCGTTCACAAACTGGTTCACGAACTGGTTGGAATGAAAAACGGATCGTCCGTTTCTTTTGAGTAGTTTTAACGAACATATTGTGACCTTTCTGAGTCTAATGAAGAGGGCTAGTTTTTAAGAGGTCACTAACTGTCCCACTGTGTTTCAGTGACGTTTATGTAATTTTTCCAAATCTGTATATTTTCTTTTCACATGTTTTTGTAGCTGGATTCTCTTCTCTTCTATTGTGGTTGTGGATCTTTAATCTATTTTTTAATATAGTATTGGTGTAAATTATCTTTGAAAAGTGTAACCGCATTGAAAACTTATATTTATAATATGGAACTCTATATAGGTATGATCAGAAAAAATTTTAATCCAACGATCTGTCAATTATAATAAATTAAAAGATACACGTATGTGTAAAAAAAATATAATATTGGTAAATTTTAATAAATCACAGTACATTATTTTTTTACTTGCTGTTGGTGTTCTACTATTTTGACTATTTTGATCAGTTAATCAATAAGGTTTTTTAGCCCATGTATAAATGGAATTTTAAAAATAACACTCAACAGATTCTCTTTCATTTTTGTTTTTGAAACAAATATTTACCCCGATTTTGATCGCAATTTATCTACTCATTAGCGAGTACCACTGCATGCGTTGCAATACCACACGAGGAAATGTGTATTAAATTTGTTCAAGCACTTTTGGATACACAAGTTATTTTTTGTTTTTTTGTCTGGTGCGTTCAGGAAAAGGTCAGAAGGTTTAGCAACATACTTGTAGCGATGGTCCTATGTCATTTGGAAACATGAATTTGTACTTGCTTATGTTTACCAAAAAGTGACTTCTATCACCAATCAATTAAACATTTACATAATTTTCTTCCTTAATCCATTGAGATTTTAATCTCTCTCAACAAAAACATCATTTTCATTTTGCTTACCCATCATGGTTTTACAAAATTTCATGTTTTACAGATTTGTCTTTTGTTTGGCACAGCAAGGTGGTTTCTTTGAACCTTTATTACATTAGATTTGTATTGTTTTTTTTTGTTTTCCATCATTTCCTGATAGCGGCTCATTGCTGGACTTTTTAGAAATTTTGAAATGTGTTGATAATTATTCTTCTTCGTCGTATCTTCATGTCTGAAGCATTGACACTAAGGCTACCTGCAACTCGCAACCTTATGTTTCCAAAGGTGGCGATCCTCGACCTCGCGGAGATAATTATGTGTATTGTTTATTTCTGTTGGTAAAGCAACAAATTATGCACTTCATATTGTTATTGCATAATTTCGCACTTTCAAATTTGCATTTTTATGGTAAATAAGTTATTTCTACTACTCCCAGTGCTAAAAGTTGGCTCCCGATGGGAAAGAGACAGTCGATCGGGCGTAAGCCCCGCCCATTAGAGGAAGCACGAGACAACCTCTCGATCGACTGACTCTTTCCCATCGGGAGCCAACTGTCTCATATAGACCCGCAGTCTAGTCTCCTATGTATGTGGTGGACGCAGGTAAAATTTGACATTAAAACTCTTACCATGACAATAACAGAAACAATTTAATTGCCTTGAAAAAGACAGACTTGTTAATAATACTTATAAAACTTAAATATTACAATTAATTAAACACGGTGAGAGAACTCAGAAAATAAACTCTAATGAACTTAAAAAAATAACCTCTTATATTTGACATTTCCTCTTCTTCTTCTCTTTCATCGGGCAATTTCCCTGCGACAATAAGGAAAAATCACGTAACGTGAGATGGCGCTGTCACTGACAAAATGTCGGCTCGAGGTGTGAATAACAAATAATCTGTCGTTTATCACTTGTAAAAGCAAAGTTTTTATTTAAGGGAATTTTAGTTGTCTCAGAGATTTGAGTTAATTTTTTGTGTTAAACTATTGGAGTGAAGCTGGATTTAAGGTTTGTTTACGGCGTTTCAGTTGTATTGTCGCTGGAAGTTGATATCAATTTCGGACATATTGTATTATATGGATGAACGTGTTCAACCAATTAAGGAAGGTGAAGAGGTTTTTAAAGCTGGCCACATCATTTTATGTGGGACTGAATGTCTTAATGAAAAAATCGTAACAATCATTTTTCAAACGCTTTCTCGGTGTTGTTGAAGTCATTATAAATAATCACAAATTAAATATCAAACTTAGCACGCACTGAAAAAGCAACTTTCAAAAAGTTCTTGCTGCAAGCAAACATAAACTTTGAGATTGGTTTTCCTATCTTTAAGATCATCCTCCATTTCTGAGCTGCCTTAGGATTCAAAGGAAATTTATGCAAAGGTATAATTGATTTGCCATATGTAGAGCCTTGAGCATAATTTTCGCAATTTTATCTCCATAGCACCTTTTTTGTGGTTTATTTACACCAATTTTTCACAAATTATATATATTATAACACTTTCAATTTTTAAATTGCTCAAAATAATATATAAAGTTCACTTTTCACCCATATAAACAAATGGATGTTAGTTTGTTGTTCACACCTCGAGAAGTTCATATGGTCAATAAATGATGTCGCCCACTCCGTGATTTTTCCCTATTATCCCAATATTTGACATTTAATAACATAAAATAGCTAAAATATCTGATTTTAAACAAGTCACTTGCTAGCGTATCGCGCAGTAGATGTCTCTGTTTGCACTACATAAGCTTAATTACACATCTCTGTTACTCTTTCGTGAGAGGTCCATTGTAGTCCTAACATCGCATTTAAAATCATTGTTTATATTTATCGAAAGATAAGTAACCTCGGTATTAATGTTATTTTTATTTTCAGATGGTTACGACAATTCCAACTCGACCCCAAGACAAGAATGGCAACCACACCACTCATCGTCGAGACCGTTAAGTTCGCCAGATTCGAAAAATATGTCGCATCGAATAAGAGATTTGTTCGTCCGTAAGAAGCGTAACTCTCAAATGTAACAAAAAATTAAATTTATATTTTTATAAAACAAAAGTTTATTGTTCAAACTTGTATATATTTATATATTACAAATATTTGTAATACCTACACCTTGTTGACCAAATCAAATTTACACATTATCCCATAGACGATGCAATAAAATTTTACAAGAAAATATAGAACAAAGTATTTAAATGTTATATATTCTTTATATTATTAAGAAAATGTAATTGTAATGAAATATATTGTTTCTTTTTTGTAAAAGCTAAAACGAAAGAATATAATTTTATATTAATTAATGGTAATATTTTTTTGGAGCTTATTGACTAATAAAAATGCTAGAATACTTACGAAAACTTATGAAATGTTGTAAGCTTGCTACAGACAATGCATGAATTCGCGATTCGCGTCGAGAAATTTATGTATACTGTGCAAGGACTGTTTCTTTAAAAGTTGTTAAAGTATTGTTTAATAGTTATCAATTCAATCATATTAAATTATTTTTTTATGTCATAATCGAAAACAAATAGGTGGCTTCTGTGGGTGTACAAATACATCATGTCTGAAACGTGGATGTGATTCGTTAGTCAAATTTTACAGGGTGGCCAAACCAAAACGAAACAGAGCCATTTTCAGTAACCTTGTCAACATTTTAGAAAAACGCTCAGACCCGTCGATTTTTTATTAAAGGGAGACACTTTTTTCTGGTGTTTTTGACTCTATTACTTTCAACCCCGAGCGAGGGTTAGAATTACTCCAAATTTTTTAAATGGCATTGGGGGGAATAAGATGTTTTTTGAAAGCTCTGACAATTCTCTTTACAATAGTCTTTAAATTTTACATTTCCTTCCAATACTTTGAATAAAATTACGTGTTAAAATTCAAATTATTTTAGTTGCTTACTTACTACTTAATTGTTTAAATGTTCAAACAAATGACCGCCCAGTCACGCACATTCCGAAGTTTCACATTTAATATCTAATTTATCAATAAGTAATGGGCGGATTTTTAAAATTTAAAGACTTGTATAGAGAATTGTAAGAGCTTTTGAAAGACATCTTATTCGACCCCCAATGCCATTTAAAATTTTTGGGGTAATTATTACCTTCGTAGTGGAGTCAAAAATAACGGAAAATAACAAAAATCGACGGGTCTGAGTGTTTTTTTAAAATGTTGACGAGGGTTCCCGCAAATGGCTTTGCTTCATTTTCGATTGCCCACCCTGTAAAAGTTTCCAGAGAATATGAAAACTTATGAACTTATAAAAATGTAAGTGGATAAATGCACTAAAAAATTATGCGTAAATAATTTATTAATATAAAAATTGACGGAATTATTTTCTACGTTTACCTCATTTATTTCTAAAAATAAAATACTAGAAAGCGCTAGAGGGTAAAAGCTGTCTCCATATTTTATGCACGGTCCCTACACAGTGAAAACACAACGTGCGTTACGAACTGCAATTCCACGCTTAATCTGTAGCAATTGTATGATGTTTGCGTTATTAAAGAATCAAATTATTAAAACTTTTTATTCTCTTAGTATTAGATTAAAAAACGGTTATTATATTTATTAATGATTACATATTAAATTGAAAAAACTTAATAGTTTAAGGCGCATCATTATTATTTTGAACTTGAGGTAATATTTATTTATTTAAAAGAATTCGTTATATTGTGTTCGTAATAAAGAGTACTTTGTTCCTTATTTTGTTGTTTACATGTTTTTATTAAGTTTTATATTTTACAATTGTAATTCTTTTATGTATTAAAATAAAATTGTACCTATCTTTTTTTATTTTCAATTTTATTTTTCAAACTGTAGACCTATTGAAAATATTTTGATTAGTTCCGGGAGCTACGTGAATATTTGTTCACTTTTTATGCTAAAAAAAAAAAAACAATTTTTTTGTACTTAAATGGTGACGCCTTAAAAATAATTTTTTATAATTCTTTTAAACATTTTTTACTATTGAAGTAAAACTTCTTTACGCGCACCGCTTGAAAAAGAAATACAGAGAGTGAATCGGCACAACGTGACGTCATCACTTTGGAATCTTACGAGAATGCATGCCGTTTCTCCTCCGCTCCCACTCAATTCTTTTTCCTCTTCTGCTTCACCTCCTCCACACTACTCCATATACAATGCTGTGCGCGCACTCTCTTCCACTACAGACGTGTAGAATACTTATTCGTTTGAGAATAAGCCAGTGTAGATACCTATACCTATATTATTCCTTTGAGAATAAGTGTAGTCTATATACGTAGTGTGTTGCAGTTGATTGCATATATACATACATATAGTCTTCCACTTCCTTCCACTTGCTACGGTTCTTACACACATCTTTTGCTTCCTCTACTTTTATCAGTGCTCTCATACATGCTCGTCGGTTGTTGGTACTCTTGACCTGGCCTTTCTTCAAAACAATGTTGATCTGATCGAGATATGTTCGCCGAGGTCGACCTCTACCGACTTGTCTATTCACACTCGCCTTATAAATTTGTTTCGTCAATCTTCCTTCATCCATCCTTTCTACGTGTCCAAACAATCTGATTAAACCATCTTCCTTTATCTATTTTTGTAACCACATCTTCTTTTACACCACAGCGTTCTATTATCTCACTCTCAGACTACTCATCTCCGCAGCATTAATACTATTTTCATGCTTCTGCCAAACCCAACATTCACTACCATACATAAGTGTAGGAACCAACACACCTCTATGCCGAAGATTGTCTCTCAATGTTAAGTAACCATTGATAAATTTATGGCCGCATTTATAAATAAAAGCGGTGGATTAACATTTAACTGTTAAAGCATTCGTGCACATTACAAAGATATTGTTAATAAAATTACAAAACAGTGTGATATTTTAGTATTAACTAAAACTGAATGGATAATGATAACAATGTTGAAGTACCTTATTTTATGCGCGTTTCACAAATTAAACGTCCATCACAACGGGCAGAAGGAGTTGCTATTTACAGGAATGTAAATGAAAAAAATCAGTGGTCTGGGTGCTACCCAGGGGTGGGCTGGAGCCGGCTCGCGCGAGCCGGTTGTTAAAATTTTTGAAACTCGGCGAGCCGCTTGTTAAATTACCTCTAAAACCAAAAAATAAGCCATTTTAATAGTATATTTATGCAAAATATGTACATCGCGACGATGTGCCACACACTCGCAAACATGTGCGCAACACACTATACACATCATGTGCGTATGTAAAATACGAAGTTCTTGGATGAGGATAAGAATGAGAACAATGATACTGATAACTATGAAAAATTTGTGCAGCTCTTCGAGATTTTAGATCCTTCTACCTGGTCATTAAATAAAATTATGACACCGTGGCTAGAAGGTGAAAAAATTGTTAGAAAATTATGTAAAATTTTAAAGTTTCAAGTAGATGTTAATGATTTTCGTGACTTTGTAGACGCAAACATACAACTGAAAAATGTTCAGTTACCTAATTCAATTTTAAGGGCTAAAAAAATAGCAAGCACAATTGCTATTAGCAATTCAAATGGTTTAAGCCTCATAAATTTAATTGCATCAAAATTAAGAAGCAGCCTTACTGTAGAACATATATCCAATCTAATGACAATAAATTTATTGAGGAAACCAATAACAAATTTCGATGCCATTCCTTTTGTTACATCTTGGATGAACCAGAATCACAGGTTAGCAAAAGAAACAAAAGTAAGATTAATTATGCATATAGTTTGTTAAATTTGTGATTAAATATAATTTGTTATATATATTATATATTTAATACTGTAAAAAAATAAATATATATATATATATATATATAATTTAATAAATTTCTTCGAAATAATAGCGAGCCAATTGTTTAAAATTTGGTAGATCACCCCTGGTGCTACCCGAGAGGTCCCAGTGAAAAGAATGAAAAAATACCATATGTTTTGTTGTTATAATTATTATAAAAAACGATTTCAAATTGTTTATAACAAATTATAATTGTCATTAACAATATTCTGTTTACGTCAACCGTATTCTTTCAAACTTTTTCTTGTCATTTCATAAGCGGGAGCTATTTTCAATTGTTTATAACACTTAAATTTTTTATTTAATTATTATGATCAATAATCATTTGTTACTAACAATATTCAATTGTTATAAACAATGCTTGATTATTACTAACAATAATTTTTCAAAGTTATAGCGTCTTCAATGCTTTGTCTCAATACTGACACAAGTTTAAAATTCTCCAATTTCTATTTTTGTTTTCTAAAACTATCTCTTTTTATGAAATATCGTCATCATAGTTTTCATACAAATATTCCTAACATGCAATCATATTATCTTAAAATTTTGTATTTAAGATAGTATAATTTATAAACTGCAAAATTCAGCTAGTTAACCATTTTTTTCAGTTTTTTTAATCTCCATTAAAAACAACTCGCCCGTTTTTGCTGAAAACCTAATCAGTTCTAAGTTGCGTAATTGCAATTGATCTCACGTTGATATCATTTTTTGTTCGATAATCGAGACAAAAATAATTCCACATACGAACATACGCACGCACGCACCCACACACACATACACACACACACACACACACACACACACACACACACACACACACACACACACACACACACACACACACACACACACACACACACACACACACACACACACACACACACACACACACACACACACACACACACACACACACACACACACACACACACACACACACACACACACACACACACACACACACACACACACACACACACACACACACACACACACACACACACACACACACACACACACACACACACACACACACACACACACACACACACACACACACACACACACACACACACACACACACACACACACACACACACACACACACACACACACACACACACACACACACACACACACACACACACACACACACACACACACACACACACACACACACACACACACACACACACACACACACACACACACACACACACACACACACACACACACACACACACACACACACACACACACACACACACACACACACACACACACACACACACACACACACACACACACACACACACACACACACACACACACACACACACACACACACACACACACACACACACACACACACACACACACACACACACACACACACACACACACACACACACACACACACACACACACACACACACACACACACACACACACACACACACACACACACACACACACACACACACACACACACACACACACACACACACACTCACACACACACACGCACCCACACACACACACACACACACACACACACACACACACACCTCGTTTTTTCCACAAAGTTCTTCTTACCGTTCGGTCTAAAAATGTTAAATTTGAATCTTAAACAAAAAACAGCAAATAACACCCACACAACAACACTAAATTTTAACTTAAAAATTGTACCCGCCAAAATTTCGCATGTACCTACTCATTTGTAATCGTAAAGCAGGGTTCTGTGATAATCGCCGTGTTTTGTAGATATCCCTAATTCTATTTTGTCGAATAGGATCAGAAAGTATTTTTTGTGACGTTTTAAATCTCTAGTCTTAGATTTTAAATCCCAGTTGAAATATTGTGATTTATTTAATATCTAATAAAAGTTGGGCACATTGAACTGGCGAACAAACGATGGGGACTAAAACATTAAAATGAAAAGTACCTCGTTGCATTTTGATCAGTTTTCCTTAAGAAGTCGAATGACGAAAGTGAAAGAAGTTCTAGACATATCATATTTATTTTAATTTTGAGTGATTGTTTGACGCGGTTGTTTTGATATAATAATAATATGTAAGTATTTTTAAATTATTTTTAAAAATTAAATATTAAATGATGCAAAATATTTTGGTTCATGAAATCCATCGATAGTGAAGCAAAATTGTTCGCTGCAAGTGAACTTTTTAAAATTAAAACTAAACAACAATGAGAGAAAATTATAAAGTGTCCCACTAAAAAATCTGAATCTAGGTTAGTATCTAATTATTTTTTTTGTAAATGGGCATGAAAGTGTTAATTTTATTATGTAGAAAATGTGCTGCAATTTTTGGAGAGAACTTGTGGTCTATATACTCACGAATTGAGGTATTTTAACCTCTTTAGAAGAAAATTAAATATTAAATTATAAAAAAAATTTTGGTTCATGACGTACAAAATATTGATAGTGAAGCAAAATTCTTCACTGCAAGTGAACTTTTAAAAATTGTGCAGTTTTAAAATTAAAACTGAACAAAAATGAGAGAAAATTAAAAAATGAAAAATCCGAATCTAGGTTAGTATCTTTTTATTTTTTTTTGAAAATGGGAGTAAGAGTTTGTTAATTTTAATATTAAGAAAATGTGCTTCAATTTTTGGAGAGACCTTGTTGTCTATATACTCACAAATTGAGGTACTTAAACCTCTTTAGAAGAAAACCACCAATCCAAAAGGGAAGTTTATTTGGATTAGAGGATGGTATATTTTAAAAAATAATATTCTATTAAATGTAATATTGAGAGCAATTGACTGCAAATTTTAAATTTATTGCTTAAAATAAAACTATAATTATTTGAAGCAAATTATTCTTATTTAAATTATTCTGTTGAAAGCGTGTACATGAGGATAAAATTAATAAATTATATGCATTAAAATATACATTTTATTTTAAAATAATTGTTTAGAATAAAAACTATTAACTAACAAAATATTTAGGGCTTATTATTTTCATTCTGTTTATAGCATATGAATAAGGATAAAAAAATAAACTAAATGGATTTTTATAAGAAATACATTTTATTTTAAAATATTTGTTTAGTATAATCCGTTCTGTTAGCATATGTTTGAAGATATTGTAAAATAATTGCTCAGAATATAAGTATAAGTAAATTAAAAAAATGGTTTTCCTCAATTTTGCTTTTATGAGTCGAAATTTTTTTCAAAACTGGCCAATTTAAAAAAAATCGTTTAAACTCACGGGAAGGGGGGTAATGATAAAATTTAATGTTGGAAAGTAACTGCACGTTAAAAATGGGTAAAACAGGTTTTGGTAAAGTTGAAAATATTTGCTGTATTTTATATCCCTATAAAAAATCGAACTACTAAACCAATTTGGCATATTTTTTTAATCGACGCGAAATATTGTCCTCTTTTTATTTACTATATGTAGTGAGTTTTTTTTTACTAAAAATAGTCGCAAAAAGGGTAGACCTATCGTGTGCCCGCGGACGGCCCGCACTGTGACTATTAGAAGGGGGAGGGATTATAAAAAGGAGATGATTGTGGACCCACTTTTTAAAAAGTTGCAGGTCATAGTTATCTGGAAAATACGATTTTGGATGCTTTTTCCATTCCGTAGCAGCTCTGTAAAAGAAGGATTCTTGATGCAGATTGGTCCTTGCAGTGTCAATATTGAGAATAAATGGGTGAGACTGATCAGCGTGCCGAGTTGTGGCCAGTGGTGTTATAAGAGTTTTTATTTCTCTGGAGCATCTGCTGTGGAAATATCTGTAGAGTAATGTCTGGTCTGCAACTCTTCTTTTATGTTCTAGTGGGTGAAGGGTATCTGTGAGAGTTGAGCTGTTTATCAAGCGAATGGCTCTTTTCTGAATGGAATCTAGAAGTCGAAGAGAATGCTTTGGGGCTAAACCCCAAATGTGCGAGCAATACGTCAACAGTTGATCAGGAGTAAATTTTTTTTAGCTTTCCACAGAAAACCCAGCCTCTGACTTGCTGACTTTGCGATGTTAACAACATGGTCATGCCAAGACATATTATTAGACACCGTGACTTCCAAAATCGAGTTGGGGGACTTGATTCAATGGTATTTCCGGACATTGTGATGGAATGATTTGAGGAATTCACTTTCTTGGAAAACGTGGCACTTTGTGTTTTCTGGGCGTTGAACTGAAAAAGATTGTTGGTTCCCCACTCGACGACTGCTTTAAGATCTCTATTGATGGAGTCAACCTGCTTCTGCCTGATTCTATTTGTATCATTCACCGAAAGTAATCAATATGATGTGAACGTTGAGACAAGAGTGCTGTCGTCTACGGAATTATAAATGGGGTTCGTAGTGGTTTTCAAGAGGTTGTTGATGTGTAAAAAAAATATGGTGGGGGGACAGCATGAAATCCTAGGGACCCCGGCATTTGTTTTTAACGCATCAGAAGAAATACCGTCAACTGCCACAAGTAAGGAGCGATCTTGCATGAAGCTCATGAGCCATTGGCGCAATTCGGTTGTAGACCGTAGGCAGATAATTTGCTTAACATTGCTTGGTGCCAAACGTGGTCAAAGGCTTTGGATATATCAAAGGCTATTGCGGATTTACCAAACTTCTCAATAGTGATTGTCCAGAGCTGAGTGACGTAAGTCAGCAAATCTCCAGTAGATAAAAGTTGTCGAAATCCATTTTGTCTGTCATAAATTATCTCAAATTTCTCCAGATATTTGATGAGTTCTACGTTGATCACTTTTTCCATACCTTTGGGTATGACTGAGAGCAATGCAATAGAGCGATAATTCGTAGGAATAGTCTTCTTTCCTTATTTCGGAATGGGTTTGACTCTAG
Organism: Agelastica alni; assembly: GCA_950111635.1. Classification (NCBI taxonomy): domain Eukaryota; kingdom Metazoa; phylum Arthropoda; class Insecta; order Coleoptera; family Chrysomelidae; genus Agelastica; species Agelastica alni. The sequence goes on from OX467712.1 coordinate 14,202,193, forward strand.
CGTTTTTCCACATGGACGGTTATTTACAAAATATTATTTCCAATAATAAGCGAAAACATTATTTTTTATTTTTTGATGTCTTATTATGAATATTTACGTTTTAATGCATGTATCCGCAATTTTTATTTAATATAAATTTTTATAAATAAATGTTTAGTAACGTCAAATAATACACATTTTCGTTTTAGTTAGAACTTTCATTTATCAGTAAAAGTCATCGATAAATATTTTTATGACTTCATTATTCATTGTTACGTCGTTTTATAATACTAAAATATATGTACGGTCGCAAATGTAGGAGTATACTTTTCAAAATAACACAAGCGAAATATTTTCCTCTTATATACCTATAGCTCGCAACTGCACATATGGTATCAAATAAAAATGTTTTTCGCCCCCTCACAGTTATAAATTTCAACTTGACTCGCATATGTATACGAAAAAGTGGTTTTGTGTTAAATACAAACAAAAATAAACAATTTTAAACAACGAAACAAATAAAAACACATCATGAATGATTTCGAATTTGATGAGAGGGCTGTGTGGATTAAAAGAAAAAAAAATACGAGTACTGTTAAGGTGAGAAAATTATGTTTTTATTAACATATTTACAGTGTGAATTTCAATTTTAATAACACTTATTTATAAAAGGGCGTTGAGAGATCTGAGTTCGTTAGCCTTCAGCTGTAGCTTTTTCTAAATTGAAAATTTTGCCCATTACCACGTTGTTGTTGGTCGTTCTTTTCCTCGATAAAAAAACACCAGTGTTTTGCAAATTACTAATCATGGAAATTGTCTCTTGTGTTTTTAGAATTTACAAATATCATTTTACTATTATATAATGGTCTAGAAACTATTACCACCACTATTGCAAAAAACATTTTTTTTATGTTGCTAATTAGCAACAATTATTTAATATAATAGTCGGCAAACTGTATGCAAAGATATTGATTAAAAGAGTAACGAATGAAACTGAGATGATGATATGGGATGTGCAAGCAGGATTTCGAAAAGGAAGGAGATGTATGGATCAGGTCTTTTCATTACGAGGTATAGTCGAAAAATTCTTGGCTAGAAGTCAGAAGAGGTTTATTGCACTATTATAGACTTGGAAAAGGCCTATGATAGAGTGGTGAGGAGTGAATTGTGGTCGACATTGTCTATGTATGTTGTAAGTGGTAGTTTAATACGAGCAATGAAATCACTTACGAGGATTCCACTGCTTGTATCAGAATAAACGGAGCTTGCACCGACTGGTTTAACATAAAAAAGGTGTAAGACAGGAATGTGTAGCTTCGCCATGGCTGTTTAACTTTACATAGACGATTTTTTAAAAGATTTGAAATAGAGTGCGTATGGATTAAAAATTAATGATTTAATCGTCAAATGCCTTCTTTACGCCAAGTCATATTAGCCTCATCTGAAGAGGAGTTACAGGCGATGGTATATGTTGTGCATGATGCCCTGAAAATCAAAGGCATAAAAATAAATGCAAGCAAAACGAAAGTAATGGTTTTTAAAAGAGAAGAAAGCATGACAAACTGTAAAGTTCTGATTAAGGGAGAAAGAGTGGAACAAATAAATGAATTTGTGTACTAGGGTTCAAAGTTTACAAAAGATAGAAAGTATAACAGTGATATTGAGCGAAGGGTGTTGACAGGAAAACAAATTAATGGGGCACTGCATAGCTTTATAAACAACCAGAAAGTGCCAAAAAAGGCATGTCTGGCTGTGCATAGAGGTGTGTTGGCTCCTACACTTATGTTTGGTAATGAATGTTGGGTTTGGCAGAAAAAGCATAAAAACAGGACAGGGTAGACCTATCGTGTGGGCCGCGGACGGCCCACACTGTGACTATTAGAAGGGGGAGGGATTATGGAAAGGAGATGATTGTGGACCCGCTTTTTAAAAAGTTACAGGTCATAGTTCTCTGGAAAAACTGATTTTGGAAGCTTGTTTCATTCTGTAGCAGCCATAGAAGAAGAGTTGCAGACCAGTCATTGCTCTACAGATATTTCCGTGGCAGATGCTCCAGAGAAATAAAAACTTTTGTACCACCATTGGCCACATTCGGCCGAAGAACTCGGCACGCTGATCAGTCTCACCCATTGACAATACAAGGACCAATCTTCATCAAGAATCCTTCTTTTACAGGGCTGCTACGGAATGAAATAAGCTTCCAAAATCAGTTTTTCCAGAGAACTATGACCTACAACTTCTTAAAAAGCGTGTCCACAATCATTTCCTTTCTATAATCCCTTCCACTTCTATTAGTCGCAGTGCAGGCCGTCCGCGGCCCACACGATAGGTCTACCCTTTTCGCGACTATTTAAAAAAAAAAAAAAAATGCAATATAACGTAAAAGTTGTTTTAAACGTGTTCGAGTTTCCTAATGTAAACTAAGTAATGAGGAGACCATACAGAAGAACAGTAATCAAGGTG